>JAHLJT010009355.1:102351327-102676327 GCA_031308135.1 Acheta domesticus | reverse complement strand
CTCAGCTGAACTAATCTGCTTGATCACCTGGGCGGATCACTCCGGTGCGCGAAATCATCTGTTTACCCGACTGTCCACCCAATCAACATGCCTACACGGCGAACTGGGAATAGTTTCAAGCCTCGAAGAGACAAACGTATTTCGCACTGAAATGATTTTTAGTGTTTTAATTAAATGACGTTCCCACATTAAGAGTATTGTTGTTCAAAAAAAGTATTTTAATACGACAGTCAATTTCTCATAGTTAAAAACTAAAACTAATTTATTTTAAAAGACGATAAAGTATCTTTATTTACGTGAGTTATATATTTTATTGAATAAGCAAAGAACAAAACAAAAAAAACAACAAATAAAGTAGGTGGCAGTATTTTTGGTACTAACTACTTAATTTGAATTCAGACGCGGTCTAAAGGAAAATTCTATCGACCGACGGATTAGTAGTTATCTGTAGTTTCTCCGATTAACACCAGGCAAATGCCGAGGAAGTACACTAACAAACGGGTCACGGAACCGCGCGTGATCTTTCCTTCCTCTTTCCCTGACGTATCCTCACCTCTTACGCACACACGCATTTACATGCACTTACATGGACAAAGGCGAGGGGACCTGTCGGGAGCTTAGAGCTTGTCCCGGCTGGGGCGTGCCCCGCTGGTGGGAGGCAAGGTTAGGGAAAACTCAGCAAGCCGACAGGTAGGTCGGTTCGGTTTCTTGCGATTCAACAGAGAAAAATAACCAGAACCTCCAGTGATAAAAACATGCACTACACTTATGGAACGAATGACCTTAGTAGTTTATGCGCACAGAATCACTATCAATCAATCAACAAACAACAACATCGTATTAGATTACGTCAGGTTAAATAGTTTCCTGCACCGCTTCAAACGCGACGTTCTGGTCAATCACTTTCCGTTTAGTCGTACTCCGGAATTATGAATATATGACAATTTATTAGGTAAACTCACAACTCGCCTTTCTGTGAGTTAAATTCGATTTTTTTGATGTGTCCTAACCAGCGAGGTAAAATAATGGATGAAAGAGATTGGTCGTGATGCCTTTGCATTCGAGTTGAACTGTCAGCCCGGGCAAAATCGCATTTTTGCATGTGAGCATAGCGGGACTCGCAGAAGTATGTAAAAACGCAATCGAGTCCAAATATGAAAAATATTCTTAAGAGTTCAGCTATAATATTAAGTCGTAATATTAATGTATACAAAGAGGTAGTAAAAATAATAATGTTTAAAAAGAGAAAGTTTGTGCTGTTTCAGCAACACTAGTTCCCATTGTTCCTCTGTACATAACTTTGCAATGTATATCGACCTTCATGTTTAATTGCTAATTTAAAAAATCAGAAAAAAAGTATCCTCCATTTAGCAAGGAATTCCTAAATGCTGAAACGTCAGCTCTACTGTAATTGACAACCCTCGAAAATCCTCTGGTATAACGAGTAGAAATAAATAAAAAAATTCCTCTGAAATGCGAAACACGTTTGAATGAACTGCGAGAAGAAAATAAATAACGTCCTCTTGTATAGTACCAAATACTACAGCTACAATAAAACATCTCTGAATTACCTACTACAAACATCGTCCTATGAAGTCTGTTAAACACTTCTCAACCCATGCATAATGAATGGTGGAGCAAAGTGTACATAAAAAAAACAGCATTGACGAGTTCCTGGAATCTCCTTCAGCCTAACAGTCGTTCAAGCAGCAAACGCACGACACCCTGTACACGAGACGAATTTATTTCCGTTCTCTTTTAGCTTCAGGGAAAGTGAAGCAGTGAGACATCCTGTTCTCTCTTTGATCTTCAGTACGTAATTCCAGGCATATGGAACAGGCAGCGGTAAACCGAAGCAGACGCTCGCGGGCATTGTGTCTCCACCGGTATAAAACATAGGGAAAAGAGAGGGAAAAAGAAACATGGCGTTCTTTGGTGACTTCAACTATATGAGGGAGCACCTGTCGTATTTTGGATGATTCACATTGACCCAGACCGGTTCAAAAAACGCCCAAAATTTTGGAATGGTATTATAAGTCGATACATATATATTTATCTGGTACATTTTCGAAAAGTTTACTTTAGTTGGCGGAGGTGGGAGACATTTTGATAAAATGTCTTTGTCTTAGGGACTCATTTTAGGTATTAACGTATACGAACCGAGATAACTTCCACTATGATGGCAAGTGGTTTCATGGAACTTTAATAAATCAATAACAAATATCTGAGCACTGCAGGAAACTTTCAGAAGAATTTTTTTCTGCAATAATAAACAGACATATTTCAGCCATAAAGAATTGTATTTTATTTTTATTTACCATTTGAAAGCGTGCCACTCCGAAGTTCAATGTTTCCACAAGGAACTTTGCACTTGTATAAAACTGTTAGCATTTTTAGAAATCCTTTAATTTATTGAAACGATCTCTTCCCAGTTTTCGTTTTGGAGAGGAGCAGATCTCTCCCCTTCCCACATTTCCCACGTCTCTGGTGCTATTTGCATGATGGTAACACCATTTACAGACTGTTTTCGCTCTTAGGAATCCCAACTTTTCAGCAAGGAGATAAAATTAATATACTGTAACGAATGCGTAATCTACCGGAATCCGCTGCGTGGATTGCATCATCTACCGGCGCCCCCGAACTGGACGATTCCGGGGTATTCGCGGGTCGCCAAGAAGTGTGATGCAAGTTCCGGAAGGGTCCAGGCAGGCCCCAGCCAGGTATTAATTCGCCGTTGCCTGCGGCCGCTAGTCTGTCTAGCCTGAAGCGGAAGCTGAGCTGTGAAGTGTGTGTGTGCATCGCGGTGAACAGCAGTGCAGTAAATTGTGGTTGGGGCCGTGAACTGTTGCCAACGCCGTGAACTGTGGTAAGCGCTCTGGACTGTGGCGACTGCATCGGGCGGTGGTTAGTGCATCGGACTGTGCGAGAGTGCAAAAGTAAACAGTGAAAATAAATAATCAAGAGAAGTGTGCCGTGTATAAAGATAAAGGAATAACCAAGTGAAGAACACAAGGACTGTGAAGACTATCTGTACATAAATCAAGTATTTTTAGTGCATCATTAGGAAACAAAATAAACGTCTTTGTTAAAATATGTGTGTGTTTTAATTCACCACCTAAAAACGTTACAATACAGTAAACCCTCCATAACACGAATTTCAAGGGACCGAAATAATAGGAGTTCATGTTATAACTAGTGGTGCTACAGGATGGCACAGACTTTCCCGTATTAGGTTTATATTTCCTTGCGTCTGCGCAAGCTATTCGGAATTGCCACATACTCATTCCAGCTGTCATCTATCGCCCAAAGTACATTCTTTTATATTTTCTTAATTTTTCGGTTTCCTAATGGTAGAACGGAAATATTCTTTTTAGAATATTAAAGAACATAAAAACTTAGTCCTAGATGGCAATTTTCTTTGAAACATTTTGTGCCTTTTAAAGAAAATTGCGTTTTAGCGCTACTACAAACGCTAAATGTGAAGCTCATTGTCACAGATAATTTTTGAGTTTCCAAAATAAACCGTCAGGGCCATCCATGCTCTCCACGAGCGCAGGACGCTCGAACTTTGAACGCTCGAAGCGGAGACGCTCGAGCGAGTGGCAGGGAGCACACGAAACGCCATGCCAGTACTCTACCGTGCTCACTGAGTTCTATGGGGTACCTAGGAATATATGTTAATCCTGAGTCAACTGGTTAAGGTATTCAATTTGTAAAATAAACTGGTCTGTTTTAATTATTAAATTATGTAGGTCGATTTTTTTCTAATATAACTGCAAACATTAAGCAAGCAATAATTTTAGTTGAATTACATATGTATGTAATAACATGTTTAGTCTAGTTTTCAGAAAAAAGAAGAAATTTACATTCCATGTTTAGTAGTCAAACAAGAAATTTGTCACAGTAGTGCAGTGAATGATTGAACAGTTTTTACTTGCCACAAACTTTACGCTTAAAGAGGGTTGAGTTTTGCGATGTAATGTTATTAACATTAATATAATAATAATAATAATTATTATTATTATTATTACTATACGAAAATAAATATTAACCCAATATAATCCGTATTTGTGTCACCACAGTGATCCGTAATTATTAAAAAAATACAAGCGTAGAAAATGACAGTCGACGGCAGCCAGTTACGAAAGAAATTTAAAAAATACAAGGACAAAAAAACTCGGTGCGTGAAACCACCAGAAACAGCGCACACCAGCGCAAAGCCTTTATGTGGGACCCTCTACGCCCGCGAGGCCACACGTGAAACTGACAGAGAGGCCGTCACACGCACGGGGGCGCGGCTTTCTGTGATGCGAGCGAACATGGCGCGCTGCGGGAGTGAACGCCTGGGCGACACAAAAACGCAGTGCGCGCATGCGGCGTCGGTAAATTCCTCGCTGCGGTACAGAATTGTTAAACAGGGCGCTGGTCATGAACCAGGTGTGGGTGAATGAGTAATGATTCTGGGCGTATCAACTATTGAATTGAATTGATGCCTTATTTTACGTGGCGAGACTCAGGCCATGAGGCCTGCTCTTCCGTCTGACCACGCAAATTTCGTTACGCTCCTTTCACCAACTAGTGAAGAAAGAAGGTATTCCTTGGGCGACGAAACAGGTGATTTTGAATTTAGCTCAGAGGCGTCATTTAGGCTTGAGGATCTTTTACATGCATAAATCTACTAACATGGGACAGCCGGCTTTACTTCCCCTCCGAAGGAAGGCGTACGAAGGATTTTTTCGCCCTTAAAAATCCATGGCTTTGATCGGGTTTGAAGCCGCGAACTTGGGTATAACAGTCCGATACGGTAACCGCTACACCACCGCCGCCACATGTTGGGGTCACTAGGCCCCAACGACAACCATTGGGGTCATTAGGCCTAAAAGTGAAGCGAATGCTATAAGCCGGGAGATGACGGTGTTCCTCCTCCCATGAATGTGCGACCCGACAGCGACTTAAATGCCGTTTGAGAAAAATCACCCACCTGTTTTTTTAAAAACGGCCCCAATTGTTTTCTTTAAATTTTATCCTCGTATGTATCAAACGACGGTACACAAATTGACGCTACTCTCATTTTCCAGAGAATATTATGTATTTTCGAAAATTGCGAAAAGAAAACATTTCAAACCTACACAATTGAAGATTCTAAAAAAATTCTAAGTTCTTAAACAATGAGATCTTTAAAACGATCACTTAACATGTTTTGAAAAAAAACGAGTATGTGGTTTTGGCGTATTTTCTGCTTGAAATTAATAAAATTTATAAAAAAAAGTTTTCTGAAAAACTGCACCAAATCTTTACTTCAATTTTTTTTGAACGGATAAAACAAGGGACGTTCAAAAGAATGCTGTAAGTCGCATATTCGTTGTACTATCTGAATTTTTTAAAAAATGGGATAGGCAATTTGATTTTTAAGCATCTGCTCTAATAAGTACGTCACCGCGATCACGTGATGTAACGGTAAAGCGCACGTGGATGGACCTGTGTTCGAGTCTCGTTGCGGTAGTAAAATTTTGCTATTTGAAAACTCTTTTGTAGGTTCATGAAGTAGTATCATATTGCGGAGCCATTACAAATAACGCGAGAAAGTATGTACTGGTTTTGTCCCACTAATTCCAGTTGTTTCGGTGTTACATCACCCTCCTAAGGCTGAAAAGTGTGTTTTAACATCTTTTCGTACTTCTTAATGAATGTAAAACACCGCACATAATTTCTAGGCACACGGCCGTATCCTTCGAAAATAGTCCAAAATCACAATGGAATTAATACATTTCTTAGTTCTTAAATTGATTTAGTTTGACTAAAATTCTACCAGCCAAGTTTTATTTTTATTTATTTTGCCGACCTTTTAGAATTCGGACGCTAATGCAACCCCTGAACGATACGGAGTTCCGACAGTAGTTGCGATGACATTTGCCGCGACCCTCGCAGAAACGGCGAAGTGGTGTCAGCAGGAAACGACGGCGGGGCCGCAGAGGTCGGGAGGCGGGTCCCCGCGCCGTAAACTTCTTCTCCGCCGCAATAACAGCGCCACCGCGAGACCCGCGAGCGCCTTGTTATACTGCCCCGGATAATTACCTCTCCTCGGCGCGGCTGAATTATATTTTTAAGCCCAAACGTTGTCCTGCCTTTTTATTTACGGCCCTGGAGACGTGGACGGTGCTATTTTGGGAACCGCCGAGCTTGTTCTCCCCCTGCTTTCACTAACCCCAGTCGTCGCCGTCGATGTCTGACAACAGGAGGGGGCAGCTTAACAAGGGGACAAGCGCCGACTTGTGCAAATGTGGAATGTTTGATAGAAAATCGAGACTTAGGCCTCATGTATCGCGTTTCGGGCTAAGTTTCATCAAAATATGATTAATCATAAAAATATGATTAAATGTTACAAGTGAGACATGTTTGACTTCCACACAGTATAACATCTAAGACACTGTAATATCACTACTCATTGTTAGCAATGATTATTATATTTAAGTATTGTGAAATTTTAGCCCACCCTTCCTGGAAAAAGTTGTGGTTGTATTCAAGGTGTTTCATACAAAGCATTCATGTTGGATTTAAGCATAAAATAGTACAGGAAAAATCTTTCAAAAACGCTCCAATACAAAAACACAAAGTACAGAAATCTACTTAATACAACAATAAAATAAACAATGAAAACCACATTACTAAAAGAAATTATGTGCTTAACATTATTAATATTTTTATTAGCCTGGTTTAATCACATTAAGGTCAAAGGCCTTCCACACGCAGGGTACTGGTTGGCTTATACTTAATATTAGTTTACACTAAATTTATAACAAAACGCGCAACGAATTGTAAAGATATAAAACCAGACAAATTGAAAACACTATTTTGTAATATGTGATTAATTTTGAATTTAAATTGATTGGCGTTTGCAGTAGTGAATTTTGGGGAATTTTCTATAATGCTGTTCCACAACTTTCAGCCAAAACTAGTAGCATAATTGTAGCCGGCGGTTGTATGTGTTTTTGATTCTGGTAAATAAGGTGCATCTGTGCGTCTTGATTGTTATTTTTATGACTATTCTGTAAATTTTTGTGAACATAATTAAGTAAATGATTGTAGCAGTTTTGTACTTAAAACATTGAGATATCTAAGTAGAAGATTTGGTAGTAGTTTGATAATCACTTTTCGGAGGAATTTTAAGAGTAGAAGATATATTTAGAAGCATCTTCCCAAGTTACTAAAACATTACGAAGGATATCCGGAATGTTGAATTGAATTGTATTGAAATTGAAATAAAACTTACAGGGAAAATAGTACAGGTATTATGTATTTTTGAACACAATCAACTTTTATTTCATGAAATTTTGCCAACCATGGGTCTACTTTGGCACTACATCGTCGTAGAGCTGTGCTGCCAACTCCTTAAGCCAATTCTTTACTTCAATTTTTATCTCGCTGTCGTCAGGAAAGGGTTCTCATATGTCCATTTAGAGTACCGGTGATAATCGCTAGGTGCTACTTAGCGACTGTGAGAGGGATGGTTTATAACCTTCCAACTCTATGTTGATGTCAACAACTTCTGCGTTGCCCAAGCACAGAGCAGAGCATGAAAGAGAGGAAGAGAGAAAAAGAGAGGAAGAAAGGGAGAGTAAGTGAGAAAGAGGAAGGGAAAATAGTGAGAGGGAGAAAGAAAGAGGAGAGGGTAAGAGGGTAAGAAGGAAATAACAGAGAGAGAGAAAGGGGGAGAAGAAGAGAGAGAGAAAGAAAAAGAAGAAGAAAGAGAGAAAGTGAGAGAAGAAGGAAGGAAGGAGATAAAAGAGGGAGAGAAAGTGAGGCGGAGAAAAAGAGGGACAGATAAATAGAGAGAAAGAGAGAGTAAGAAGAAAAAGTGTGGGAGAGATAGAATGGAAGAGAAAGAGACGAAGAAATAGGAGAGAAACAGTGAGAAAGATGTGAAGAAAACAGTGGAAGAGAGACGAAGGGAGAGAAAGAGGAGAGAAACAGTGGGAGAGATAGAGTGGAAGAGAAAGAGACGAAGTGAGACTGAGAGCGAGAGAGAAAGAGGAAGAGAGAGAAAGAGAATGAGGGAGAGAAAAAGACAGCATTTCATTTGCGTTGACCTCTTTTTCCGGGTGAATCCACTTATCTCTTACCTGCACAGGCTTGTCTTCATTGGCCTCTGCCTCGCTCCCGCCCACGCCTGGTGACGGCACTCCGCTCTCGACCGCTTCAACAAGCTGAGTTTACGACGCTGCCCGCCCGCTCAGGCCATTCGCGCAGCATTGTGGGTAATTGTACGTACATTTTAAAGGGCGACCAATGCGCGGCAGGTTATTTAGAGAGCGTCCCCCGTTAAGTTCCAGGCGTCCCCTCGCCCCACAGTGTGTTGTTTGTGACCACAGGTCTGGTGGAAAGAGCGACGATAGTTGCAGCAATGAGGAAA
Organism: Acheta domesticus; assembly: GCA_031308135.1. Classification (NCBI taxonomy): domain Eukaryota; kingdom Metazoa; phylum Arthropoda; class Insecta; order Orthoptera; family Gryllidae; genus Acheta; species Acheta domesticus. Next base: position 102,667,917 of record JAHLJT010009355.1, on the reverse strand, counting down.
ATAAGAGCGGAAGCATTGAGTTTCAGGAACAGTGCGGTGACGCGGTAAAGACTGGATGCGGAGGTAGCGGGGAGTCGCAGGTAGTGGGAAGTCGCGGGTAGCGGGGAGTCGTGGGTAGCGAGGAGTTGCAGTAGCAGGGAGTCGCAAACAGCGGGGAGTCGCGGGTAGCGAGGAGTTGCAGGTAGCGGGGAGTCGCAGGTAGCGGGACTCGTGGGTAGCGGGGAGTTTCCGTTAGGGGGGAGTCGCAGGTAGCGGGGAGTCGTAGGTAGCAGAGAGTCGGAGTCGGAGATAGCGAGGAATCGGAGGTAGGGGGAGTGGAAATAGTAGGAATTCGGAGGTAGCGAAAAGTTGGAGGCAGCGGGGATTTAGTGGTAGTGGGAAGTAGCGGAAAGACGGAGGTAGCGGAGAAACGGAGGTAGAATGGAGCCGAAGGTACAGGGGAAACGGAGGTAGAATGTAAACGGAGGTAGCGGGGAGGCGGAGATAGCGGGAACTCAGAGGTAACGGAGAGTTGAAGGTACCGGGGAGTCGACTTTAGCTGGATACCGGAGGTGGCTAGGAGTCGGAGGAAACAGGTAGGTAGCGGGGAGGTGGAGGTAGCGGAATGTCGAAGGTAGCGGCGTGTAGGAAGTAGCGGGGAGTCGCAAATAATGGGGAATCAGAGTTGCGGGGAAATTTTCTTTGATCGATGGTTAACGGCGACGGCAGGGATGAAGGTAATGCCGCGATCTCGAAGCGAATGGTGAAGCAAGCGAGACCAGCAAGAGACCGAAGATGCAACGAAACACGAACTCGTGAGAGGGAATGAAACGTACAAACGGGACAAGTATGGGCGGCCACCAACCCCGTTAGCAGCGAGCTTTATTTGAGTCATCGTGAAGGGATTTGGAGTCTGCCAACTTCAGTGACCCACATTCGTTCCACTGCTGTTTCGACGATCGTTCCCGCGATCCGGGTGGGAGCGGTGAAAAAAAATTGGATAGCAGGCAACTATATAGCGGGGATTAACTTTAGATGAAATTGGCCGTGCATTTCATTGCTCTCTGCGGACAAAATGCACATCAGCATAACTGCGCTTCTTACCTAACAATACAGGCAACGTAAAACGTGTCAGGTAGGATTGCTATTTTCAGAGAATTGTATTTTCGGGAAAAGAAATTGAGTGTTAAATTATTTTTTTCATAAATCAGCTTTCAAGTAAATTGCCAAATAATTTTTAATAAAAAATCTATAACACTTTTCTTCATTTATGAGAAAGAGAATAGTGAACAATATCAAAGGTTGTTTTGTTAGTGAGGAAAGCATGCAACTGCTTCTATAAAGATGCACATTTTAAACGAAAGACGTAAATAATTTGTACGACTTGTCTAATCCACGTCGGCATCCTTTGCTTCTGAAAAGCTTGCGAAGTGTTTATTGAGCTCATTCATTTTAAATAACACAGTTTCGAACGCAGAGTTCGGGATTACCTAATCCTCCTTTGTTGTGCAAGACAGTAATTATTTATTATTCTTTTCCATTTGACTGTGCTGATGTAAGAAAGCGTTTAACTTAGAAATTCGCTTTGGCGCTGTAGATGGTCTACGTAATTCTCTATGTACTAGAAGATTGCGAGGGGTTCCATTTGCTCTCTGGTACATGCTCGAGCGTTTTATTCTCGAGTGCAGCACGCTCGAGCGACCTGCGCTCTCTTATGGTGAGCTGAGCAGACAGCAGACATTAACGACCCTGACGGTTTCTCTTCCTCTCTTGACGAGGAATAGGTGACATGTTATGTCCGATAGCGTTTAACTATGGAAGCTAAGTACATGAGGAAACTTTCAAGCTAACAATACATTTATATTAGCTACACTTAATACATACAAACGAACTAAATGTGTAATGTAATTAATTAATTAATAAATGTTACTCTGGTTTCCTTTGGAAACTATACATTATAAGAATGCATATTCTTTCCGAATCAGTATTGCTTATTTAAAAAAATATTTATCAGCTGCATTTAAGTTTCTTTCACTAGTCGAATTTGCAGCAGAAATACAAAATATTCTCGGTATTTTCTCCAGCCTAAGGTGAACTGCACTTTCACATTCTACTTTTTTACATAATTTGCAATATTCTTGATACCATGACTCAATTGGTGGAGTCGGTTGCTCGCCTCTCTAGTCTCAGAGCAACTTGCTCATGACTCGGCGAGCTAAAACCTGTCACTCTCCTTTGCAATCCAGCGGATTTGAATTATCTTACATTTCTCTCGAGTGAATTCGAGTCCTACAGAACAGTGCTATGTATTTGTTTGGTCACACATGCAAACAGAATATTGCATAAACCAATAAATGATTTCTACATTTTATTTCATATGTGCTTTGCAAGGACAAAAACCAACCGTGATTTTGTACTCCTGCAACTCTTCTACAGCTGACAGTATTCAACGTTCACGCTTCCAAGTATCTCTATCGCCCCGCGTGGGCAGCCAATCCGCTGTATCTGTTACTGCCATACATGTGCACTTTAGGAGATTGTGACGTCATGCCAATTCTCAGTAATTCTTGCTTGGCCTACATGTAAAACTTGGAACCGTTTATAACAGCCCAAATTGTTCTGGAACAAAAAAAAACTCGATTCTGATACGTTCATTCTCTATCACCCCCTAGCTCCCGCAGGCACGGTGATTATCTGGCGATTCTGCCGTTTGTTGTAAAAGTCAGCTTCGATTTAGATACTACGAGAGTAGTATCTGTTGTCCTCTCGCGTCAAATGGTTTCGAAGCCCATGAGAAGCATACATAATACTCTCTAACGAAAAACGTAGTTCCGATATAATACGCTGTAAGACTAGTTACCCGAGTGTTTTCTCGCGTCAATTTGTTCCAGACTACGTAAGAAACATACATCATCCACTCTTACGTAAAATTTACCAACAGTGATTCTGTATGCGAGTAAGATTTGTGCTGGATGCCAGTACCCTTGAAATACTGTATACTGCATATCTGTGCCAGTGGCTGTTTAATGTGAACAGGAATAAATGTATTGTTGTGCGAAATACGTGTTCGCAACTCCGAGGAGCCTTCCACTCGCATTCCATCAACACCGGCCACCTGAGTTATCTTAGGGCTTCAAACTGTTTTGCATGGTATCCAGAAAAACATACAGTACAGTCAATCTTCTCAAAATACATAGCGGTCTGAACAGTACTGTTTACACCATATTTATATATTTCTTCCCATACGATACAATTGGTATCGGTCTCTAAGGAATTATGTAGACCGTGATGGTGCCTGAGTTAAAATTACCTCTGTCTGCATTTCCCAAAACGTTTATCAACCATTTTACTTCAGTTATTTTATCTGATGTACTACATATATTATCGTAAGTAAAACCTTGAGTGCTTGGGAAATTGTTGATAAATCCACTTGCAAAGCAACGAGGGGATTTCTCTGAGAATTTACGAAGCCTGAGTGGGATTTAATAGGATCATTCCACGAATGAAATTACGTACAACAAAGAGTTCCAAAATGCGTCAGGTATTGAAAATAACTGAAATTATGTTGAAATAAAAGAGGTTGTGTTATAGTACACACGGGGTTTAATACACTTCAACACAGCGATCGATACATACCGCCTCCTAAGACAGATGAGTCGCAGCTTATTATTGACCAGTAGGGAGGGGCGGTAAGAACATTTGGAGAGAAAAAGCTATAAATTGTTTTGAGATACACCACCGTGATTGGGGCATTTGTGTAGTTAAACACTATTGGTTTTAATTGCACGAGTGAAATAATCTCAAAGAAATAATATGAGTAGAAAAAATTACCCAAATGAACTTATAGTTGGCGGCGCTCATCCAAACCACCCCAACTAGCGCGGGAATACCGCCTCCTAAGACAGATGAGTTGCAGCTTATTATTGGACAGTAGGGAGGGGTGGTAAGAAACATCGGATAGAAAAAGCTACATAATTTTTGACCTACACCGCCCTGATAGGAACATTTTATATGTATAGTTAAATACTATTGATTTTAACTTCACGAGTGGAATAGTCAAAACAGTCCTAAAGAAATAACGTTTCAAAATATTTTTAAAAATCAACACACTCTCTAAATTAAAGCATGTTTTTCAGGAGGCCCTATTCATGTGAAAAAATTACTTTGAGCATTAAAAAGTCTTTTTTATTAGAAATGCCGTTGTACATTTTATATCTGAAGCATAAAGCATACCGTACTGGTGAAGTCTTTCAAGATATTTTTGGGCGAGCCCTTAGTGGATGGATGATTACTTCATTTGCGAATTTAGAAATAGAAATGGGGACGAGTTTGGAACTAAAGGAGCACATGTGGTAGCCGCATATTTATGCCACACCTCCAGCTTTCGCAAGAAATCAAACGGAGGGAACTACAAAAACGACCGTTCGACAGCTTGTTTCTACACCACTAATCACGAGAGAACTCCCAACAAACACCGAGACTCAAATCCCCTGACTACGACGCACTGGCGACTACATTCGTTCTCTGTTTTGCTATGAGCACGGAGTCACGCAGGGCTGCCACCACAGCAAAACCCCCCACCTACGCGCGCTCTCGCCCTCTATCCATAAATGATCCGCTATGCAAACCGAGTTTCCGGCACGTCGCTATACGTTATTTTTATGCCGCCCGTCCGCTTAATGCATGCTAACGCTATGCAAACGAATACTATAAAACAGGATTGGATTGTCGCGCCTGCGTCGATAGTCCCGAATCAATTCTCTCGATACTTGTGATTAATATTAACCACTTTTTTTGCCGGACGATGGCGCTGTGTGGATGTGGGTCTCGAATTTGGGCGATGGACGACATTGCAGGCAGCGTGGTCACGTGAACGGAAAATGGAAGGTCGATATCTAGCAGTGGGCGGTTTAAACACGATGGCGTTCAAATATTGGGATTCTGGTGCATGCGAAAGGAAGACAGGGAGAGAGGGAGGGAGCGTGGGAGAAAAGGGGAAAGAGAGATGAGAGAAGGAAGCAGGGAGCAGAGCGAGGCACGTGAGAGCAAGACAGACGAGAGAGGGAGAGAGATACAAGTTGAAACAGATGGGCGATAAAGTTATCGTATTTGTAAACATGAATGTTGTGAGACTTTAATGTGTTTACATAATGTAGCAATGTTCTTCCGAGTTTCCAGGGTACCTGCTGGTTATTGGTTCTACTTTCGAGAGTGTTAGCTGATCGAATTGTACTGCTACAGAAGAATTCGTGTTGTGTTATTCAACAGAGTTATTCAAGAGAGAGAGAGAGAGGAAGAGAGAGAGAAAGAGAGAGAGAGAGAGCGAAAGAAGGATGGAGCAAGAGAATTTCAAAGGTATATGTAAAAGTTTATGGTGTTACCGAAAAAGAGCAGAAATATTATATGATATGGTTTCATATATAGTTTTCCATTCTTATTTACCTCTTTCAAGTAATTTGAAAACACATTTATCCACTGAAAATGGGTAAAATATCAATATATTACAGTCAATCTGAATAGAAAATAAAAAAAACTCCCAACTGTTAGAAAATCCAATCAAATTAATGTCAAATTAATGTATTTTAATCTGAGCCCCATTCAAAGTGTGATTATTTAGACCCCACCTGTGTAATTTACACCACAGTTCCGAGATTACCATTGGAAAACCTGTGTTAAATATCATAATTATACCACACTGATTTACAGTAGTAGACTAATTAATTTCCGAAAACGTGTTAAATCTATTTAATAACCTCACCCACGGCTACATCGACAATCTTTTTCATTTGTATTTTGAAGCCTGCAGGGACAAAAGCACATATTTATTAATAGAGACAGGAGTTTTGTGTAATTACATATTTTTTGTCTTTCTACTTACCGTTCTCAAAATTGAAATATTGGCCAATCGTCCCTCTCCTAACACAATATCCAATTTTTTCGTTACATATTTTTACGTATTTAGTGCTATATTACATATTTACATATTTTGCTATTTTGACAAAATATTTTCTTTACTCTACCAATTTTCTTGAATTTTATTACGTATTTTTTATGAAAAGTATTTTCAAAAATGTCAGCATTTTCCCTTCATTGTAGAAGAAGTGAGATTTGAAAAGTACTATTGTCTAGACCTTTCTCTGGCTGCTAAAATACGGCCCTGGATATTAATAGATGAATCTTTTACTACTGAGGGGAACGTTGTGTGCTGCATAGTGTGCATCAACTTGGGCTCTCTAAATTACTTTTAAAACGTTTGTATTGTTTTTAAATTTCGCTTAGGAATTTTTATAAACGTAATTTCATAGTTTGTAAGTGTACTTTATAATTGGTGTATTTTAGTATTATATATTATATCCGATTTTACATATTGTTACATATTCTTACTGTTTTCATTACATTTTTATTTACATATTTTGATGTTTAATACCACGTATTTTTCCGGTCTCTATTTATTAGGTGCACATACATAGTTTCAGAGAAACGTGGCTAATTACATCGTCAATCCTACGCGTGTGGTATTACTATGAACTCTTTATGAGATGTAAGCAATGACAAAGGCGTTAAAGAGAACGCAGCGTAAACATATTACAATATTTAAGGTGCACAATCTCCTAAAAACAGAGAAAATCGTTTTCGGAAAATATAAAATAAAAGTCAAAGTGGGTTTTTACTTTCCGTGCGTTACTTACGTGCGTATATACGGAGTAATATATGTAGCGTAGGGAAAGTTATGTAATGCTGCGGAAAATCGATTTCGAAATTTCAATGGCAATACACGTTTTGGTGTCCCCTGATACCGAAAAAGTGGTTCTTTTCCAAACGTCCGTCCATCCTTCTGTCCGTCCGTCCGTCTGTCCGTCCGTCCGTCCCTCTGTCCGTCCGTCTGTCCGTCCGTCCGTCCCTCTGTCCGTCCGTCTGTCCGTCAGTCTGAACAACACTAGCGCCTAAACCATACGTACGATATCTTCCAAAATGGATATTCCCCTGTCGATCTGCTTTCACTTGAGACCCCGCGATTTTGAAAAACTTTGTTGAAAATTTGGGGGTACTTTACGTGCCCCCCGGACATTTTCAAAAATTTTCTCAAAACCGGCTCCAAATTTTTTGTTTAAATTTCTTGTAAGAATAGAGTAAAACACACTTATTAAGTCGGGGTTCCACTGTTAACTCTTAATTTTCTAAAATTGCAAAAGTTTGATTTTTTCGACGTCTTCCTACAACTACAATATTGAAAATAGACATTCTTCCTACCAAAAAACTATGTTCTCCAAAGTGAGTTCTTTCATTAAGGTTATATACATTTGTTTGAAACTTTTAGTAGTTTTCGCGCAATATTGCGCGAAAGATGCGCAATTTAAAACAAATTACAAAAACAAGATTTTCTCAAAAACGGCTCCACAAATATAATTTTTTTGAAAGTTCTCTCAAACCGTTAATATGCATATTCCCAGCAATTTGTAAGCACTATTGAATTTGTGTGTGTAAGTGCTTCAAAGGACTTCAAATGATGTTTTTCGAAAACTCAAAACATTTCTGTGAAAAAGTGCTTCAAATTTTGCATTTACAGTAGCGCTTAAACGCCATTTTCTTAAAAACGGCTCCAAACTTTTGAACGAAAATTGCCATTTAGGACAAGGATTTACTGGTTTTTAATATTCTTAAAATAATATTTCTGTTCTACTATTACGACGGGTAAAAAAACTAAGAAAAGTTAAACAAATTTACTTTGGGCGGCGATAGATGGCAGCTGTCAAGAGTAATGGCAAATCCGAATGTATAGCCGAGACCAAACGAAAAAGAAAACTAATGCAGGAAAGTCTATGCCATTCTGTAGCACTACTAGTTAGACTCTAACATTAAAATAAGTATTATAAATGTAGATCCTGGAGTCAGGAACAGTGTTTATAATTAATTTCGAATGTTTACGCCAAAGTAGTAAAACAAGCATTGACCAAAAATTCAAACATCTACTCATTACTATTTGCCAGCGTATCATCAATTACTCGTATATAGTGAGCGACATCGCCACGCGAGCTGCGAAACGGCTCGTCACCTTACACTGGGCATCGACAGCGTTTTAATGTTAAAATTAATTTCAAATTATCGGAGACAAAACAGCGTTGAAATCGACACAATGGACTATACAATGAAATGAGTAATTAATATGTGATGCGTTCTATTTCCCTTTGTGGGTGGAACAAACATCTATAAAGGAAGCGAAAATCTGCTGGAACCACAATCGATGACATATGTTTCTGTGTGCTAGCGCTAGCGTACTGTCGCTAGTCGGTGTAGTAATATTGAATACTGGGTTGTGAACGTATCTGTTCATTGTGTTGTAAAATTTAATATTGGTTTTTGAATTCGTTTACTTTCATTTTTAGTTGTAAATAACGATTATTATATAATCAAGAATTTTGAAATATTACATAGTTCGACACTGCAATTTATCTTAAACTGTTTATAGTAAGATTGGTAATATTTTATAATCTGTTTAAATTTCCAAAAGGGCAGCGGTGGGATATTATCTCATGCAAAGGTGTATAGTGCCTTACTTGTAACATATGTTTTCTATGAGTATAATTTACAAACTATTTCACATCGAAAGAATTATTTTTAATATTACTTTCTTCTGGCAATATTAAACTCGGGCAGCCTCATTTTCACAATAATTGGATACGTGCAATAATACTATTAGTGAACTCTAACACGATGGTTGTATGCTATGAGTGTAAGTTATTACTTGCTTGATACCATATTTATGTATTTTTATTGTTTATTTATTGTGTTATCTACTTTCTGTCTATTATGTTTTGATTTATGCATTCCTTATTATGTGAACCGACCTTATCTCAAGGAATGTACTTGGCTTGAAAATCAATAAAATCAATAATTGAACAAGTAAAATAGAAATAAAACATGTTATTAAACCAATACGTTATCCGCAGAATGTCAATGAAAGGTATCAGAACTTAATCAAAAGGGAGTAGATTCACAACGAAACGATTTACTTCTCAATTTACGCCCCTGGAATTTCCCGAGAACTGGTCACGACCGAGGTGGAACAGAGCTTCACTTACCCGCCACCCAACGTGGAAAGCGAATCTATTAGTCCTCAGAGCAACGGGGTGAGAGCGGCTGTGTACAGAAGCCCGAGTGACCCGCCCTGCCTTCTCGATTAATCACCACCGCACCGATCGCGATGGTGTGGAGAGGAACATGGAAGGTTAGGCAAAGGTCGGACGAAGGAGCAGGAGGGGACTTGCAAAAGGGAAGAACGAGCAAGAACAAGCAAGCAAGAACGGGGGGGGGCGGTAGGGGCAGGAACGAGCAAGAAGAGAGAGGGGTGAGAAAGGGACGAATCTGGTGGACAGATGAGGCCGGAAAGAAAGAGAGAGGCAAGAGGGGGAAAGGGTGAAGGCCGGAGAAGAGAGGAGGGAAATTCTCGTAAGGAAAGGAAAGGGAAATACATAATGAGCGGAGGCGAACGAAAATGGCAATAAGGTAAGTGCCAATGAGTGAAGATTGAGGACAAGTGTAAGCAGGGATAAGGTTGGAAGGAGGGAAGGGAGGGGGTGAATGAACGTAGAGACGCAAGGGTGACATGGAAAGGAGAAAGGCGGAGATTGACCGAGGACGGGTGTGAAGGGCGGAGGTTGGCAGGGCGGGGAACATGAATCGCAGGAAGACGTAGCCCTTAAAGTGTAGTACTGAAAACAGACAAGTCGGAAAGAGAAAAGAAAGACAGGATAGGAGATAAGAGAATTTATAATGGGTGAATTTTCACGAGAAAAAAAGAGGGAGAGAGAAGGGAAAAACATAAATCAGAGTTGAAGGGATGGGAAGGGAAAGGTGAAAGAGGAAAAGACAGATTGGTGGAGAGAGAGGGACAAGGAGAGAAAGGGAGAGGGAGAGAGAGGGAGGAGAGAGAGGGAGAGAGAGGGAGAGGGGAGAGAGGGAGAGAGAGGGAGAGGGAGAGAGAGGGAGATAGAGGGATGGAGTAGAGGGGGAGAGAGGGTGTAAGAGAGGGAGAAAATGGGAGAGAGAGGGAGAGAGAAATCAGAAAGCTAAGGCAGAAGCTCAGAGAGAGAGAAACAAGGAAGGAGTTGGGAAGGGAGGGGAGAGATGGAATGAGGCGCCGGCAGCTGAAGAAGAGACGGGGCAAGAATGCACGAGGAGTTTGCGGGGGAGGCAGTAGCGGTGGCAGGGTCGGGGGCACAAGCGGCGCACATCAAAGCCTCCTGAGCCCGGAGCCGGGTTCCTAACTCGCTATTAGCGGAATGAAGCGGCGCGGGGCGGCGCGGTGCGGCGGGGCTTCGTAATGGAGGGAAACGAGCCGGGTGGGGGCGGGCGGCGGTGCAGCCTTCCGCGAGCCCGGGGCTCGACCCGCGCGAGGCCTAATGACGGCCAGTCGCTCGCCGGGGCTTCGAAGCGCGGAGCTTGGGGGGAGAGGGGCTGCGGTGGAGGGCGGCTTTTGGCGAGGTCGAGGAGACAGATGAGAGGAACGGGTCGGAGAGGACGGACGCGAGTGGGGAACAGATCTGAGAGAGATTGACTGATTAAGATTCAACTGCTAAGGTCATTATTGAATTGCTTTATTTTCCCTGGTAAGACTCAAGCCATGAGGCCTGCTCTTCTGCCTGACCACGCAAACTTCACTACGCTCCTTTCACCACCCAGCGGAAAAAGGAGGTTTTCCTTGGGCGACGAAACAGGCGATTTTGAATTTAGCTCAGAGGCGTCATTTAGGCTTGAGGATCTTTTACACGCATTACATGGGACAGCCGGCTTTACTTCCTTTCTGAAGGAAGGCGTACGAAGGATTTTTTCACCCATAAAAATCCACGGCTTCGATTGGGATTGAATCCGATCGAAGCCGTGTAACAGCCCGATACGCTAACCGTTACACCATCGCCGCCGCATTAGTCCTGGTAGTGTAGTGTATGTTGTTCCTCCGGAGATCGCTGTGATCTTCCCCGCTAGATTGTGAGATCCGGCGGCGATCTACTGTCGGGTAGCGGGGTTTTCCTCAACCACGTATTTCCACCTAGCGAGCACCACCCAGCCGGAACACACTCGCGAGCAATCACCCGGCATGTATGACAGTGCGATGTAATTGTGTATATGGGGAGAGAATAGGACAAGGAAGAGAAAGGAAAGATCGCGCGCGGTCCGTGGTCCGTTTGTTAGGGTACCGCTTCGGCATTCGCCTAGTATTGATCGGAGAAACCAAGGAAAACTACTGACCGGAGCAGTCAGTCGGTCCTACTAGCTATCAAATATCAGACGACCCAGATAGAATTTCTTCTTGTTTTTCAAAACAGCAGAAGGAATATAAATGACACTACTGATGTATTTTTGTGCGTAGACAAAAAGACGTTGGATGGACTGAAAGATGCACCGATAGTAGGACCTAAAGACGAAGTGAGTGACGATTGAACGTATGAGCTGATTGACGTGTTATTGAAAAGAAAACTTAAACCAAAGTTCCCTTAATACCCTCTAAACGTCGTAGAGATTTTCACCAATTGCAATTTCATAATTTTATGGAACTGACGGTTGTCAGACGAACGGACTGTTAGATGGATGGAAGGAAAGCGGATAAACAGGCAGACGCACGGATAGTCGGTTAGTCAGATAGAAAGTCGGACAAACGGAGGGACGGGCAGTTAGACGGGTTTTAATAAATTAATGTCGCCATCATAGATCCATTCTCTCAGTCCACATGCATTTTTGGAGTTCTGTATTTTCCAATATCTTCTTTTTATCAGTTGCACGAATTATTTATTCTTCTCGCCTCCCCTCCCTGTCAATTTTTTGCATCGGAGGGGCGGCGCCGGGCGAGGTCGCCGATCACGTCACGCGAGCCCCCGCGCCGCAACAGGTCGCTTCCATTACCGTATTGGCCCAGGGCGCCCATCGCATCAGGCAGGCTGTCAAGCGATCATCGCCACTGACCCTGGTCTCCACGGACTTTGCAGACAAGGCCTCATTGCGTTTTTAAAAATTGCTCTTTCGAATTAACTAAGTGAGACAATTGCTGTAGAAATATTGTTGTTAATAATAATAAAAATAAGAATAATAATGTATACCCGCTAGTAATAATAATAATAATAATAATAATAATAATAATAACCGTCTTAAATACAAGAGTTTGGAAATCGATATCAGTCGAATAGAGGGCATGAAAGCAGAGGTCGTATTACTCGCGCAACTTTTCTGAACGACGGATTGAAGAAATGCGGGTGGAGTGGGGGTATTAGTTACGAAATCTACCACCACATTTTATTATGCAATGCCAATCTCTGGAGAATCAGTCATGCATTCGCAACTTTCTCAATAATTTGCGATCTAACTTTCTCAGATGTTCTAGGTACCTCCTATGATGAATTTTTACCTTTTTCTTTAGATTTTTTGAAGAAAAACACAGTTCAAGAACAGAAGTTCTTCTCTCTAAGAGAAAGTAGTTTCTATTTCGCGTCAGTGAGGATGTGTTTGAAATGTCATCAGTGCTCGCTCCGAGCTGTTGCCTTCAACTGTTTATTGTGCCAGTGAGGGGGAACCAAGGTCATCGTTCAAGAAAAGTTGCAGTTAGTTCAAAAGTTCAGCTACACTTTTTTTAATGATCTTGATTTCTTTTTGGCTGTTGCCACAGGGTACTTTGTGTAAATGTGTTAACTGAATATCTTCATTGATATTTATATTCAAATGACAAGTGAGCAAAGGAAAAATTTCCAACTGTAGTTACATGCTTTCTACAGCTCCATTGTGCTTTTTTTTAGCAGTTTCCACTTTCACGATGAACTCGAGCATATTTCTCACTTCATGCACAGATATTATCAGGAATGTCTCGAAAAGCGATTCAAAAGTTGAGTAATGAGATGCTCTGTTCTTCTTGCAAGTCAATTCTCTATTTTCACTTCTTGAAGATTGGCAGTCCGAATGCTTTGCATTTCCTTCAAGAGGCTCTTCTTTTATCTGCTAGTTTTACGTGACTCGCCCTCTAGTGTAGCGATAATACTCCCTGAGGTGACAGCCTCCATCTCATCTTTACCTGAACTTCCATTGAGAGTTCAACCTTGAAATAGCCAGGGCGGGACACTATTTTATGGTCCTCGATACAAAATCATAAACCGTGATATGCCCACGTTCACATAGTGCTGCTGAGGTGATATGCGTTACTTTTGGTAGAGCCCCTACCTCACATAAGATAGGACGTCTATAAACTAAAAATCTATATCCTATAAAGCAAATATGTAATACATTCTCTTTTTGAAAATTTAGGTATATATTTGGTACACGAAAGGTAAGTAGGAAAGAAGTGAGAGACGGGTAGGATAATAAAAGGAGGCAGAAGGAAGGAAAAGGAGGAGATGGAAAGGAGAGGAAAATTGAGGACGGAGAGGGAGAGAGAATGTCGTTTGGGAAAGACGGAAGGAAAGAAAAATGGAGAAGACGGAGAAAAAATAAAGGTGGACAAGAAGTACGGAAGAGAAACAGTCGGAAAACAAAGAATGGCATACAGCAGAAAGGGCGGTGCCTCAAGTAACGGATGTGCAACATTGGGCGAAAAGGTTTGATGAAAGGCAAAGCAATAGTGAAATAAAGGGGTATTGAAACCGAGATATACTTGGAAACAAGGGTATTGTAGCGTCATAGGGATGTATTAAACAGACGAGGGTGGGTAGAATAAACAGTTGGTTTATTAAATAAAAACAATGACCGAAGTCGTAAAACACACCATACAACTGCCTTCTATGAACTAAATAAATAGAGCCCACCACAAGAAGTGATATTTACAGTGCGGCTACCACACCGCCAAACAACCAACATTTCCCCTCGGTGTGATGCACCGCTCTTCCCGAGACAAACATACATGCCTCACAACTAACGACAAACTAATGCCGGCTTCCCGCTCCGCGTGCCAGTCGCACAGCCTACCCGCTAACACCGCTCGAACAACAGAAAGAAAGAGGCCGTCCGTCACCCGGCTTTTAGAGGCGCCAACGCCGCCTCCGTTGGCTATCCTCAGCCCCTGAGGATGCGCGTCCCTGGCTCGGTAAACCCGATGCGTCATTGCGCGTCACCCCGCCAGATGGCCAGCCCTATTGTTCCACATCCGGCGAACGCCTACCCTTGCGCGTTTGAGCGTGCATGACGCTACAATATACTTGTAATAATATTTAAAATAATTTACTCGCAAGACAACATGCATTGGCACACTGCGTGATCAATATTAGAATGTTCAGCAAAGGCATTTGAAAAATGAGAAAACTGAGAGAAACTGAATGAGGTGCGACAATTAGGAGACGAGAGATCAAAATAACGGGGGGAAAAGTTTGCTTTTGAGTGGAAAACCGAAGTTTTGTGAGTTCAACTGGGTGCTGGAGTCACGGGTGTGGATCACAAAAATCAAAAGAAAGAAGTGCGGAAGGCGAAAACATCATCGTACATCACTACAGAACGAGCGGTGAACTTGGGAGAGTCAGAGAAGTACCGTGTAAGAACTCGCTGGCCGTACTCCACCCATCCCCAGTGCCTGACAAGTCTCGACAGGGGTATTTTCGAGACAAATTTACTTTTGGGTCTTTTCGTTTCCCCCTTCGATTCACCATCCTGTTTGCACGAACCTTCCACCCCACCCCATGAAACCGCGTCTGGATCTCGTCTGACCTAACGTGTGCCCGATCCGTCCCATCTCACCCCGTCCACTAGTGATCCTCGCCAGGACCTACGCTCCCCCACGTGCGTCAATCACACATTCTAGATCTAGCACTGGTCTACACTATGCTAGATCTAGACTGTATACGGTCTAGATTGACTTCCGCCATCTACGTCTGTCCGACGCATCCCACGAGACACACAGCAACATCCTAGATCCTAGGGCTCCAGTCCTGACGGAGGCGGCTCTTCGATACTATCCAGCTCGAATCTATAAATCTAGGTCGACTTCAACCACTGACTGGAGGAGAATTCTTGCGGCCGGCAGTTTAGGTTTGCGTAGTTTCTATGTTTAACAACAGGCTAATGCCAGAGTAGTACCTTAATAAAACCTGTCACGAATACCGCGATTTTTCTCTTCTCATCCTTTTCCCCTCATTTCCTCTTTACATACTACACTGTCATAAATGTCGGAAAACCAGTCGGATGCTGAGAGTTTTTCCCGGCTGGACCGGTGCCCAGGTTCCTTAAAGGGAAAAACGCGCAAGAGGAAGTATAGGTTACGCTCGTGAGGGAGAACCATTCGCAACTCTCGGGATATAGAATCCACTTGTCTTTCAGGGCTCAATAGTTAATGCGTCCGTCATGAACTTTCACTCATATTGACACACACACTCGTCTAAATCACACCAACTGGTATGATACGTCTCCATTCGCCCAAATCCCATATCACCTGCCATTCCTGCTCTTACCTACTCCGTCCACCGTTCATCCTGCCATAATTTTTCCGCTACAATACGGTCATCATACCGCTTCGTTTGCACCGATAAACACTTGTAAATTCTCCCTCTTCAACTACTGTTGCCCTCTACCGTCTCACATCATCTCGTCAAATACACCCCAGTCACTCC
Organism: Acheta domesticus; assembly: GCA_031308135.1. Classification (NCBI taxonomy): domain Eukaryota; kingdom Metazoa; phylum Arthropoda; class Insecta; order Orthoptera; family Gryllidae; genus Acheta; species Acheta domesticus. The sequence continues at coordinate 102,652,366 of JAHLJT010009355.1, read as the reverse complement.
AGTATTGTCCCAAGTCACCACGACCGTGTCATTTTTCCCGACTGTCAGGTACCACGTGCCCGCCTACTCTCGGCGTGCGACTTGTCCAGACTGACATGTTCCGACTTGGTTTGTCTGTGCCTCACCTCATTTTGCCATGGACGTTCTCCCCCGTCCTGGCACTTCTGCCCATCCCACAAGGATGGCCTTCTCCATCCCATCTCCCATTCTGTCTCGGTCGCATCGACCGGTGTCACCTTAGCCCGCCCGATCCGAAAGAGACCATCAGTGTTCTTACGACCATCGCTCGCCTACAGTCAGCGGCGTGAAGACTTCGATCTGTGTTCATAAGCCATCGCATCGCCTACGGTCGCACCCCTCCTCTTCAATTTTCGCCTCCAGCTTCCCTCTCTGTCCAGCATATCCGACATCGTCGTTCTTGCTCTTGTCTCCACCCCTCCGGCGGTATTCGCCCTCTCTAGCCATCTCGCCCAGATTCCGCAACTGCGTGGAAGAAAACAACCAGCGAATGAAGGCGTTTATTTACGGGCTGTGAAAAGGTCGACTAGAGCGTCAGGGAGAGAGAGAGAGAGACGATCTGATACAGAGCGCGAGAGAGCGCACGAGAGTGAAAGAGTGTAATATGCGAGAGGGAAAGAGCGAGAGGTGCCATGTGAGATACAACTAAAGAGAGCGAGAATGAGAACAATGAGAGTAAGAGAGCGAGAGGGCGGCCGAGAGAAAGAGAGCGAGAACACGAGCAAACAAGGGAATAGCAAAGAGAGAGATGAACAGTATTTTCTCAGAGAGAGATGGGAGAGATGCGGGGATAGTGTTTTCACGCGCCGAAGTGAGCGCTTTCCTTTATGCCGCAACCTCCTTGCGGGTTTCCAACGGGCAAGAACGCGACACGTTTCTCTACTATAGCGAAATATGACAGCGCAGTAACTCCCCTACCGCGTAGGAAATGAAGCGCACGTCCCTATTCTTCGTGGTGGCCGCGAAGTGCCGGTGGATGTATTGGTTCATAGCGCACTCCCTCGCAGATTGCAATGCACTCGGCACCTCACAGCGAATGAAATACTGTTTCAATGCGCGCGGTAAACCTATGAAACTGCGAGGAAGATAGACATCAACCACGTGTTATGGTGATGGGAGGCGCACGAAGACCGCATAAATATCTAGTATGTCTCAGACGTCTGCATGTAGGTTTACGATGGAAGGGATCTTTTGCAGGAGGTGTGGGTCGATGGCCGAAAAGTGACGAAGTCGGCAAATGCTACTTGAGTTCTGCTTTGGGACGAGCAGAAAGGAAAATGAAATGAACTAAGTTGAGAATTATAAGCTTGTTGGAATTTCGATGAAGGAGAATAAGAATATGCATTTTAACAAAAATAATAAAGCCTGATTTGAGTTTACAAGTCATGTGGTAGACCTCGCCATTTGAATGTCGATTTCTTAATAATTCCTTAAACAATATAGGGCTGTGTTCTAAACAAAATTTGACCCTCTCGCTCTCATTGCACATGGAATGTAAATATGGAACATATGTAATACTTTAAAGGAGCAAATATATATAAACATATATTTAAAATGATATAACCTAGCAAACTATTATTAAATGTTCCAAAAATTAAACAACAGTTTAATTTTGAAGTCATAGTTTTATAGGGCTTCAACCGATGCAATTTAAATAATATTATAAAAAAATTTACAACCAGGTTGTAATCATTGACTCATGGCATACCGTACAAGTTACAAACGTTCTTCATCTATAAGTTAATTTATAATATTCTCTTTGTTCATTGAATGTCTTATTTATGAAACAAAGTAAAAGCAATGAGCAGTAACTTTTAAGTTGAGACAAAAGGCTTTTTAATGCCGCTGTCTCTGACATTGAGCAATTTTGAATAAGCGATTGTATGAGATTCTGAATCCTTTGATTTACACTAGGCCTACCTCAAAAAGTGCATATACGAGAGGTATTCAATAATTAATGAGACAAATTATTCTGGAGAAATAAACGTTTATTTTTACAACCCTGGATTTTTCCTACTTTTCAATATAATCCCCACAAACATTTACGCACTTGTGTTAACGGGTTACCACCTTCATTATAACGGCTACAAAGAACTATTTTTTTTGATGTTAGAACTAATTTCCCACAAATTTTTTGACAACTCGTTATCCTGGAACTTCTTCCCACGTAATACCTCCTTCAGTTAACCAAACAAATATAAATCAGATGATGGTAAATGAGGGCTGTAAGGGAAATGAGGCAGTACCTCCCATCAGTTTTTGTCAATGGTTTCAAGGCTTTGTTGAGTAGTGTTAGAACGTGCGTTGTTATTCCGGAAAATCACACGTCTCCTCTGATATTCACGACGATTCTCTCTCATTGCTAGCTTCACCTCGTTCAAAAGCATATCTGAGCAGTATAGGCTGTTTATTAACCTACGTACATACAGAGAAGGTGATTACTCTACAAAGTCAAAGTAGAAAAAACTGCTTATGTTGTTTCTAAAACTTGTATTTTTGGAAATATAGCAAAAAATATATCATGACCTGCGTCCGCGTACCTCAAAGATCCCCAAATCAGAGCCATGCTTCTTCGCTTCCATCTCGAGTGAAGTTTAGTTACGCAGTAGTAAACGTACATTAAACACTGAACAATAAAAACCTCCATCACTGAACTAAATTAATATGGGGGTACTCCTTTAAAGCTTGAAAATTGTCTATTCCCAAAAATCTTCCCTCAAATAACTCAACCCATTTTTGGCACCGCGCCCGGCAGTTGGCGGATCAAAACTTTGCTGCTGGGTTCATTCAGACCGCGGTCCTGGGCTACAGGCAGCCCTGTCCGAGTGGCGCTGTTTTATGGAGTAGGGCGAGGGAGTGGCGTGGGCGACGCGACGGAACAGCCCTAATCCGCGCCGCGTGTTCGCGAGCAGGCACCGACGTCCTTCGACCTTGGTGCAGTGCCCACCGCTGCCCCGCTGCCGCCCCCGCCGCCGCCCCGCTGCCGCCCCCGCTGCCACGCCGCCGCCCCGCTGCCGCCCCCGCCGCCGCCCCCGCTGCCACGCCGCCGCCCCGCTGCCGCCAACGCCGCCGCCCCCGCTGCCGCCTCCGCCGCCCCCGCCGCCGCCCCCGCCGCCACTCCCGCCGCCGCCTCCCCCACCGCCGCCCCCGCTGTCGTCCCCGCCGCCACCCCCGCCGCCGTCCCCGCCGCCGCCCCCACCGAGTCCCATCGCCTCTCGCCGCATCCATCCGATCTCCCACCGGCCTCTGGCAGTTTCCCATCGCCTCTCCGGCCTACTTTTGCTTCCCGCCGCCTCTCGCTCCCTACCATCTCTCGCTGAGTATTGCCACCTCTCGCCCTTCGTCGCCATTTCGGCTAATATCGCCGTCTCTTACTGTCTCGCCATCTCCCGCCATCTCTTCAACCTCATTCGCCTCTCGCCGCCTTTTGTTCCCCTTTCGTCTATCGTCTCCCGACTTCTCCCACCACCTCTCGTCATTCTCTCTCCTAATATCGCCGCCTTGCATATCTCTCTTCGCTCGTTGCCGTATATCGTCACCTCTCACCGCCTCTCGCTACCTACTGCCACTTTTCACTAATTAACGCTGCCCCTCGTGGCCATTCTTTGCCCTTTCGACGCCTCTCCCCGCCTCTTGTAGCCACGCCCTTGTAGTCTCCCACCATATATTTAACCTCACTTGCGACTCGCCGCCTCTCGTTTCCCTTTCGTCTATCGCCGTTTCCCGCAACCTCTTGTTATTCTCTCGCCACTTCTCGTCACCTCTCTTCGCCTCTCGCCACCTCTCACCGATTTTCGCCTCCAACCGCCGCCTCTTACTGACTCTCGCCGTCTCTCGTCATTCTCTGTCGGTCTTTTGCTCCCTCTCGCCGCCTCACGCTTACTATCACCGTCTACCGCCGCATCTCCCAGCTCTTTTCGCCTCTCGCCGTCTCTCGTCGTCCTCTTGCTGTTCATCACCACCTCCCGCCATCTATCACCATCTATCGCTGCCCTTCGCTGCCTCTCGTCGCTCCCTACCTCTCCCCACCTTCATCTGCTTTCCGCCCACCTGTCGCCTCCCGCCTCCCGCTCTGACTGTGCGCTGGCCGCCGCCAACCGCGCGCAAGCTGATGAAAATTTCGCCGCGCATTTTTGCACGTGATGGAGTTACCTTGTACCTCGCGCGCGTCGGATGGGAACGTGTCTGGCTCCTGTCGCCAGCGGCAGTGGACCGACCTACCACCCCGCCATGATCTACAACCGTAGTCCTCAACCTTTTTTAACCAGAGAGACAGTTTCTTTTTTGGTGAAACACCAGCGGCCACACTGATTTATTAATAACAAAAAAACGTGATAATTTCTTTACCTAAATAATATCGTGATTGTATCTCTGGTAGGCTGCAATAGTGGCACAGCTAAAAAAAATACAAATTTTGAGTTAATCCACTCTCCATAATTACAGATTGGTCTATTTTCCAGCAAGAGCAGCGTATCGAACAGCACAGTATTCCGATAACATATGGGAGAATTGTGAATGCAAGAATAATGTATTTCAATATAAGGTGGAACTTCACTCATTTTTCTGAACACCTGTCTTTTTAAGTTGTGCAGCCAACGACAGTAGGTATTACTTAACATTACACGGCCTGATTAGGTATGTTTTATATTTTGTCTTTCATTGGCCAATGTAAATCAATACCATAAAGCAGAGTAACATTCTTGAAATTAAAGTAAGGTCAGATACTGATCCTCTGTTACAAAACTATCAATATTTGCTTTAGTGTTGGGAGAAGAATTTTGAAGGCAGTATTCTAAGTGAGCATCGAAAAGACTGACCCTCCGTTTTGACTTCATCATCTTCATTCCGGAGAAACGCTCTTCTTTAATGTCAAATACTCTTTTCACAAGCCTTTTCTTAATGAGCCTGCATACTACACACCTAGTCTGCATCCATTTCGTTAAGGAACTTTCAGAATTTGCTTGGTGTAGGCTGCCAAATCTTGAGTAACGAACTGCATTGTTGTTGAAATGAGTATTTGTTTGCGGACCGTCACTAATTATGACACGGACCGCGTGCAGCCTCCGGTAGCGGGTTGAAGACCACTGATCTAGACAGACTGGATAGAACTGAGAGTTCCAGGTGGTTAGGGCATGGCCTGAATTGGACATAGGAGCAACTGGGGAGGCGGAGAGAAACGGAGAAGAACGTAAGGGGGAAATTGAAAGAAACAAAGGCAAGGAGAGAAGAAAGAAGTAGGAGAGAAAGAAAAAAGAGAGAAAAGAAAAAATGGGAGATAGAAGACGAAAGAGGGTAGAGAGAAAGGAGACCTGAGACTGGAGGAAGCAGAGTGGAGGAATAGAATAATAACGATATAGGTAGATCAATTGCAGTTTCAGTCTAGAGGAGAATTCTACGTAATAACTGCTCATTGGTAGAGTTTGGTAATTTTTCCTATCAAAAGCAGACAAATGCCCGAGCAGTACACCCAACAAACGGGCAAATTAGGGCAAGCGGGCACGCGATCTTTCCTTTCTCACTCTTATTCCCACTTTTCCCCTTACACACTTTCACTGCCATGAATTACACTAACTCACGTGTCGGGAGACCAGCCGGATGCTAAGAGTTTGTCCCGGCTAAGGCAGTGTCCCGCTGAGGAGAGATCTTTGGATGAGGAAATCCCGCAAGCAGACCGACAGGTCACTGTCGCAGCGCACGTTCCAGCGGGGAAGGAACATCGACACTGTCCGCTTTTAATACACACTACAATTACGGGACTAATAACCAAAGTAGTTGATACTCGTGGTAATACTCAATACTCATCGACACTCGAGCATATTTTTGGTTCGTAGGGGACGAGTTACAGAATTATTTCAAGGTTTTGAACTGAATATCAATAATAACTTTTATTTCTCTCTGATATGATATAGCTTGTTATTGCCTTCGATACGGAGTTGGATAGACCCTGCATAACTTACATGGATCGAGAGGACTGTGGATACGAGGGATATATGAAAACAGTTGAATTATTTTACATGTTCTCTTATGAACTGTGAAAAGACAAACCGAGTCAAGTTAAAATCTAGTTAGTTAGAAAATAAGAAAATCTGAATCAATACAATTAGATAAAAAATAAAATTATGTATGTACCACGGGGTTGTACTACATCTTGGACTACAAAACACCCTCGGGCCAAAGACACTCGGGCGCTTTGATGCGTAACTTTGCGCTTTGATGCGTAACGCCGTTGATGCGTAAATATTATTCGGAGTACTAACATTTTCTCTTTAGGACTTAGTAATGCTGTATGAGCTCTTTACGAGGACAGCAGAACGACCTAGTTTCACTAATGTAATTTTCCTCAAAAAGCTTATTCGTGACCAGCACTTGCATGCGTCAATACGAGTGCGCTCACTTCACCAGCAAACCACATCCTGCATGTGAAACGTATAGGTACTGTGAATTCAACACTTCAACCGGTGCTCACCCAATACGTGTCTCATAGGTATCTGTGATTAAAATATTACAGTAATTTGAAACAGAAGAGGTTTGACAGGTTCAATACTATAACAAATTATATTCATGCCAAAAAAAGAAATAATGAAAATCCAGAAATATGCCTTTCAGGGCATCGTCAACAGTAAAATATGCAGTATATTTCAACACGGCTCTAAAAAATGACCTACTTTTTAATTTTATGTATATAGAATTACCAATATGTAAAATATGGCTTTAAATAAAAGTGCTTCGAAGTATTTCATAATTGGTTAGAAAACCGAACTCTAAATTTCTGCGACCCAACAAATAAGAACATACAATTGCATAAAAGTTCACGTTACAAGAATTAATAGAGTAAGACCTTATAAATCCTATCATACCATTTGCATATTGAGTAAATAATATATTTTCTCAAACAATTACATATTTGAATTTATTGAATTACGGTCACATTTACGTATACTGTCGAATCCTGAAAATACACTAATAATTTTCTAAAATGCAAAATGAACGTATGTAATGAAATATATGTGCCAAGCTTACCATTCTCCCGAATGAAACAGCGAGTGTTTTAAGAAATTATCGGGATACTCACCTGTGAAAAGAAAACAATCATTATTTTTTCTCCCAAGATGTTTCTCAATATAGCATAATTTAATTTACGAAATTTCATACATACACCATCAAAAGAAAAGGTCAAGAGAATTGACACTGAAAAATAGAAGAAGCAATGAAAGCTCTACCAACATTAATATGATATTCATATTTACATTTTTCAATGAACTTAAAAAACTGCACAACCGTTACTGAAGAAGTCGTGAAGGAGTCATTATCAGAGTTGTGTACTGAACGGAGAAATGACACTATTGTTTTGAACGTTTCTCGGATTCATTGACGAATCATAAATCATACGCCTCATATCAGACAATATGGGCTTTCCGTTACTATGCATCTGTGATATTACGGGCGGATTATGTGTAAGAAAAAATCACGACATGATTTGTAAGTTTCATTACATTTAAGTACATTATCCAGTTATTACCTCCAAAAACCTATAGAATTCTGACACATTGAAACAGAGAAAAACTTTTTTTGCCCGTCGATACTTTTTCGCCTGAGGCTTCAGACCTGCTATGGCGTCGCGCTGGCAGCGGTGAATTGGAAAAGTGGGATGAGGGAAACATCCGGTCATCTGAGCGTGATAGACACCCGCGACTTTTTTTGGGTGTTCCGTAAGGACGCCCAGTGGGCTTCTGAAAGTTTCTCCGCAACCCCTGTGCCTCGGCCTGCACCTTTTTTGGTGCAATTTCCAATATGGAAATTTTCATATTGACTTTCAATAAAGGCTTCTTTCGAACAAAAAATTTTATTGGGCGCTTGGCCCGCGGCGCCTCGCCCGTCCAACCCTTCAGGAAATCCTGAAGAGGGCGGAGTCAGCGTAGAGAAAGGGTACAGAGCAGAGGCAGGGAGGGGAGGGAGGTGTAGGGGAAGATGGTTTAATCCCGTGAGTTGGCGGTGTACCTCCTACGCTGGATGGTGACATCCAACGCCGACCTACACATACGGGGCAAATCGTCCTCCAGGTATATCCCCCAACCACCTTAGACGAACAAGCTGTAATCTCCCAACGGTCTGCCGATATGTTTGGAAGTGTAGTGCATATAAATGGAATTGTTTGTAACGGGAGAAGATAGGTGAAGGATGTGGAAGGCAAGATCACACGCGGTCCCTGGCGTTTTTGTGGGGGTTCTGCTTCGCCATTCGGGAGGTGATGCGCGGGTGGTGCGGATGTGGAAGGGGAACGGGGCGGGGACGTGCTGAGATGGACAGTAGACGGTACGGATGAGGAGAGGCAGGCTGGGTCGGGGCAGGGTCTGTGTCGGGGTGTGTCGGTTGGATGGCGATAAACTACCCGGGGCGATGCTAAAGGAGAGGGGGCTTTTTTGCGAAGCGGCGTAGAACCCCGCTTCAGCGCCACTGTTCGGAGGGGACACTGGAAGATTGTCAAGTCCTCCTCGTCAGCTTCGGCCACGGTTAGGACTCACCTTTTCATTCGAACGAGCACGCCTCCTTTACTTTTGCTGCGTACCCTTTTTTCTTATATATTAATCTATATATATGGCCCCTATTTGCACTGAATATGGTCGCAATACCGCCTCAAATGATGTTTGCAAAATTGATTTCATTTCAGAAGACTCCGTCTTTTTCAAGTAATGCAAAAAATATCTATTGTTCAGTTTTGAACGCCCATCAAGGTTTTCAACATGTTTACATAATTGCAATAATAAATTAAACGCTTATAAAAACATAACACATATTACATTCTTAAACACTAGTTATGAATGGGACTCGAAATTTACTTAAATAAAGAACAAGAATTATGGGGATCTAGAAGTTTCGTCAAAAGTATTCAATACTTAAAGATATGTTCTAAGAAGGATTAAAGTTTTATTTCAAAGTATTATGAATTTAATTTGAAGAAACAACCTAAGGAGGGTGAAGTAGATATTTAGAATGAAAGGATTCAATTAGAAACAAACACCGCGTCACTTATTACCATTACAAATTTGTATCATTGTTATCATTGATCTACGTTAACATTCATTCTAATTGTGCCTACTCATACAGTTCTTTCGTGTGTCAATTTTACTGCGATGTGCTTGAGACTTTCAACTCCCTTTCCGTCTCATGCTTTACATCAAAATATTTGTGACAGTCAATCTATCGTCTCAATTCTTTCAACTCTACGTCATTTTATTACTTCCTTTATAATGTCTTTGTACTCTTTGTTTCTTCTGTTGGAGATTTCTCCTTCTTGCAAATGTTATCATGTAAACAACTCCTCTTTAATGTAGCTGCTCGCTTCCAGAATCACTAATGTATACAAATTTATATACGTGAATTGCCCTCGTAATCTCTTATTAAACTTCCTTGCCATTATTTTCTATCCGATTATTTCTCTATACCAATCTTCGTATCTTTAGGTTTGAATATTGAAAAGTTTGCTATTCTCAATTTTTTCCTAATCTTCATTCGTGTTCTTCCTGTTTTCAGCTTGTAATGTTTCTTGCCTTTACCAGACAATCTCAACCTTTGTCGTTGCCATTGCTTTTGTTCTTTAACGCTGTCCTTTTGCATTCACCTCCCACTACCGTTCTCATCAAAATTTTCTCTCAACCTTTCACTACATACTTATCTGTTATTTAATCAGTTATTTACCTACGTTCATCCTTCGCGTCAGCGTACAGAAATCCCGAAATCTTTGTTTCGGACAGATTTTCTTCGACGACCCTATCCACCAGCTCCCTGCTGCCCTCGAACTTGTCCTCCCACTTCATCCAGTACCCCTCCCCCCCCGGGCTCCGCCTTCGGCCGTTCCCCGCCCCGCCGTGCGCAGCGAGAGAGCCTGTTATTTGCGAGAAACTAACTTTATCGGAGGAGCAAACAAAAAGCCCAGCGGAAAGCAGACAAGCAAAAAGCTATTTTATAGCGGGCTATCAATTTGGGAGTCGACGCGGTCGGCTGAAGCGGCCTAGCAGGGACCAAGCGGTGAGGAGACATGGGGATGAGTACCGCGGCGAAGCGGGGGCGGGGGTGCGACTCTCGTGGAATCGGGGTGCGGCGGGGCGTGGCGAGGAGGGGCGAGGCGGAACGATGCGGTTGCAGGGCCGGGGGGATGGGGCGGAGACGAGGGCTGTTTGGATGGGGGTGAGATGGAGGCTGCGGTGAGGCTCAGTTCTAACTGGAATGGAGCGGGGCGGGGTCCGGGCGGGGTCCGGGCGGGGTCCGGGCGGGGTCCGGGCGGGGTCCGGGCGGGGTCCGGGCGGGGTCCGGGCGGGGTCCGGGCGGGGTCCGGGCGGGGTCCGGGCGGGGTCCGGGCGGGGTCCGGGCGGGGTCCGGGCGGGGTCCGGGCGGGGTCCGGGCGGGGTCCGGGCGGGGTCCGGGCGGGGTCCGGGCGGGGTCCGGGCGGGGTCCGGGCGGGGTCCGGGCGGGTCCGGGCGGGGTCCGGGCGGGGTCCGGGCGGGGTCCGGGCGGGGTCCGCGCGGGGTCCGGGCGGGGTCCGCGCGGGGTCCGCGCGGGGTCCGGGCGGGGTCCGGGCGGGGTCCGGGCGGGGTCCGGGCGGGGTCCGGGCGGGGTCCGGGCGGGGTTCGGGCGGGGTTCGGGCGAGGTCCGTGCGGGGTCCGTGCGGGGTCCGGGCGGGGTTCGGGCGAGGTCCGGGCGGGGTCCGGGTGGGGTCCGTGCGGGGTCCGGGTGGGGTCCGTGCGGGGTCCGGGCGGGGTCCGGGCGGGGTCCGGGCGGGGTCCGGGCGGGGTCCGGGCGGGGTCCGGGCGAGGTGCGGGTGGTGTCCGGGCGGGGTTCGGGCGGGGTTCGGGCGAGGTCCGTGCGGGGGTCCGTGCAGGGTCCGTGCGGGGTCCGGGCGGGGTTCGGGCGAGGTCCGGGCGGGGTCCGGGTGGGGTCCGTGCGGGGTCCGGGTGGGGTCCGTGCGGGGTCCGGGCGGGGTCTGGGCGGGTATGGGCAGGGCGGGATCCGGACGGGGCGGAAGACGGGCGGGTAGGAGCCGGGCGTGGCGAGAGCCGAAGGGGGGCGGGAGCTGGCCGGGTGGGAGCTGGCCGGGGCGGGAGAAGGGCAAGAAGACAAGATAAGGAGGGGTCCGGTGAGGATGACGACGGGTTGGGGCAAGGAGTGGTTTGGGACGGCGTGGGCTGATCCCAGTGAGGGTGATGCGAGGCGGAAGAGGGTTGGTATGGATGGTAGCCAAGGGAGGAGCGGGACGGGCAGGACGGCGGTGGAAGTGGAATGGGAGGGAGGCGCGGAGTGGATGCGTTGAGGCGGTGGGGCGGGGGAGGACAGGGCGTGGATGGGAGGGTGTAGATTGCTCGTGATGTATTCATTTGCCTCTCGTCCTTCACCCTCAGGCTGGAAAAGGGCGAATGATCTACTTTGTTCTCATAATGCGAACCAACCAGCGCGCAAAGACGGTGAGTTTCAAGACCCAAAATCGGGCCATTCCTTGGTGAGTCGTTGGCGAGTCAGGCAGAACGGATTCACATGTACAGAGTTTGTTATAAGTTGTTTGTCCTTCCTGATGCATCAGCTAAACTCCAATGATACGGTAAATCAGAGAACTGTCATTATTACAAGCTCTTTTGAAAACACTTTACTTTTGTCACATTCTATACCCTTATTTCTTCTTTATCTACACTCCTGACTACACATATTTTCATTACCATCCCCCCACACATTAATTTTTGGGCGGAAACGTCTTAAATTTCTTAACAAAGAAACATTTTCAAGAAGAATTTCAGCCAATACGAACGTTCTAGATTAACTTCCACATCATCTTCTTGATAAGGCAACAATTATCACACCACCAGAACACCGCCCTAACTATCATGTATGCCATCATTTTTCTTCCGCTAACACCGCTACCAATAACAAGAGCACTATTACCACAGTCATCATTGTCAGAACTACTTTGCCACCTCCTACAGCAAATGTCATACTCAGTGCTGCCAACTACCAAGCCACTACCAGAGCCCCACAACGACGCCCTCCGTTGACGCTCCTGCCAATAACACTGCCACTGCAATTACCATTGTGAACACGCCAATCCCATTAGCAATATAATCTCCTCCTCCTCCTTCACCACCTCTTCCACCAATAACAACAACAACACTGAAGATCACCGAAATTGTTCACCGTCACAGCAAAGACAAATGATTTCTACCAAAATATTTTCCACCCTCCCTTATCTCTGATATCTCCATTTCCTCCTTACCACTAACTCTGTCACCCTGTCCCACCCGGTCCCACGTCTTCAGGGAGGAAATGTATGAGCTACCGCCGAATATTTCACTCGGATTAAAAACATTCAATGGCTGCGAGGAGGTGGGCGCGCTCTTTGCAGTAATTTATGGAAGTTGCAGAGACTTTTCGGTGGCCTCCGCTCGAGACGTGGAAGGGAAAACTTTTCCGTGTTTCCCCCACACTCTGCTAGCTAAATCATTACTTTGCGCTCGATGAGTACCATTAAAGACAGATTATTCCCTTCCGGGGGAGACTGCTTTGTCACGAGGTCGTGTTTTCTGAACCGTTGCCGCCACTGGAGTTTACGAATGGTTCAACATCGCTATGTTCTTCTTTTTTTTTTAATTCTACAAGTCATTTGGAACGCTGAGATTCGCCTATTTGCGTCATGGCCTGATTCATTGCAGATCTTAAGGAAGAGCTATTGGCTGTGGCTTTAACCTTACAAATACCAATCTTTGTTTGCTCAATTAGACTCCAGACTTTCGTTTGGTCCCAAGGGGACACGTTTTCCCCACCGAATCTTGTAACAAAATCATTATTTTAATAATACCACAATTGAAAAATTCACGAAAATTACCATTTCTGAAACATTTTAATACAAATACAAGTTAAGTGGAAACAAGACATTAGTTTAATCACATTGGATTCTCATCATCATCTTCTCATATTCATCTCATATTCATCTTCATATGAATCATCATTCATCATCTCATATTCATCTTCATATGAATCAATTGAACAGGACGATCTATGCCATTGAACCTGACTGTCAATGTGATTTCAACGTGTTACGCTAATCACAGCTCTACAATGAAACATTTCATTCTGTCCTTCAAGCGGGCTCTTGTGGGAATGTAACGCTTCTCCGGAACGGCCACCCACTCGGCACTGGGTTGGGCCGCCCTGCCAGCTCAGAGCTACCGACATTCCAGGAAAAGTTTTGATTGATTGATAGGTGATTCCGGACGCGTCAACTACAGAGGTCGTTAGTCCCGTTAGTGTAGTGTGTGTTTTTTCTTCAGGAGGTGGCAGTGATCTTTTCCCCGCCGGATGGCGAGAGCCGGCGCCGACTTACCGTCGACTAGCGGGGTTTCCCCTCACCCAGTTATCTTCTACCAGCGGGGCACCGCCCCAGCCGGGACAAGCTCTAAGCCCCCGACCGGTCTCCTGACATTTATGGTAGTGTACTGTATGTATGGGTATGTGTAAGTAAGGGGTGCGAATAGGGCAAGGAAGAGGAAGGAAAGATCGCGCGCGGTCCGTGGCCCGTTTGTTAGGGTACTGCTCCGCATTCGCCTGGTGTTGATCGGAGAAACCACCGAAAGCTAATGATCAGAGCTGCCGGCCGCTAGAATTCTCCTCCAGACAGCGACTGAATTCGATCTAGCTGGCAAGCCAGTGTCGAAAATGCTGCCGCCTAGGACCTCCGGGTCAGATGGGCTGCAGTGACATCAGTCCCGGCTGAGGCATCTCTCCCGGTAGGAAAATATTGAAAAGCATACGACCGATGACATACAAATAAGGGACTCGTTTTTTTAAGATAACTATTTGCTGGGCTTATAAACTCAAAATTCGTCTCTGGTTAGCTCTGCACTGTTCTAACTACATTACAACATAGACTGTGAGAATTGTTCCGTATTGCTACGTTTTTGGTGCATTCAGATCTAAATTTCCCCCAAGGGATGTAAAAAGGACATTGAAAATCTCAATTTTATGTTGTACGTTTAAAGAAATTAAGATGTAAAAAATTTCTCAAAATATTAGAGATAAAAGAATACGAAACAACATTTACATTTGATATTCAATATGAAAGGAATGATAAAAATTAGTATTTATTCTTTCCAATTCTTTTAATATTTTATACTCTCCATACAATTATTCAGATAACGTATGAAAGCTTTTTTCGTACCAGCTCTAAATTTAGGAGTAACTGATATTACCGTACAAAGAGCAGAGTAGCACTGTAAGAAACCAATCTTTTGTTACGGTTCTAACCCGCCAATGAATTTCCTCTCTAGACATATAACGACAGCACTTCTAACATATTTCATAAAAAGCACTTCCACTTTCTCTGCGGGAACCACCATGTTCAATCGTGAAGAATCGAGGCTTAATGGAACTTTGCACATAAAGCTTGAGTGTCTTTATGCATTTTACGGAGGACGTTCCGCAACATTTAACACTACTTTAGCTGTCACCAGGAAACGCGAAGTCTATGCATTGTAAAGGAAAGAAACTATTCATCGTAAAACTATACTCACACCAGCAAAGCTAGCTAGCAAACCGAGGCCGGGTTTAGAACAATGGGACCAGCTCCTTCGTACTAAGGGTCGAAGTAAGGGAATGACAAACACGTACCGCATTCTTTAAAGTCGTTCATTAAGCAATGTTTTAGTTATTAAATGCTATAATTACCAAAAAAGGTTGACAAAAATAGACTGGAGAATGAGACCTTGTTTACTCGTATATTACCAAGAATATCGTAATAAGAATTGTTTGCATAGCTGAAAACAGTAAAAAATAAAGTGATAGTAGGAAATTTTAAGAGGTTGTAAAAATGTTTGATGCAACACCAATCTCCAAACTCCACAATCTACTCTGATAAGAACCATTATCCATTCTATGTGACTGATACAAACGGGTGAACTAAGTAAATCTACAAAATCCACTACATATTAGGCAGAATTTGCATATCGTCCGACAGAGTCAATCACACGAACTAATTCTACTTCTGTATCAACACGACTGATTATACCACCAAAGCAAGAGCTGGGAAAGCTTTTAAAGGATTTCCTGAACAGAGTGGAAAAGTCTGCACTGAGGTTTCTTTGCGAAAATGTATTACAATTTGCCTAAACTACTTTTAATTACAATAATGAGGACTCTTCAAAAGGCTTTTTCCTTCCTATAGTGAGCTTCTTTTTGGAGTGGGGGAATACAGCTTGAAGATAAGGAAATCAGGTGTTGATGATCACGTTGGTAAGTGGTGAAACTCCACATCCAATCCTTCTTATTGCTACAATATCTTTGTGCAAACCTACGCAAGTTCAATTTTTTTTCAAGAATTCTTTTCTTTCCTAAGTATATTAATGAGAAAGAAAATGTGAATTAGGGAAATCCAACAAAAGATTGTACGTTTTGGACTCGATAGAAACAAAGAAGCAAAAATAAAGTTAAGAAAGCGAGCAAAAGACCATCTGCTACAAAATAGAAATATCGTACGCTCACGCACGCGCGCGCAGGTAGACAAAGTGAGAGATGATATTGATGCTCAAAGGAATGCGTAGAGTATATTTGTACACCATTCGAATAATATATATTTTTTAATTCGTGAATCAGTAATTGCCGGTTTATAGAACTCTTTTATTGTACAGTACTCTTAATGTGTAATATTGAAAGTAAGAATACAGAACACATTGTTTGGCACAATACTGCACGAAAATCAATGTGAAAATAGTAAATATCACTGCTTAAAATATTAACTAGAAATGAATACGATAATTCAAATCGTAAACTTAAATTTAAAAACTTATTTAACTGTAGTTTAACTTCACCATTTCCTCACGTCTTTTTAAGAATCAGCACGAAGAATAATAATCCATAATCACCATAAATTTCTCGCTAACAAAGTTCAAGTAGATATATTTCAGAACATTCCCGTCTCAAATATTTTCGACATCGTATTAAAATGATTTGGTAACTGTAAAAAATACGAGTAAAATCTTCTCTTTGCGGTAATGTACCAAACCATTCCTAAACCGAAACGAGGCTACAGCAATGGGCTACCTTCAAAGGAGTGTGTGCGTCATTGTGGAAAGTTATTTTAGGATGAATATTGACAACAGCTATGTTTTCATTTTCACCCTGTGTAAATGCATTGAATAACGACGTTCCGAACAAAGGATAGCGCTGTGCCTAAAGGTTGCACCTCAGGCTTGTATTGGTTGCGTTGAACTGGGAATATCCAACTTTGAAAGAGTCCCCATTTAACGCTCTTCCATAATACACGGGACCAGCGACCATGCACGCAAATTCATAGGATCGGCTGCGTGAGAATTTCCGCATGTAATGCACATGAATAGCTGCTACATTCGTGTCCACGAAAACTGCCTTTAGGATGTTGCGTACACCATTACCACCCAGTATTTTAACTTCCCTGGCACACGCAGGTTGCATTTACCTCGCATCTTCTAGACTATTGCCTCAGGTACTGTTAGATAATCAACGGAAAGTGACGTCAACAGTAAACCGAACGCGGTTTGTTTTTTACAGAATAATATGACAAGACTTTAAATACTTTTTTGTCCAGCCTTTATTTAGTTACATTAATTTAGTAGTTTATAGGTTTAGAAATCTTATTTATTTATAGTCTTCAAGCTTGAAGTAAACTATTTTCTAAAAAGTAACTTTAATAAAACAAATAGTAAGTAGTTGAAATCGTAATTATTTTGCTTTGATTTTTAAATGAAAATGTCAAAAAGCGTAAAAATTAATAATGTCACAATGTAGACTTCTAAAATATTTCTTTTTCTTGTTTTACTACGGCCCTAAAAGTAGATAAAACTAATTTCTTTGTCACTGTTATATAATTTCTCTTTGCTCGCACAGAAAATTATTAAATTAAAATGATATACTAGTTGATACACTCCAACTGGAAAGAGCTCGACAACATCATCAAGAAAGCAAACAAAGCAACCTAAAACAATTGACAAAACACGAAAATGAACATTTGGTCATGTTTCGTTATATGCGTACGTAGCAGGCAATGGCATATTGCACACTGCCAAGTTAGGGTTTCCTGATAACTAGTTACTTTACTCGAGAAACTATATGAACTTTTGCGTTATAGATCGCTCTTAAAAGGTCATGCAGTTATTTCATTTCCACTTCAGGGAACTGCTTCTTTATCCAAGAGTAAAATATATTTCTCGCGGATGGATACGTGTGAGTGAACACTGTTTATAACATTAGTTGGTAACGAACGAATCTCAGAATACAGGATCGCCTGAAAAGCAGACATACGTTAGTTTTTAATTGTGGACAAATGTTCACAAAGCTTCTCGTACTCTAATAACAATATAATGACCATATTAAAAGACATGGTAGTCAACACAAAGCTATTTAAGCATTTACAAAAAGACAAACAAGTGAATCTAATAATTCATATTTATGAATTACACGTTGTAATTCACACATTATGATTTACAAGCAAGGAATATAAAGCAATGAAAGATTTAAAGAAAACACAGTATAAACATATGAAAACACGATTAAAATTTTATCTACAAACAATACATTCATAACCATGGGTGAGAGACCCTGAAATAAGCAGAACCAAGATGCTGTAAGAGGATAAGATGAGAATCTAAGTAAGAAAACAGAAAATATAAAAAAACTTATATACATGAGTTGTGTGATCTTAGAGTGGATCATGAAGATAAAAAAATGTTACAAGTAAATAAAAAGATAACAAAGAGGGGAATGAAGAAACAAAATCCAACAGGAAAACAGTAAAGGAAGATGAAGTAACAGAAGTAAAGTCGCAAACGAGGCTTCGCGCAATAAGAGAGCCATTTCAAGAGCGCGGCGCGCCGCCTACAGAGCATATGCAATTTGCGAATATCATTACGAGCTGCGAGGAGGGGGCCAGGCGACAGGGCGAACGGAGCTTAGGGGTGTCTGAGCAGGGAGCGTCGGGGAAAGCCGAACTAAAGGAGCGTGATAGGTGCCAGGGGGGAGAGAGCGGAGCCCCAGCGCAGGGGATATCGGAGCGAGGGCTTGGAGGAGGTGGTGGGGGCAATGCGGAGGGAACGTGGGGAGGTGGACGAGGGCAAAATGGAGTAGGCGAGATATCGGAAGCCACGGGATTAGAGAGAATAAGAAGAGGTGGTCGAAGAGGAAGGGATGAGAAAGGTTTCGGGAGGGGAGGCCGGGTAAAGGGCGAGATGTGGTGAAGAGTACGAGGAGGGGAGTCCGAAGATAAAGGGGTGAGGGAGAGTACGAAAGGGTGACATGGAGAAAGGATGAGAGGTGGTTAAGCAGGAGCAGATGTGGGGAAGAAGAAAATGGTGTGGTGGGAGCGGAGCCCAAGACCCAAGAGTGGGACGATGCGAAAATGTGGTGGTGAGGGGAGGAGCTACAGGGGGAACGAAGAAGAGAGGATGTGAGAGCCTGGCGAAAGACCGGAGATACGAAGTGCGACGAAAGGAAGGGGATGCGGTACGGCGAAAGGGGAAACAGGAGCGGGAAAGCGTGAGCGATGCATCGTAGCGGAGAAATCGGAGTGCGTCGGTGCGGAGACGCGGGGCGGTACGTAGGGTGCGGACGTCGTCACATGACACGTGACTCCGGGAAAAACCCCCGTCGCGACGCGCGCCTATAAATCCATCACTTGGCACGGCATGCCCTCGACTCCGCCGCCTCCGTTTATTCAACGGCCAATGCTTCCGTTGCCAGCGACGCCTCCTTCGCAGCCACCCACTCGGTCGCCACTTCCTATTCTTTCCCACACCTCCGCTTCAGCCTCTCCATCCATTTACGACTTCGCTCGCACCGTCTTTGCATTTTCCTCACTCTTCCAAACATCGCCCGTTCCATTTGCACTTTCTTCTTCAATCTTCACAGCCTCTTTTTTTCCATAACCTTTCCCATTCCGTCTCTCTCACAAACTGTCTCTTTCTTTCTGTCCCTCCATCATTCTCTTTCGCGCTCACATTCTTTTTCCCTTTCCGCCTAAGAAATACACCAAGACTATTTCTAATTCCTCCCAACAAGAGTTCGTTTTTTATGTGTCTAGCCAGCCTCTCAGTCCTTATTCTCGACTGAACTATTACCACATTCCCGCCAAATTTTACCGTCGCCTCTAAACCCTTTCCCACCCTCCCTGTATTCTCTCCGTTTTCCTCCTTAGTCGCAATATTATTTTAGCCTCACATCTACCCCACATCTACATCTTCCCTCCGTGAGATTTCCACTACTGCCTTCTTGGTATCCATTACTTTCCCACATGTCTCCTCCACCTCCTGAGGTTTTTCTTGCCACTTATCCCAACTTCTCTCTGCAACTGATGTCTATCACTTCGCTCCCTCCGTATTGCCGTCTCACACATCACAAAATCTTCTTTAGCTCCATGGGTTCTACCTCTCTAGTTTACTGTGCCATTCTCTCAGTTTCCCATACTCGTGAGTTATCTCTCTCTCGGTCCGCGGCCCCTTGCTGCAGCAGTCTTTTGACACAGCCCTTCAATAATCAGTAAGGTTGCATTCCCGTCACCCACACAACAGCTTCACTTCCACTGTCGTCTTCCTTCTTCCTCCACCACCGGTCGCGTCGTCACACCCGCCTCCTCTACCGACTGAGCCGTATCCACCACCGACGTCGCAGCACCCTCGCTCCAACCTCCGTGACACGGCTCTGCCATTAATTCTACATTTCAATTTGAAAAGCCTTTCTTCTCCCCCGTCAACTCCTCTCCCGCCGCCTCCAACACAGCCACCATCACTGCCGTCGTCCCCGGCACCGTTCCCGCCACTGTCACCACCCTATGTCCGGCCCCCCTCTACTCCCCTTACTTAGTTCGCCCTCGACACCGCCCCCGCCTCCGCCACGCCTCCGCCCCCGCCCCTGCGCCCGCTTCTTCTCCCGCCCCGCCTCCATTCCACCACCGCCTCCTCTCCCCGCCTTCACCCCCGCCTCCACATCCACTCCACTCTGCTTCCACTCCCTCCTCCACCATCCAGCCCCCGCCTCTGCTCCCACCCCGTACTCACCCACGCATCAGGCAACCCCCCCACCACCGCCACCGCCGCCGACCCCGCTGCCAGGAGGACGTCCTCGAGTGCTGCCAGATTGTCCTCTCGCTACTACAGGGGCTTCGGTACTCAGCAGTATTTCCTTTGATGTCCCTGTCCAAGCGATGACAAACCGTAAGTGGAACTATTCTGAGTCGATCTGCATCACGCCGTGTCTATCTCACAGATCTAGCTTATCAACTTGGAGGTGCATATCCGTAATATCGTAGAGCTTTGGGCATCGGCTGTGAATCCTTTGACCTCGCTATCCAGGGAAACAGAAACTATGAGTTGCGTATAGAATTACAATAATTGGTATCTTTGTCATTGAGTAACTGCTTGTCAATCTCTCTGTTCAATCATTGATACTGAATGGTTAGAATATACTTAAATAATTTTAGTTGTATCTCTCCTGTAAGTTTCACTTCTGCTCTACCACCTTTGTATTTACGTTTTGTTACTGTCCAGGCGAAAAGAGAATCAGTGTCAGTGGAGCAACACCATTACGTAGATCTCGCCAATCATTGTCATGATCGTGAATATCCAGCATCTTGCTCTTCACAATAGTTGTTTATGGGATCAATTTTGTTTTCTTCAATGTCTCTCTCTAGCCGATAAGACAATACTCAGAAGTTTTGCGAATGAAAATACAAAAGCAGAAATCATCTCTAACATTCACTGACTTCTTCTCGGTAATTATTCAATTATCAATCATAGAATATGAATCATCAACAATTAATTAAATAATTTTTACACGTTACTCTTCTGTATCTCTCATCCTAGAGAACCTCTGGAACTTTAAGTTAGATCTCTCCAATGTACGGGAAACTACAGGAGGTTGTATTCCGAGAGCATCTACGAAATACCGCGAAAATACCGCGTTTCGAATGTTCTATCTAGCAAATCAATTTTTTCTAAGTGTCTCCCTTGCATGTAACATCGCGCTCTAGCGCATTGATGCATCAGTTTCGGTGCTTTTGATATCGCTATCAGCAAGCCAGAAAATACAAGTAGTATTTGCACTTCTAGCGAAGCTCCAACATCCAACATATCTCGTGTCACGATTTTTTTTCTTACCAGTCATAATTCACGTAAAGCTTAACTTACATAGTAATTCACCCATAGTTCCTTTGACGATTCTGACTTTGAGAAAGAGATCACATTTCTCTCTCTTTGCAAGCAGAGGAGTGTTAACATTTTTAATGGACTCCGGCCTTAAAGATTGTCTTTTTGTTCCATTATTTGGTTGTTTTAAGTCCATATAACACAACATGTACAACATTGTACTCTTGTACAACAATAACAATATAATAGCATCAAATAAATAACAGTATACGCACTTGTACTGAATTTTTTTACCGCCATCATGCAGTAACGAATTCTATCTAGGGTCTTCCATAAAAAGTGTAGTTTCACAGAAGCGGAAAGTGTCATGCACAACCCTCCGATGTTAAGCTTCAATCCCTGCGGAGGGAAACATTTAAACTCACGCCTGATTACCTTTATATCTTCCGCGCAATTTCCAACGATTCAGCGTCTCAGACACGCGAGTGCAGTGAGATGGGGCGAATTGGGAAATCTTGGAGACTTGTGGATGGCACCGTTTGATGTTTTTCCGAGGGGAAAAACGAACGCGGAAGGAAATTTATGTGCGAGATTTCATTTTCAACGAATCGTTCGCGTGTAGCTGCGGTGGAAATATGAACGCATGAGAACGATGGAGTCGCAGACACGTGTGTGGTGTGCGCGTTTCAATGTTCTTGGCGATGTTTAAAGGTGGTTAGTTGCATGTATTGTACGTTGTAACGTTAAATTTAATAGTGTACGTTATTGCAATGTTTCGAGATTTCATGCTTCGTATGATAAAGTTCAGACATTAAAAGTTGACAGATACATATTATCATTCAGATGAGTGTACGAGAGAGGAG
This sequence comes from Acheta domesticus, assembly GCA_031308135.1. Lineage (NCBI taxonomy): Eukaryota > Metazoa > Arthropoda > Insecta > Orthoptera > Gryllidae > Acheta > Acheta domesticus. The sequence goes on along the minus strand of JAHLJT010009355.1, from coordinate 102,630,342 downwards.
AATACAGCTAAATGTTAATTTAATGCTTTCTATCGACAGTTCGTTATGTTGTATTTGCAGAAAATTTCGCATTTCTCGCCTCAGTAATGTCAATCTTATTTGAATTGCATTTGTCTTTCAGCGCTTTCGAGAAATGTCAACTTCATGCGTCACGACAATTTCCACTACAGACACTTCCATAGCAAGCTTATTAGGACAAATACGTTAGCCTGAAAAACTATTTTCAAATAGTTCTGAGCTGTACTTTTGCCAAGCTCTCTAAAAGATTCCTATCGCAAATACGATCTATTACGTTTCTTAACACATTTTTATGCCAATTCTTCTAAGTGACTCATTTTAAAATACTTCACTCTAGATTTGATATTATACACTAGTACACCACACGCAGTGTGTCACTTTGTATAAATCATTGTATCCAATTACATATATTTGTCAATATCATAATTTCCAAATGTCACTTCCGCAATTAAAACCTTGGACAATTTGGTGACCATAGTCTCCCGCTTGGCCCCACCTAACCTACTTTCATCTCAACTTCGCCTTTTACGTACGCTTGAACGATCCTCAGAGCGCCATTACCACCTCGTTCACGCCCCCATTCCAACCATCCCTCCGCCCCCATCCCGCTCCACTATCGCCGTTTCGCCATAACCGCCACTGCTATCACAACCGCTGCCACCATCATCGCCTCATTCACTGTCACCGACAGTGCTAACGCCATCGCTATCGCTTCTCCATCCACAACAGCAACCGCCTCCGCACCACCAAACCTACTGTCGGCGCCAGCATCACTATCACCTCCGCCAGAGCCACCACCACCGTCACTGCCTCAACCAACCCCACCGCTACCACCACGACCTCCACCATCCCCTAACCCTCCGTCCCCTTTTCCTCACCCTCCGCCACCGGTAAAACCACCTCCATCTTCACCGCCATCCCCATAGCCACACACCGGGAGAGATGGCTCAGTGCATCAACCTGATGTCACTGCAGTCCCTCTGACCGGGAGGTCCTACGTTCGAGTCCCGACGGCGGCAGGATTTTAACTTGTTAGCTAGGTCGAATTCAGTCGCTGTCTGGAGGAGAATTCTAGCGGCCGGCTGCTCTGATCTGTAGTTTTCCGTGGTTTCTCCGAGCAACACCAGGCGAATGCCGGAGCAGTACCCTAACAAACAGGCCACGGACCGCGCGCGATCTTTCCTTCCTCTTCCTTGTCCTATCCTCTCCTCTTACATACACACACTTACACGAACATGCTCTACACTACCACACATGCCGGGAGATCGGTCGTGAGCTTACAGCTTGTCCCGGCTGGGGCGGTGCCCCGCTGGTGGGAGATACCTGGTTGAGGGGAAAACCCCGCTAGTCGATAGTAGGTCGGCGCCAGATCTCGCCATCTAGCAGGGAAAAGATCATCGCCACCTCCCAAGAAAAACACGCACAACACTTACGGGACTAATGAACTAAGTAGTTGCCGCGCCCGGAAACACGAATCAATCAATCAAACCCATAGCCACAGCCACTGCCTCCGCTACCGCCACCCTGACAGCCACAGACACCGCCACTGCCATCACCTCCACCCCCACCTCCGCCTTCGGCTTTCACCTCCACCTCCACCTCCGTCACCGCCACCCCATAGCCACCTCCGCCTCCGCCCCTACCCCCGCCCCCGCCACCCACTCTGTCACCGCCACCGCCACCGCCACCGCCACCGCCACCGCCACCGCCGCGCCGCCAAATACAAAGTAAACAAAAGCCGCTCGTAAAACAGTGGCGCGGGAATTGCCCGGCAGCGACGCCGGGACGCGGCGGCGGCGGCTGCAGTACGTCCCGCGCGCGGCGCCGCGCCACGCAGCCAATCGCAACCCTGATGAAGATGGAGATGAGTAATTAAGTAAGTAATTAACTTCCGAAGAGCGCCCACCGCCGTGTGGCGCAAAGAGTGCGAGGAGCGCCTGCAAGAGCGGATGACGCCGTGTAAGTGCCCACCCCCCTCCTCAACCCACCCTTCACACCGTCCCTTCGCACCAACTTACGTGGCTCAGGGCATCAATCGATGTCACTCAGTGCCTCTGACCGGGAGTTGTTTTTTTACATTTGTTGCGTTTTGATTGACGCAACGCGTCTCCAAGCCTTTAGGGGGCGTTGAGCGCTTTTTTTGCGTTAGGGAGTAATCCTCCATTAATACTCATGTTACGTCGCAGTCAATAGTCAAGAAGACCGCCAGGTAGCATCTCCGCTCGGGGAAAAGAACAAGCACTTCACTTACGGGACTGTGTGGGGAATAATTATTGCAGTTGATGTGCCCCAAAACAGGAAATAATCAATCATATCATCACTTCGCACGACGCGATGAGAAGTGCCTAGAGACGTGATACGACAGGCGCTTCGAGTTCACATTTTACGACTGAAACGGTATTTGGTAGCGACATGAACATCAGATCTAAGTATCGATATTTCTATGTGCGGATATTAGTAGTTTTCATGTACCGATACTTGATCTAGTAGCCATGAAAATAAGACAATTTCAAAGAGGAAAATTATATGAACTATATTCAATCTTCAATTTCTTCACACGGCCTTATTTAATGAAGTAAATATTTTTACAATTCAAGTTTAATTTTGAAGATGATGATGTTAATTATGATATGCGTTCGTTAAGCAAGATAAATTGCTTATGCCTTTATGCCCTTCCGTGTTGTGGATGAATAATGATACTGGTAGTTTAGCTTTAGCATTTCAGTTCATGAAGGATGGTAAGGTGATCAAGAGAGCTGAATAAATGTAGGAGGGGCGATTGTTACAAACCAGCCATCGCCGTTTGGTAGCGATTATGCGGTTGAATGAAATCGGTTGAATATTGGTTGATCTTTTGTATTCGTTCCCCTCGTTTCTTTCATTTCTTTCAGAATTTTCTGTTGTCATATATTTTCTGTACTTAGTACACCAGCTGTAGGAGTGTGGATCTAAATCGTGGTCGCGCCGTTAAAAAGAGTATTTCAAAAGTTGCATACCTGTCATACCCGACTCTCATAACTTCGGCTTTACGTTTCCTGTTTACAGTTGCCAGGAAAAGGATATTTTTGTATGCGAAGTATCCGAAAAGATTGGTTTGACAGGTGTGTTTGTTATTCTTTTTTGTTCTGTTAGTTTTCCGTTTGTACGAGTATAATGAAACAAGAGTTAGAGGATCAAATGTTAGTAAATGTAATGTTTGTCTCGCGCTCTGCTAGTGCATAGAAAGTAGGCAAAAGAAGAAGTAATTATAAATATTTCTTTGTTAAGGTAATATTCGGAACAGTTCAAATGCACTTTTATTAACGATATGTGACTCTGTACAGTAATCATTATGTGATGTATTGTTGAAAGTTTTATTTAAATATAGATGTTATAATTAGTTCAGTTTTCATCATTTCTCAAAATCAATTACCAATCGTCTTTTACTGTTAATTACCAATCGACATTTGCGCTCAGTTACAGTACTTGGAGCTAAGTTATATTTGGCATGAACAGAAAATATTGAATTCTATTTTCTCTAATAAAGATATTCTTAGCACGTGTGACCGAATTCGTTTCAATTAAAGCAATCTCCAAGAGGATTAATGTAAATATTAAACGTAACATTCATTTTCACTCGTTTAAATAAATCTCCGGGATACAAACACACCTTTTCTGAGAACGCTACAATTTCGTTCCATCAAAGAGCTTGCACAGCACTGAAACCCATATACGCACACATCACCGTCTACAAAACAGCAATTTTCGCCGTTGTTTGACGACGTAATTGATGCACCGAATTAAGCAGAGTTCAATCTGTTTCTCGGAGGCCACGTAGCAACACGGAAAGTAATTCCCACCGCCCGACACAAAGCACAAAATGAATGTCGCTCGGCGACACGCCCTGGAACAAAGCTTTTCCTTGGCGTTCACCCGTTCGCTGGATACGGTTCCGCGTTCCGCCGGCATCCTCCCGGCCCTCCAGTGGTTTTCATTATTTTTTCATCCGGGAGGACTTTTTAATTGACTTTCGCACCGTCTTTCTTGTTTCCATTCTTCACACAGTCGCGTATAGTAATCAAACTGAATTTTTGATGGCGCCCAACCGCCGACGGTCCAACATGGCGTCTACCAGGCGCAGGCACCTCTCACTGTGGCCACCGCCCGCCGACAAAAAAAAAGGAAGAGGAGCGAGACGAAAAAGATAAAAAATGTAATAGAATTTGCTTCCGTTGCTAACAGCGCCTCCAGGGGGAATTTCTCGCAATGCATCGGCCGCTCGGAATAGGGGTGTGAAAAATGGTGGAGTTTAATCTTCTCTAAATTTGATTTCACTACCCCCCCCATCTGTGCAGGCGCGGTGTGGAGGTGGGGGTGTGAAGTGCGTTTATCGGAATGATGGATGGTCTCTGTCTTTTGTTGACGTCCTCAGGGAGCGGAGTGTGTCCACGTTGCCTTGCTTTGCCCACCTTTTCGCGAAAAATTCCGGTCCCAAAGCTGCGAACTGCCTTCCGAAACCCGTGTTTGCGGACTCAAACCCGGCCCTGGGTGGTGGATTTTCGAAGGACGGAATATCCCCAGAGACATGTAAAAGCTTGCTTGTGGCACGTTGAAGAACCTCGGCAGAGGCCCGGAAAAATTAAAAACTCCCGATAACATTCCGCTCTATCGATATCCTACATTCCACCCGATCAGATTCTCCTGCCATAATCATATACACTGACTGATGGGTCCCATAAAAATTGGAGACCATAACAGACCACAGGCCGATTCTTCAATATTTTTTATATTTAGAAACTGTGGAACTGAAAAAGAAATATAAATATTGTTCTGGAGATTACACATTGGATAAGGATAAGGTAACCTAAAATATTTCGGGAAACGGGATTTATCGAAAGTTACTATAGTTACAATCCGCCATTTTTTTCATGTTACTTGTGTCCTTTCTAGTACTGCCCGTTGATTAAGAACGTTTCCCAGGATTAATGGTATTTTTTAAACTCTTATTTTGGTCTTCTTTTAATTTTCTTCGGTTATCAATTGTATTTGATTTGATCGATTTGATACAACTGATGTTTCGGTCATGAGACTCTCTCACTCTTAAACTAAGATGTTCACCCTGTATCATGTACAATTTATTTAATTAGATTTTACGATGCAATTTTGCATTGTAGCAAAATAATGTGTAATGACTTCTACAATGTCTGTGATGTAACGCCACCTTTGCTGCTCTTTTATTTCATGTAATCTTTTACTTTTCATTTTATTTATTTACACACTCCTACAACCGGTATTTCGAAGCAGGATTAACCCTTTGTTGAGACAGCATCCTAAGCTTTCGTACAGGAAGAGTCCACGAAAGCGATCGTTCGTAATCGTGGCTTCTACATTTCTCCCATATGCGCGGAAATTCGTCTACAGTGTTAGAATAGCCTCTACCCTTTGTACCGTGGATGGAACAGAGGGTGCCGGTAGTGGAGTCGCTGGGGGCGGCGGGGGCGGCGGTGGCGGTGGCGGCGGTGCGATCGCGGCGGACATGCTACGCGCACCGACAAATCGGATTTCGGTTAATTCTGGTCTCGCCGCCGCCGACGCAATACTCCCACCACCCGCTTCCTCTCACCGCAACGGACAGTGGGCCAAACGGCGGGCTTATCATGTACCTCAGGTGAGGATAACAGCAGCTTGAGTCACATGGTGTGCAAAACAAGTAATTTTCCTCCTCTCTCTCTCTCTCTCACTCACTCTCTCACTCACAATCTCTCTCATTTTCTCTCAGTCTCACTCACTCTCTCATTCTCTCACTCTCTTACACTCACTCTCTCTCACTCTCTTACTCTTTCTCACTCACTCTCTCTTTCTCTCTCTCTCTCTCTCAATATTTTCGATAGCTCCTCAGCCCAGGTCGGGCGCTGGCTTGATGATGAGAAAGAAGGTCGAAAGATTGCCTTTCTCTAATGATGTGTCCATGAACTTCCTGACGTGGCATTTTAAAAACTTATGTGCGGAGCAGAACAAAATAAACAAGATAAAAATACTTTTTAAACATTTAAATAGACAAAAAATTCGTAATTTTCAGTTAGGGTTTGTTGTTTTCAGACGCTGATCGAAATACAACTTTCAGGTGATTGCACTGCAAATCGCGTTTATCATATAACGCAGCATGTATTGGGACTGAGGTATACATAAATTAATTTACCTGGGAATTTTGAAATCACGAGCTGCATTAACAGAAAATATTTTGCAAAATTAACATTCATTACTTCTCATAACATTTTGTTAAATGAGACGTACGAGCTACAATAGATTGTGAAGGTTGATTCGGTGGAACAAGAAATGAATAGAAAAACGAAAAAAACTGGTTTTATGCTTTAAAATAATTTAACTCGGACATACAAAAATTATAAATACGTTCATTTCAATCCTGTAGCTCTTGTTTCTCCGATGTCTTGAGGGATCTTTTCCCATTTTGCCTTCCCGTCGCCAGAATAAATACAACTATAAGGCACAAATACAATGCAAAATACAGGAACGAACTCACCACACCTACATTCTAAAAACTAGCAAAGGAAGAGAAGCCGAAAAATAAAATATCAAACAGATAGTCTCGATGAATCTCGTAGGGAAATGACACATTGTCGGACAAATTTAGAAATGCTGTTGGTCTCTATTCCATGAGTGTAAGCACCAATTAGCCAGGGCCTTTGGTGTCGTTTTCTGCCGTCTACATTCCCTAGGTGAGTGTTGTATCCTACTACTCCCTCCAGCTACAGCGCTGTATTTTCGAGGCCAAAAGAGGCCGCGACCTGGTTTACGAGCGTCACGAATAAAATTCTCCGGCGTGCTTGAATTACAGCGAATTACCTCTTTCTAAAGGTCGCATAGCAATAATTTAATCGTGTGTGACAACTTATCAGGCTCACTGCAATATCTTTTGATTTCTGTAATTTAAAAATACACCATACAATTTCTAAATATCTCCCGTTAATAATGTCAACGTCGATTAAAATTTAAGCGCGTAGAGCAAAGCGGGTTCTCCTGAAAAGAGTTTCAATGAGAATCAGGCTTTATCAATTTTTAATTACACATGACAAAATCCGGAAATGTCCGTTTCCACGTCAAAAACATTCAAATCGAGTTAACAAATATTCAAGGCTCGGAATTTCTAATCAAAATTTATTTAGTTCAATATTTAATTGTGAAATATCAGCAGAAAAAGAGCACTCGATACATACGTTTGTAACAATAAATGAAATTTACTTTCTTACGACAAATGTGTCTATTATTAATCTAAAAAACTATTGTTCCTTGAGCAAATTTTGTACACATGTATTACTTAAAATATATCAAATTTAAAGTAATACCATAAATCAGAAAATTGTAGAGAATGATTAAATCAAAATAGTAAGAACGAACTAAGAGGTACAAAGTGATAAAAATATCAAGAACTATTTTGAGAAAAAGACAGCCCAGTCCAAGTGAGTTTATCGCCACTGTTAAAGTGTGAGGAAAGGTTATAAGTGTTAAGTGAGTTAGGAAGAGTAAGAAATGAAAAGTGATATGAAGTGTACAGTGTTAAGAAAATCTTGGCATGAAATACACAATGTGTTTCATAATAAATGTAACAAACTTGTAATCGGTGAAGACGAGTCAAAAAGAACCACATTTTACCTATTAAGATAGTAGGTAATTTGCTTATAAAGGTGTTATATGTATTAATACATGTGGCAAATTCCCTTCATTTTGAGGCAATTCCGTGTACGTAGATGTTCGATGGGTTCATGAAATCTGTCTGGCCTAGCGTGGTTATAAGCGTGGCTGTGAGAATACATACGCATGGGCGTAGATAAGAGCGTTGATGTAGGAATGGGCGTGGGCATGACTGTGGGTGTGGGAATCGATTCGGAAACGTTCGTGGATGTGAGTGTTGGTGAGCCTATGGGCACATTTTGGGCATGGTCACGGGTGTGGACATGGACATGAGCGTGGGCGTGGGTGCGGATGCGGGCACGAGCATGGGGAAACACGTGGGCTTGGGACACGCATGGATGCGGGCGCGGGTGCATTCCGTTAAGGAAGCGAGAGAAGTGGCGCGCGGGACAAAAGCGAGGGCTTCGATACAGGCGCAGGCGGAGGTTGAGTCTCAGGCCGGAGATGGAAACCGCTCCCCGTAAAGCAGCGCCAGTACGTCAATACCTTCTCGCCCCCGCGCCCGCCCTCGCGCCCGCCCCCGCGCCCGCCTCCGCGCCGCCCCGCGCCCGCCCCCGCGCCCGCTCCCGCGCCCGCCTCCGCGCCGCCCCGCGCCTGTCCCCGCCCCGCCCCTGCGCCTGTCCCCGCCCCCGCCCCCGCGCCCGCGCCGCCCCCGCGCCGGCCCCGCGCCGCCCCCACGCCGCCCCCACGCAGCCCCCGTGCCGCCCTCGCGCCCGCCCGCGCGCCCGCCCCCGCGCCCGCCCCCGCGCCGCCCCCGCGCCGCCCCGCGCCGCCCCCGCGCCGGCGCCTTCTTCCTCAGCTCTCCAGCCCTCAGCTCTCAGAGTCGACCCGCTGCCCTGCCATCCTCCCATTCTGCTTTCTGTCTCGATGTCCTTCTTTCAGATGGCTGCTGTCTGAAGATGAATTCTAGAGCCCGGCTGAACTGATTGGTAGTTTTGTGCTACCAACATCTGGCAAATGGCGGAGCAGAATCCTAACAAGGGCCACGGAACACCGATATTTCCTTCTTCTCCCTTGCCCAAATGTCTCCTTACTTATTCACATCTACACTTACATGCACATCTCACTACCTCACATGTCAGAAGACCAGTCGAGAACTTAAAGATTATCCTGGCGACGGATCCAGTGAGAGAATATAACAGCCGTTTCTCATGAAACAATATGCACTACACGTACGGGACTAATGATCATAGCAGTTAAGGCGCAGGGAAACACGAAATAATCTATGAAACTATCCGCCTTACCTTAGCCATGCCTTCCACCCATACAGCCATACGGCTGACCCGTTAAGTAACCCGAACTCCATTAAAATGGTCCTAATATACTAATTCCAAGAAATTGTTTTTACAGTTTTCTAAAGAGCTGGTAACAAAATATGTTATTTAATGAAAACACCAGCTCCAAGTGTAACTAATAAAATCTGTAACTAAAATAAATTGAATTATAAAAAGTTATTAAAAGTATAACTAAGATATTACTTTAAGAATATTGTACATGTAAGGAGCACAATCTTCAGGCTTAATGATTCTGATTCTCATCTCAGAACGAACCATAGGTCTGAATACATTTATTTTGACAAATGTTCCATAAATTTCTAAATGATCGATCTGGTCACACTTCTACAGACATTTTATGTTTCCGTTTTGCGCTGAAAATCACCTGGAACACATTAATCACGTTTTACACGTCATGACGAACACATTGTACATTTTAACAGTAATAACTATTTATTACCGTCATTTAAATTTCCTGTCCATTCAGAGGTTTTCATTTGAAATATTCGTGTTCACCTGTGTCACTTGTCACATTGTTCTCTATGTTCTGTTTGTGATTCAAACGTATGCAGGGTGAATAGAACATTTTGTTGTTGTTTTTTTCAATATAGAGATGGCTCGCGAGGAATGAATTGTAATAACATTGAACCTCCTCTGTATACGGATATATCTCAGGAAAGGATTACCAATTAATTGAATCTATTTATCACCAGACATATTGTATTGTATATTTATACCTTACTTATCTGAAATTGCATGGCAAAAATCACCTCCAAATCAATTAGAACTATATTTAGGCATCTTAATATTACCCTAATATCAAAATTGCTTAGCCATCAACTTACAGTGTTCATTTCTAGAAGATCCAGTCGTTTATAATACCTCAGGATGTGACTACATATTTTAAGGAACATTCGCGACGGATATGGTTTGATTCAATCCTATGCCCAAACTCTTTAAAGTTGCCAGTCACGCACGTATTCTCAGAAATTGTGAATGCCAGATGCGATGAAGTCGAGGTGCATCCTGGCAGCGGCATCGTCAACCTGATATCTTTCTAACGGTGCGTTGTGCAGGGGGCATGAACCTGCTTCTAAAATCTACGCATGCCCTGACGATGCCCATTGTATAATGCTTCAGATTGCGACTCCTCCATTCCCAAGGAAATTTCTGAACCTACTACTATATGATTTGTATCGAGGAAAAATGCTGCCACTCTGTGGATACGTGACCGATTCCTGAGGGGTCAGCTTCGTTGTAGAAGAGTTTCGGCGCCGCTTAAGCCCGAGAGTAGCTCTGGATGGGCGAACCTTAAAGGTAGCAGAAGCCTGCGTGGGGGCGCATCGGTGGTGACTGAGGCGGGTTAGGTGAGGCAGAGGGACCAAGGAGTGGCGAGGGCGGTGCCTGCGGCGAGGGATATGACAAGGGTGGTGGCGATAGCTGTGAGGGAACGGTGAGAAAGGGAGTGACGGGGAGTGAGAGGTGACAGGTCGTTGACGGCTCGGTGACGAGTGGTGATTGGGCGGTGGTGATGAGGTTACGGCGGCCGGGGCAATGACAACCGACGGATGTCGGGCTAGTTACTGTGGATGGTGTGATGGAGCGGTGGTTGCGAGGACAGGGGTTGGCGGTGGCGGGCGGCGGCGGGTAGGGGTGGGCGTGCGGTGTGGGGGCGGGAGTGGGCGGGTGGGGTGGGTTGGGGGCGGTCAGTGTTGGGGGGGGGGTCGGGCGAGGCGGTCAGGGGTGGGGCGGTCAGGGGTGGGGAGGTCAAGGGTGGAGCGGTCAGGGGTGGAGCGGTCAGGGGTGGGGCGGTCAGGGTTGGGGCGGTCAGGGGTGGGGCGGTCAGGGGTGGGGCGGTCAGCGGTGGTGGGTGGTCAGGGAGAGGGCGGGGGAGCGGGGCAGACGAGGGACCGTTGGAAAGCGAGGCGGGCAGGGGAAGGGGCGGGTGCGGGGGTGAGAGGGGCGGACGGGGGGCGGAAGTAAGCGGGCACGTGGTTGGGAGTGGCGGCTGCCCCAAGGCGCTAGGCGGCGTCGCGAACAGACACGCTCCCATTTGTCAACCCCTCTCCCCGCAGAGCTACTTTTTCCCTGAACCCGGTCCTGACCCAGGACCGTACCTCGTGCTCGCAGCCGTCTCTCACAGCCAACGCTGAAAGACGCAAATGGACACCTTGTAGGCTCTCCACTCTCGAGAATACGTTTTGCGGATCTTTTCTCTCGCCCTTTGGTTGGTATCATCATTACCATCACAGCGGAATAGTCGATAACCAATTTGTACAGCGGTAATTTGATAACTCGAATTTCGACAGAAAAAACACGTACGAGTGGAATGTTTCCATTTAGAAAGTTTCTTTTCAGAATTTTATTTAGTACTAAATTCACTGTCAAAAATGCTCCATACAATAATGCAAGAGGGCTTCTGACCTTCTACCTACTGTGCAAATCATTCTTATTCAAACATGAACTGTCAATATAAGAAACTCCGTTTTAGGATGTTTAATTTAAGGTTTATACAAATATTTTTCATAATTATTGAAACACGCCAGCTAATTAAAAGAAAAAAATACATACAGTGTTCATGGTTAAATTTATTTCTTCTAACACGAAGTTTGTAAAACATTTCGCACCTCTAATGCAAGAGAGCCACATCTACCAAAAATTGAAAATTGAGAAACATCCATCGGTTTCTATTACGTGATATGCAAAATCACCATTACTTTATTTTCATAAATAGCCAAGTAATAGCAATTCAATTTAAATTCAATTCCTGGTTTTAAATGCGCTTGAAAAAACTTTCAAAGGATCTCCTGTGTAATGAGTTATTTTGGAGTTGGGGTCCTGTTCCATTAGGGATGCCATTTGCACTGCAAGCATGCATTATTGTACGTTAATAATTCACTTCTGAATGGCAGTGAAATGTATACATACTTATAAGTTCTTACAATGGCATTGACAATTTTTATGTAAAACTTAATTACAAAACTTTCATTTATGCAATCAATAAAATAAATTAGTAATAATCAGTCCAATCCCCAAGTATGATATATATATATATATATATATATATATATATATATATATAGATATATATATATGTGTGTGTGGGGGTGTGTGTGTGTAGAAGGTATTACATAAATTGTTTCGTATATTTTTCATGAATTCGGCATATTTTCAAAAGTCACTACTGCTGCATACCTTCATGCATTAGCTTATAAAACTGATTGACACAAAAATTTCCTTCTGAAGAAATTTTATTATATAATTTTGATTTTCTTCCATAATTAATATGCCTTCAATTAATACGATTAAGTAAAAAAATATTAAGAACTTTTTTGAAAACCTTAACAGAGTTGTCACAGAAAACCAAACCTCCAGTAATACTCATCCACCAGTCCGTAACTTTAATTTAATTCTCCTGACGAGTCTCTTTTATCGCTCAAAACTTTAATCGGTGACTCGTTTCCGTCACTGGAATCCCTGAGAGTCGTAAAGCGCTACCCCGAATTCTTTACGCCCGCGTAATTCTGCCCCTCCCAGCCCGCGTCGCTGCCAGATAAACGATGCGCGACTGCCGTTTAGTGAAAACACATAAACATTTACGTTCGCGGGACGGACCGACGCAACGGCTAGCGAGGGATCAAATGGAACAACCGGAGCCTGGGGTACAGGAATACGCCCCGCGCCCGTGTTGCAGCCTCGCGAGTGCAAATGTTCGGCAACAAACGCTGTGTAGAGACGCCAGTGCTACCAACTGCGAGTTTAGCGTCGTTTAGTGCCGACGCGGGCCATTCCAGATGAGTGTGGTCGGCGGGATATGATATAGCACGGGTGTATTAGGGAATGTAGTTGCAAGTCCGCAATTAAAGCTGACCACTGGTGAAGCGAGAATTCAATATCTGATGAGATTAATTGATTAATAGATGTTTTCGAGTATGCCTGGTGCTATGGTCGATAGTCCCGTTAGAGTAGTGAATACTTTTATCCCGAAAGGCAATGGTGACTCCTTTCTCGCTGGATCATGAGATCCGGTTCCGAATTGCGCGACGGCGAGTGGAAGATATCCCTCTTCAGATATCTCCCCCTGCGGGTCACTGTCCTAGACTGGATAAGCTCTAAGCTCTCGAATGGTCTCCCGACATGTGTAGAAGTGTTGTGCATGTAAGTGTAAATGTGTGCAAGTAAGGCGTGAGAATAGGACAAGGAAGAGGAAAGAGAGATCGTGTGCAGTCCGTGGCCCGTTTGTCAGCGTACTGTTCTGTCATTCGAATGGTGTGCATTGGAGAAACTAGGGAAAACTACCGACCAGAGCTGCTGGTTGCTAGGATTGTCCTCCCAATAGCGGCTGAATTCGCCTGAATAGCTATTTAACTAGTGACAAAATTTCGCCATCGTCGGGACTCGAACCTTAGGACCTCCCGATCCAGATTAGCTCCAAGGACATCAGTAATGCTGCCTCTGAGCTAAACACAACCGGTCAACATCAGCTAAGAATGTGCGTCACGGCATTGTTGGGATAAGAACTCAAGGGACTGGCTCCTCTGCTTGCTACCCTTTGAGGTTTCCTTCGATCAGGCGAGTGTCGAAACAGGACCTTAAACAGTGAAACCCGCGGTAATTGCGCTGAACGCCAGTTTCCGTTCTCTTCTTTGACCAAATCCAGACGAATACCGGGACATCGCTCTAATGAGAGAGTCAATGGCAACGCGAGAATAGACTGGGGCCATGGAGGGTGAGGGGAGGGAGTCAGAGAAAATGGAAATACTGTTACGTCTTTTAGAACTTCCTTGGAAGTCTGCACTATCCAACACGTTTCAAACGAAATAATTGTACAATTACCAACAACACTTAAATGTTCATATGACTTATTCTAGCGGAAAGTTAACGTGGAGAATTTCCTTCAATACATGAATTGGCTGAGTATTTTCAAACAACTGACAGAATTTATTTTCATTGAATCCTCTAGTTGTATTTACAGTACATTCAAATGAACTTTAGAATCCAAAATATTAATTTTTATCTGTGCCACCAAGTTCGCGCGTAAACTAGCAATGGCAACCAACATTAGACAGTTCACACCTTCGTATAATTCTAAACTCAATAACTATGATACTTTCCGTAAATCATGACTGGCGTGTAGTTCATCGAAGACAAATCACGACAAGACAATCAACAGAACCATTTGTTTCTCTCACCTGCATCAACCACGGACCAAAACGTCAACAACCTTTCGACTTTCGTGTTAGGAATAAAATTAATAATTTACTATCAACTATACATTTCTTTCTAATGAAAACACATCCTAACAAAAATCGTCCATACGACTAGAGTGTGCAGCAGGGCGTGACGTGGCGAGGTGGGTCCGCGGCGGAGGGGGGGTGTCCTAGAACCTGGAGGAGGAAGGCGAGACCGGCGCACGTGGCCGCCGCCTCGTTAGCCCGCACCTCATTAATTAAGGCTGCGAGGGCCCTCTCCGCTCGCACGCTGCGCCGGCGCTTGGGATCGGCCGCCGCCGCGCGCGTCCTCAGCGCCGCCCACGCCCTCCCCGCGCGCCGCTTCATTGCGAAGGTTCGTCGCAAAATGAGACGCTTGCGCCGGTCCGTGACGTGACGCAGGGAGGCTCATGGTGAGTTTCTGATATTATTTATTATTTTATCCTTTACACTTACAGTGCTGCAGGATTATCCGGCTTAGGGCTAGAGGAGGTTAGGACTCCTCTTTCAGCCTTTTTTCCGGTTTATCCCCACTTCCCAAGGCCCTCTGAACAGAATAATGTAACGGGTTTCTCTTAGATCGTCGTATGTCTAGAAGTGGGGTGAAGATGTCGTGGCAAGTGTCATGCTTCAATCGGACACCTTTTTACCCAATATTACTCTTAGTAAATATTGGTACTAATTTGGAAAGGATGCTGAATGAACCTTAGGATCGCCCTGAATAGGACATCATCGGATAAAAATCCGCAGTCATGCTTGGATTTTAACCCGGGTCCCTCAGGTTAGCAAGCGTGTGTCCTAACCACTACGCTTGCCACGACCCGCGCTTGTGCGCAAGTCCAATAAGCAGTGGTTATCAGAAATTCACCATGAGCCACCCTACGTCACGTCAGGGACCTCCGTCTCATTTTGCGACTAGTCTAAAAGCAGCTCCACACATTCGCTATTCGGCGAACAAAGCCACCAAATCCCGAGTAGTGGATGGGTCGCTTGCTATTTGCCTAGTGACGAACATTCGGCGCTCGCCCTACCCATCGCGTGTCGGTCTTTGGGACACATCAAAGGGAGCGAACATTCGCCGAACACATCAACTAGTCGGGATCGGGTGAGATGTAGCTCACTGCTCGGCAAATGCCGAATGTGTGAAGCCACCTTAAGGCGCAGTCCACCCGGGTCGCAAGCACACAGCAGCAGCCATTGACGTAGAGTGAGAATTTATTGAAAGCATAGTCTTACGAGGAGGAAATCAGTATCTTCTTAGCTCTCCGGAAGACGTCGCGTCCTTGGCACAGATGCAAACGTTTCGGCCGACTTGCTGCGACCTTCCTCAGGGCGAAATGCCACGAGTGAATGAAAATGTTGCCTTACCGTTCGAGTAGGTTAAATGCAAGCATGGCTTCCGCGGCCGGAGGCAGTATCTACACTTCGATTGAAACATTACGTCCGTCGACACTTGATCAGCTGTGACCCTGTCATCGTATCCGAAGCTTGAACATCACTGTAGAGACGTCACTATGGTCACGTTGATGCTCCCGATCGAATGACAGCTGAGCAAGTGTCAACGGATTTAAAGTTTTAATCGAAGTATACTTGGTTGTCTAGGAGACGCCGCGTCCTACGCACACATGTCAACGTTTCAGCCATTTTTCTGCAACATTACTCAGGATAAAATGCCACGAGCCAATGTTTTCTTCCCGTAGATGTTGAAATGAAAGTATTGGCTTCCGCGGCCGGAGTTACCATGTACTTGACTGTCCGAGAGACGCCGTGTTCTAGGTACAGATGCAAACGTTTCGGCCGTCATGCTGCGACTTTCCTCAGGGCTTCGGGCCATTTCGGACTGAGGAAGGTCGCAGCATGATGGTTGAAACGTTAGTATCTGTGCCTAGGAACCGGCGTCACCCGGACAGCCAAGAAGATGAGTATTTATTAGTTCTGGACGTGCTTACTGCTTACATCACTATCCCCATAAATGTGGGACATGTTAAATCTCAGTAAGTGGATTGAGTGATGATTATTTCGTGTTTCCCGTCGCGTCAACTCCTACGAACTTTATTCCGGTAGTGCCAGTTTTAATGTCATGTCTAGCGCCTAAGTATACGTCTGCTTCCGGGTTTCCTCCTTCAGCATATCCAACCGCGTGGCGCCACCTCACCTGGAATAAACTCTAAGCTTCCGACTGCCCTCCCAATATGTGTCGTCCTGTAGTAAACGTACGGAATAAGACTGAGATCGCGCGTCGTTCGTCACCCGTTCGTTAAGGCACTGCTGTACATCCGTCTGGTTTTGATTTCCGGAGTTGGAAGGTGCCTTATCTACAATACATAAATAAGTAAATAAATGAACAATAAATAAAGAAAATCAAGAGAGGCGACTTGTTCCACGTGTAAGAGCAGAGACCGAAACAAAGAAGAGAAGAGGGTAGGGGTAGGAGCGTGTGCCAGCGACACTCCTCCGTCTAATGAACTTCTTAAGCGCCACTCCCGCACCACTTGGAGACGCCGTCACGCAAGCAAGTCCCTCGTCGAGGAATGGATCGTATGTTCGCCTGCAACTGCTCGCTTGAGTATCTCCCAAGACGAATTTCCTTACCCTGGTCGTGAGGGACCTATCTTGTATGCTTTTACCCGCTCAAATCCAGTACATATACCTCCATTTTTCATGGGCTTGACAGTTGGGCCTCGGAAAATATAGCATTGCTTCGCTTTGTTGCCCTTATAGAGGGCGCTCTGCATGATCTTTCGCGGGTGAGTCCAATACTTACAATATTTTAGAGCGAAATACCTACACTATCTGGATACTTTACGCGAGGTGAAATGTTGATGTTGGGTAACATAAATGACAGAAGAGATCTACTGTTTCGAGGTCATATCCCCTACATTTATCCATTCCGATTTGGTGACAACACGGGCAGATTACGCCGGAGAAAAGATGCTGAAATGGCGTGTCACTAGGAAATCACTGTCGGCGTCATCACGTGTCGCTCAAACATCAAGCACAAAGAAGATTGGTACAACTAGATATGACAGAATCGAATTCCTTCACTATAAAGAGGAGAATTCTAAAGGTAGGCGGCTCTGATCGGTAGATATCCTTGGTTTCTCCGATCAATATCAGGTGAATGCTGGAGCATTCCCTCGTGTTTTTAGCAAATAAAACTCTAGACATAAACAGAAGTATAACTCAAGTTTTGCGAACAGGACACATCACCTATTGAATGTTCGCTCCTCGATCGGAGCCAGTCATCTCGATCAAGTTCCTATCCTCGCCCGTACATTCTCATACACGCATTCAGCTTCCTTTTTGTTTCCGCCGCGCACTCCTGGATGCAGGCGCCAGGGCGGCGGAGGCTTCATTTGAATATTCGTTTCAACACCTCCGACCGCGACGCGAGCCCGGAAAGAAAAAGACTGCAATGACGTATGGGCCATAATAAAGCAGGCCTCGGAATGAAACGCGGGTTAAGGAAGGGACACACGCGTTGTGCCGTATAATGAAAGAGACTCGCGGTCCTTGCAAGACACAGAGCGAGAGGGAAAGAAAGAGAAAGAGAGAGAGGGAGAGAGAGAGAGAAAAGATACGAAAAAAGAAGAAGAAGAAGATGAAGATTGCAAAAAAAAATCGGTGAGGAAAAGGAACGTGAAATTCTCCATCAACACGAGTCTGAGAGAGATGCTCTGAACTTAAGAGGGAAAAAAAAAGAAAAGCACGCACAGGGGAAAAGTAGAAAGAAGAAGATGAGAAAAAAGAGGGCGAAAAACAACAACAGGGAAGTGGTGCGCGAAATTCAGAAACAAAGCAGCGCGTGCGTTGGGCCGGCCGGCCGAGGGGAGAGCGGGGAGGGGAGGGAGGCAGGAACAACAGAGAGGGCGGGGCAGGAGGTGGGGGGAGACAAACAAACGACGCCGCAGGAAAAAACAAATGTCGGGGCCACGCGCGGCGGCTCGCGTGAGAGAGTGGATGAGCCCCGCCCCCTTGCTCCTCCCGCCCCTTCCCCTCCTCCTTCCCTCCCCGCTGCGCCTCAATCCCCGCTGTTTCAGAACGCAGCAACCGCAGAGGTGTCCCTGCGCGCAACACCGCTTTCAAAACGCACGTCCCACGGCGGTGGCTCCTCTACCGAACCCGCTCTCATCTCCTCCGCCCGGTACCGACAAAGGTGTCTCAGGGCATCAACTGATGCCACTGCAGTGTCTATGACCGGGAGGTTCTACAGTTTAAGTCCCGGCGGTTGCCGGATTGTCGACACTAGCTTGTTAGCTAGGTGGAGTACAGCAGCTGTTTGGAAAAGAATATTCTAGAAGTCGGCTGCTCTCATCGGTAGTTTTTCGTTGTGTCTCCGAAACCAGGCGAGTGCCGGAGCACTACCCTAACAAACGGGCCACGGACCACGCGTGATCTTTCCTTTTTCTTGCTTGTCCTTTCTTGCCCCCTTACTTACACCCACTTACACCCATATGCACTACATTACCACAAATGTCGGGAGCTCAGAGCTTGTCCCGGCTGCGGCGGTAACCACTGATGGGAGATTACAGGTTGGGGAAAATCCCCATAAGCTGACGTCTGCGTCGGATCTCGCCATCCAGCGGGAGAAGATCACTGCCACATACCTCAATAAAACATGCACTGCTTACGGGACTTAAGTAGTTGACGCACCTGGAATCAATAATCAATAAATCCGCCGCTCGGTCCATTAGCCCATCTCCACCCAACGTCTATGCCCGATCTATCTTCAGAGAAGAACGGCACATGCCCTCTCTCTCCTATCCCACTACTCCCACAGAAAACAGATTCCTCGGCAGCATCCCCTATCACAAAACTGCTCTCCGCTTCGCTTCCCCATTCTTTACCATGCCTCTAATCCCCCGTCTATTGCCGATCTATTTTCAGAAAGCAAGAACAACAGTCTCTCTTATTCCCACTGACCCTACAGAAGTCAAGTACAGAGGCAGCATCTACTACAGCGAGTTAGATTTCGGTTCATTACCATGATCTTATGCAAGTCCATTTCCAATCTACATTTAGAAGAGGAGGTCAGCACCTGCTCCCGCTTTCCTATCCTCGCTGCTCCACAGAAGTCAGTTATCGAGGCAGCATCCCTTTGTCGTATCGGCTATCTTCACCCTACACGGTCAATTATCACATCCCATTCCACATCTTTCCGCGACCAGTCTTCAGAATGGAATTCTGCACGTCCCGTTTCTCACTCTCCTGCGCATGCTGTTCCTTCAGGAAGCACGTACCGCACTGGCTTCCCCAGTACTGTAGCCTCTCCCGCCCGTTCCCTCTCCCTGGCTCATGCACACATTACGACCCCTCCTCTAATCCGCCCTGTACAGAAAGCAGGAGCCGATTGGTCTCTGGGGCCGAACTCGTTTCCCGTCCACGCCCCCGTTCCCCTCTCTCTTAGATCTCCTTACATGAAGTAGGATAGATTGGTGTCTCCGAGTAGGTCAAATGTTATAGCCATTAATCCCACTAGCGTAGTGAATATTTTATCTCAGGCGGAACCGATGATTCCTTCCCCGCTGAATGGTGAGCTCTAGTACCGACCTACACGTCGACTTGCGCAGATTTTCCCCTCTATGTATTCCCCACCCGGGAGAAATTCTGAGCTCCTGACCTCCCGACTCGTGTGACAGACTAGTGCATTCAAGTGCGTAAGGGGAGATGATAGGGCGAACAAAACGAAGGAATGATTGCGTGTGATTCGTGGTCCGTTTGTTATTATAATTCTCCAGCATTCCCTGGTATTGTTTGGAAAACAATATCAGGGGACAACTACCAATCAGAGGAGCCGTCCGATAAAATTCTACTCCAGATAGCGGTTAAATTCGTCCTAGGTATCTACGTGGTGTGGAAAGTACGCAACCGTCGAGGATCGAACCTTGCAACTTCCCGTTCAGAGTCACTGCAGTGACAGCGGCCATGTTGTCTTTGAGCTAAAATCAGCCGATGCAGGAAGTAGAAGACTCTTCACTTTGTCTAAAGCAGGCAGAGATAGTTACGGCATTTCTGTTCACATCCGCTTCCTTCTCACTTCACACCCCATCACGCTTCAACCCTCACTCTGTCTATCAAATACATACACTGTACAGGATGGCCACCCATTTCTGGATACCCCTGACTTTTCCCGATTTCCAGGACATATTTATAGTTTTTCTCCTAGGATATATGAAGAAAATATTAAAGTTATCAAAACAATCATAGTCAGCTCTCGGATTTGGATTTCGCAGTGAAAAATACAAATTATCTTCTTACCAAATAATAATTAAGCAAACAATAACGCTGTAATATTTTTTAAGGAATAATATATAGTTTTAAAAAACCCTCTCATAATTTTCCCTGACTTTTAACGATTCTTCGGATTTTTCTTCATATTCCTTGATTTCCCCCTCACTTACCAGAGCAATGAAATTCCCTGACTTTTCCCGATTTCCATGGTTTACAGAAAGTGGCCATCATGTAGTTGTATTCCTGAAACCGGAACCACCCTTGCTTCTTCCCTATCACTCCCACTTGAATTTCATTGCCGAAGAGGTCTCTGCTCCCTACGAGGAGCACGGGACTAGTACTTGTAAACGTAGAAAACCTCTGTACCTGGTTACAGGAACTTGCTAACCTACAAATTCTGTGTTGTTGCTCAAATAAGCAAGGTTGAGCACTTACCCCTTAAATATAACACTTACTTGATTATACGTAAATATAACGGTGCGGTCTGCCAGACCCCAATTTTAAAGTACGTATATTAAGTTACCATTCACACTGGTAAATATTTAAAGAATAATTAAAGCCCAGAGTATTTCATAGCGAAGTGGTACATTCCACATATAGACAGGCAAAACTGTCGGTTAACAGATTCGAAATATGCTCGAAAAGTTTATAAAGTAGATGATTACTCCAAAACATCATGTCTGTAGTCTCACAAAAGGTGAATTTCAGCTTTGAATTGGAAATAGATTCTTAAACATACGAAATTCTGCTTGATTCTTCAAAGCGACTATGAAATTTATTCTATATCTTAACAAACAGGGAAGAGAAAAAAACAAGGAAGTTGTGAAATCGATCAAATTAATAGTAGCTACAAAAAATTGTTAATTAATGAAATGAATCTTAATTCTTTACCCCATGATTTTCTTTGCAACAGTAGATATACGTACATAATCGAAGAGTAACACGACGGGGTGTTCAACGAAAGAAACAATATTAATATCAATCTTTGTCTGTGATAATAGTATAAATATACCACTAACATCTCCGTTTGTTAACTGGAATATTTTTAAACCTGTTTAGGTGACTGCTACGCGCATTTGAAAACATAAAGTTATAAATACATAAACATATAAGTCAGAAATACACAATGCTAAGCTCACTTTACTTCTGATTTCTCCAGATAAATATTGAAAACATAGTCACGTCCCTCTAGCAAAAAATCTCCGTTGCAACTAACAATTCGCATTACCTTTCAAACAATTCCCAAACGCAAATTTAACACGGAAACACAGATATAACGAAAAAAAAAACTGTGTACGTTTCCAAGTTCCGTAATACCTAGTCATCTATTTGAAACGCATTCCACGCAATGCTTTTGAATGGGTAAGAGAGCGAGGTCTAAATCGGAACACGCGAACAGTTCAGATACCGCGAAAATACGACCACACCAGGAGCGCGTGCACAACACAAACAAAGCGAAAAAAAATCCGATTATGGGCTCACGAATCCGGGTGCCTGGCGACATGTTCTGCAGCGTACGCGCTTTAAACCCTAGACGAAATTAATGTACTACATCTCAAAATTAACACGGAAATCGGTGTGCATGCAAATTTCATAGCTAAATTGTCTTTTTCTCTTGATTACATGTCTGACATAAAACTATTAGAAAGAAGGATAATATTTTTTCGATTCGGAATTGAGTGACAAGCAGAACAGCCGTCTGGTTACATTATTAAAAATTCAGATTAAATTGAGATTAAAAAGTTTGGGAACGCTAAATCTTGTTTTGTGTCTTACAAGGATACAGTTAAGGGAAAGAAAACAAGAATGGAGAAAATTTTAGATGATATAACATGCTGCTGATGAGCATCAGAGAGCTGAAGAACAAGACGATGGGTAGAAGTGAATACAAGAATCCATTATTGCACACACCCATTTCTAAACTTCCATCAGCTCACCCACATCTATTACCTCAGATCCCCATTCTCTTCATCATATTCCTGCATCTTCCAGTATGAGCCATCTCCGTTCTCTCACTCACAATCCCAAACTTCCATTATTTCCTCGCCTCTTCCAGTGTTCTCCGTCTCTATTTTCCCACACCCATTCCCAAACTTCTATTGTTTCTCCGACTCCCCCGGTGTTACCCGTCTCCATTCTCAACACCCATTTTCAAACCTCCATTATTTCGCCGTCTCCCTCAATGCTTTCTGTCTGCATTCCCCAACACCCATTCCCAGACCATCACAACCCTCCACCTCCAGCGATATCCACGTCCATTCTCCCACACTATTCCCACCCCGCATCCTCCACCGTAGCGAGGTCCACCTCCACCGCAACACTTTAATTAATAGGTTTACCATATTAATGAGAGGGAGCTACTGCGCCCCAAACCACATAAAATGTTTTATAGCCGCGACCACCGAGTCAAATATGTTACGTACAGCCCTGCGCAAAACGCGCTTGGAAAAGAGACGGAGAATCGGAAATGAGACCTCTTACAGCGGGCGAGCGGGCTACGAGGCCCGGCCTTTCTGACGCAGGAAATTCGCGCCCAGAACAAACGCGAGTAATTTGTAACACGGCGACATTTTTTTAGTGTTTTTCCTTGTTACGTTTCAGAACGACAAATGAGTAAGTTTAAAATGCAGCTAACTTTGCTTTTGATAGCAAGACGGCCCAGTGGTTGTTATCAGTAAATGTATTGTTCGCCAAAAAGAGGAAAAATTTTGGTGACTTGTATGGGTGTTTTGCTTGTTGGGGGGGGGGGAGAGTATTGGAAACTTGGTTCACTATGAACAAAATGCCTCTATGGTTGTTATAACGTTTTTTGTTTGTGGTGGCTAGCCTGTACAAAAATAATTTCTGTTATAATTATTTGCTAGATTTCGCGTGTTTATGGTCTGTTCAGGTTAGTAGACGATATTTTTGTGAGGTTATAAAACAGTTTAGAATCGCAGCAGACCGCTTCGCTCTGCGAAATATATTGTTCAACTAGTCTGATGAGCCAACCGCCAGCAGTCAGTGCTTTTAAGTATCAGTTCGCTGCGTGTATTTAGGGACACCTTCTGCAACGGATTACATTGTCTCGATATCGTGACTAAAAATAATACTGTATGTATTGACACAAATCATGTCAAAAAGCAGATGAGAATATGTAGGCGTGTGAATTATGTTATCATAAGGTTGTAAATGTCAGAAGCTCTGAGATATATGTCACTAACTTCTGGATCATGTAAAGAGGTCGAAAATGATAACGTTTTGCTAATAAACATCTAATGGGAAATTTCATTTAACGGAAATATATGTATTTATACACGTGGAATTTGCATCTGATTTGTACACAGTATGCAAAGAAGTTCGGCAATGTTCTGACAAAGTCAATGGAATTTCATGTATCTCCCGAACATTTGTGCATACGGATTTATGTACAAATAAGGGCGAAAAGCCACATGTATAAAGGCATCCGTTATATACAACTTCCAACTACATATTCTCTGGCCAAAAGTTATTATTTTCGACCCCTCTACATGCCGTGGAAGTTTGTAACATTTATTCTGAGTCATCCTAATGCTGACGGCGGTACTGTGTCACATCATCTGCTGCGACCATATAACGCAACAACGGCCACCCAATTCGTGGGACGGGGTGGGGGTGAGGTGGGAGGCGTGTTCAGGGGGCAGAGAATAGGGCAGCTCCTCTAACAATTAGCATCTCTATAGAATGGTGCCCTCCCAAGGAACCAGTTAAATACTTACGGTTATATCTCGATACAAAATTAAACAGATTGAATCAAAGCTATTACAAACCAAGGCAAATCTCCATCCAATTCAATATAAAATCATTAGATCATCACATCACATACCTTGCTACAAATTTCTATTAAAAAATCCATCAAATTCCAGTACTCACCGAATTCAGACTCACAAAAAATCCAATCCATAGAACGAGAATCCAAAATAAATATCCATTCCATTCTTTCCAAATCAAATTCGCAAACATAAAACCACATTAGAGGACCCTTAGTGGAACACCTCGCCATTGTATAGTAAGTTTAGAATAAGTTAGTACGTATCAAAGTTACATATGTAAACTTTAAATAACTAATTATGTATCTACCTTCAGGAGAAAAAAAATAAATAAAAAAAGAGAATAGGGCAGAGGAATGGGCGGAACAGAGCGCAACAAAGCTAGATGGAAGCTAGGGCGTGGCTGGCAGTCGAAAGCGGATGGAACCGGCGTGGGATTGTGGGAGGGGGTGGTGGGGGCGGGTTGGCGCCGGCGTCACGGCGCCGTGTATTTCGGAGCCGAAGCCGTCGCGACGTCGCCGACGCCCGCACCGGCATCATCGTCGTGGCGCGTTCGTTCCTCATAAAAAATTGAAAGAGATTTTTTAATCAATGGTGTTGGTATGGAAATTATTGTGCACTCTTAAAGTGTGTGATGTGCATTTTTCAAGGTTGCTACTTCATGCTTGGATGAAGAACTCGAAGAAAGAGGGACAGACAAAATGTACTATTTGATTTTCTCATAGTTTGAATAAAACAATTGAAATGGGCGGTTTCGTATCATTTTTTCAGTATCCTAGCCTACCTTTGGCGGTCGTGAAGTACCATAGCCTACATACGATTCCTTTAAGTATGAGGTGGTGACATATTTTGTACTTTCAAATATTTCACAGAACTTGATTCTTTACTCCATGAATAATATTGAAGTAAAACGACCAATATTGGGACGAAAGAGTGACAAGATCATTGATAAATAAATATAAAACCTTTGCGTACGTGTAAAACGAAAAATAAATAGTTCGTCTCTGCGCCTAAGAAACAGTGGCGGCTCACAGATGGGAGATGGGGGGGGGGTTGTTTTCCCCACTTACCCACCAACCTTAATAAAGACGTAATGCGCTTCGTAATAATCAATAAACGAATCAGATGTTTATTTAGTACATACAAAATATTAGATTACAAAAACATTTGAAAACAAAAGATAATTTATATTTGAGCAAATAAAGTTTATTATTAAAAACAATAGTTTACCCTCTACTTCATTAGGGAGTTACTGACACGTCAGCTTCAAAACGTAAATGTAGTCAATTAAAGACGTGATATATGAAGATTTTTAGAACTCTCTCAGACCACCGGCGACGTTTTACCTGAGTCGACACAAGAGGCCTTTGTTATTTCTTTGGGATTCCTCAATTAGCGACTGCCGCTGCATCCTTCCAAAGCTCCTTCCCTGGTATGTCCCGACAATGAAGCGAGACGTTCAGAAGAAAACTCAGCTTTGTGACTATTTCAGTTCTCCTTTGGCGGTGATGAAGAAAGGAGCCGGAATATATTTGAGGATAAGACTAGAAAAAACTTTATGGCCGGGAGCCTTTTAAACAAAATTATTTAGACAACTCAAAGGAACCCACTAGATAGCAGAAGACAGCAAAATGTACGTTTCTGTTATTGTTGAAAATAGAGTAATTGCACTAATCCTCTCCACCAATTAATTGATATGCAACTGAAAAGCAGGAAAATAATAACTTTCAGAGAATATCCCTAAGCCAACATTAAAAAAAATGCACTGTGGAAATACTTCTTTCTGGAACTACTTGCTCTTTTCCTTGAATTGAACTGTTTGCGATTCAGTACTGACAGAAATATATTATTTTTCATAAAAAAACGCAATTATATTCTAGAATTAAAAAGTCAAACATTAAAAATACTTTTACTATTGAAAACATGTAAGCCCTGCGTAGCCTAGCTTACGTCCAACGTTGTTGATTTTTTTATCGCATACATTTTCCACTTGGGCACACACTAGAATTTAAGAAAATGGGAAAATGATGCACATAAGGATTCAGAAACTGTATTATCAAACTCACCTACGAACACAATTCTACACCTTCTTTTTTATTATTTCTTATTCTTGCAGCATTGCGAAGACCTTTGTCAGGAATTAATGAAAAAATTAACCAAATTACAGAACACGGTAAATCAATACCGCCACGTACAATAATCTGATAAAATGACACGTGTGACTGAAATGCACACCATCTGCAACTCCAAGAAATGCACTACCTCATTTGCTTCAATAAAACATTGAAGCTATACAAATAATTAATCGTTCGTAATGTCTGCAGTTGAATACTGTAGAAGAGTTTCTTACATTGCTACATGCTACATACATTTGAAACATTGCTTCACGCAGACCGTGTGAAGCCAAACATGATTTGCCTTTATTTCCACTGTTCAAATAAGTGAGAAGTAAAGCTTACAAACTATTGTAGTAAAAATTATTAAACATTGTAATCAGTAAAAAATCAAAAATTGTAATTTCTTTTAGAGTAAAGGAAATTCAATAAAAATCACATAAATATTGTTTAATTCTTAACAAAAACTGTCTTTGTATTATCTTCATCTCTCACTCTGCAACGTGTATAATCTATTTACTCCGTTCAACACACGTTTAAACCGAGTACTTCCAGAACACTGGGGCAGAGGAGGCAGCATCCCTGCTAACAACGTTGAAGCAGCAGGAGCGGGTAGAGAAGCACGCCCGCCGTTCGTGGTAGAAAGCACCGCATTCACGATTGTCCCGAGCGTCTGGAGACGGCCGTCCAATTAGGCCCTGCTTGTAAACAAACAATTTATTAGCTTCGTTAGAAAAAACGGCGCTTTTGTGAGCCAAGTCCCATTGCAAAAGGACGCGTCGGATGGCGCCCCGGCGACGTCGTTATCACACGTCATTTGTTCCCAACAATCTGAGATGCAGGAAAGCGCCGGGCGAGTTGGTGCTTCAGAGTACACAAACAGACGTTGGTGCGTATAGTCCTAACAAAAGCAATAACGTTTCATGAGAATTCAAGAAGAACCTTCTATGTGTATATGCAAAGCATGTTAACTATTAATACGAATTTTACGGCCAGTGGCCTACCAGAAGGGCAACATAGTCCCCCCCCCAGCCCACGATACATACAAAAAAAATACAGCTTTTAGTAATTTTCTATTCTAACGCAAGTCATTTGTTGGTCTGGAGTTAACGGTATGAAGATAAACACGAATTAAAATACATTTTGTATTCAACACAAACGAAAAATTCTTAGTAAGAAAACATCAAATCGGGTGGACAGTACCTGTAGTCTCCTCCTCTGGGAGCCAATGCACAAATTAACAATTATAACTGTTCACCTGTTTAATAATGTTATATAAAAAATTAACACTATTTAATTATTGATATTATTTTGCTCGCATTATTTGATTTAAGTGTTACAATTACACTTGTTCACATTATTATAAATTTATGAATTTAAGGAATATTTAAGAAATTTTATAATTTATTAATTGTTTTTTATAATAAATTTATGAAGATTAAAAATATATTCTACAGTAAGTTTATTTGTATTTCTTGAACATTCACGACATACGTCTAAGGCACAGTTGAATTGTCTACATAACTCTTATGAAAAGTAAATTAACAATTATTTTTTAAACTATTGAAGTAAATTACTTTGACTTATAATTTCTTGTTCTTTTATCCTTGAACTTTTTTAACTTTTGACTATGGCAATAACTTTAATTTAGGGTATTAATTTAATATATTTTCAATAGTAACTAAAACGTTCGTATATCAATTGTACACTTATAAATAACGCAATATTCCATTTTTTTATAATAAAACATTAAGTCGGTTGGGCACAACATATATACAGGAAATCTTTGTTCAAACATTGTACAATACGAAGGACACTGCGCTATATGCAACCTATATGACTTTCATATTTATTTTCATAATTTCCTACAAATATCAAATATACTACAAATTATATACATCTATTTCCGGAGCGTTGAGACAATTGAAATGAAAGTATTTTTGTCATTTTCTACAAATTCATACACCCACACACACACATGTAAAAAGAGGTATGTTTCAATACACTGTCCTGTACACTCTTTGTGTAAATTCGTGTCATTTTTAAGCAATATTAACACAAAAATAATGTAGAAATTTACTTTAAATTGTGTAATTGAAGAAGTATATTTTATGTTCCAGAATTATCTTGAATGGCTGCTATCCTGTATGCTGACATACTCTTTCTCGGAAAAGACCAATTTGTCTTCTGAACGATGTAATAAACATTTCCTTTTCCCTCACCTATTCACCTTTGCTCTTGAGACTGACAGCCACAATATACAGAACGATGGAATCGAGAAAGATGCTTTCGATTCGTCTTTCCCCTTTTTCAAACTGTGCGTTTTAATTGGTGACTGGTTGATGGAAAATGACTTCATGTGTGGTGGGCAGTCGGAAATATAAACAAGATCCGTGCGCTAATGGCCGATGACACCAACAGAGGGGGAAATTATAGTTTGCTTCCCTCTGTCGATTACGTAACTCCAGCTTGACATTCATTAATTTTTTCTCGATCCTAACTAATGGAACGTTTGTTTCTAGTGTAAATTTTACTGGTAAAAGCAATAATAGTGCCATCTTCATTAGAATTGTTCGTTAAATGTAATTAAGAATGTCGAACACGTTGGTTTTCCTAGCTGATTCTTTATTACTGCGGAAGTTTATATTTTAAAGAATGGATGAACTACCTGGAGCACGTGTCTTTTTATATTCAAAACAAGAAATTAAACCACGCATTTCTTCTGTAGCGATATGTATATTCTCTCCCAGATGCGCTCTATTGTAAATTTTAAAACAATCATCATAAGAATCTATTTAATTGATTTTTAATCGTGTAAACATTCAGAATCTTATTTTTTTTGCAGTTCTTGGACTTTCAGAAAGTAAAATGTCGCTAGAAATTGTTTATCCTCAAATTTTATAAAATAATATTCCCTAATGTAAAAATGTTCTCTGTACAGCCTATTAAATTAATATTTTATTAATAAAGTTACAATAATGGGCAACTCTTACATTTTCTCTTCATATTTTAATACAATGTTTTCATTGGGTGATCGGTCACCTCTTCAAATTAATAAAAAATTTAGTAAAAGGTAAATATTAAATGAAAGATGAGAGCAACAATATATCTACAACATTACAAGAAGAGAGAGATCCCCGAACCAAGTAATGAATTTGAGATAATTAGAACTTCCTATATATTTCATCATTGAAATCATTCGAACAAATCAATTAAACTCCCCCTTTGAGTGTTGAAGGAGAGTTGTGTTATTCTCGTCGTCAAGATTCGAGTTAATAGTCATCTGTGATCTGCTGTGTACTTGATCACTTGCAGGAATCCCGGAACATATTGTATCTTCCGCTTCTCAGCATGTGACAAAGCCGTGCCTAGTGAGCCAACGTGGTCACCCCACGATTGCGGAATATATTCACAATAGGAAAGACGAACGGCAAACCCAACAGTCGCAGGTTCAAAGTGTAGGTGCCGGATGTGTTACAAGACCATGTCGAATGTCGGCTGGGGAGGCGACGTGAGTCAAAGATGAACCCCTTTATAGGCACCTCCTGTATACTGCGATATATTCAAAGCTGCCTCTGGTAGGTCATCAACTGTTAAGGTGCCATCAGATCGGGACCTTACACGTCACTGCAGTGACGTCACTGCAGTGACGTCACTACTGTGTCATTAAACTTTCCGATTGGATGACATCGTAACAGTTGATTTACGTCAGAGGCAGATTTGAATAAATCCAAGTGTAGGAGTACGCAGCAACTCGGAAGATTGTTCGAGACCCATATAACGCTATAACGTTGGGAAATAACGGGGAGCAAACGCTCCGGTTATATGTGTATATATATATATATATATATATATATATATATTATAGACATATACATATATATACATATATATATATATACATACACACATTACGACCACAGATGTGTATATTGTAAATAAACAGAACATACCAAATCCATCTTGACTATGATTTTTGCAATCTACGACGTTCCAGACAAATACCATTTAAACTGTGGTATTGGTTTGGATGGCCAATCCTGCAGCTTAGAGAGTCAATTGAACCGTAGGTGTGACGAAACGGTCCCAGAATTCGTTACCGAGGGTGCAAGGAACAGCGCCTGCGTTACAACACGAACACAATGGGCTAGAGATAGCGTGAGGTTACTTCTCTTAATTTTGGGCGGCACGAGACAGAAAGATGAGGCGTATCAGACATTCCAGAACACCAGGATTCGAAATTGCATGGGAGGAAATTGTAGATTCCAAATGAAATAGTAACGCAGTAACGCAGCAAAAAGCAAGGGAATGGCAGGAGAGAAAAGAATAGGACTGGAAGACAGAGAAATGAAACCCGAAGAGGAGATCATTATTTCAAACAGAAACGAACAGATACGGTTAAGACAATACGCGAAAAAGAATGTAATGGAAGAAGAAGACCTACAGTAAAAAGAACATTATAAAGAAAATAATAACAAAAATTTAAAGAATACTCATAAAAAATAACACAAACATGAGAAGAAGAAGAAGAAGAAGAAAATGAACAACTTAAGGATTAACAATAAGAAAAGGAACTAAAAGACTAAGTAAAAAATAAGCAAATGTTCAAAGTCGAATCACAGGAAGAACAAGAAAAGGAACCAGATAACAAAAAGAAACAAGAAGAGAACACAATAAAGAAGAGAAACACGACTAAGAAGGCGAAGAATGGCTTCTTCTGGGAGCAAACAGGAAGCCATCCGTCGCCTTGTGTCTCTCCCTCACGTGCGCCCGGCAGAAACACGTCGCTCCCCCTTCCGCGTCCGCCGCCGGGAGCTTCCCTCGCCGTGCCGTGTCCACGTGTCACGTGTACCTCAACTCCCCTCTCGCAGCCTGCCCGCCGAGGGTCCACACGTCTCCTGCCTGCAGTGGGCCGAAGCACGCGCTCTCGGGACAACAATGGATGCGACAAACATACTCGCCGAGCCTGGTGCCTCCAACACGTATTTTCATGTTAAAGAGTTTTTGCAAGTTCATAATAAAAATAAATTATAACTATATTTCAGTTGCCCTGTTTGTCCATTTACGGGTATAGAAATTATGTATAATAATTCTCACCACCCTGTCGCCTGTTTCGGAGGCAATGAGGCTCGGAAATAAGTTCCACAACAGTAAAGGAACCCAATTGTAACACTGTTCCTGAGTAATAAATATATTTTCATAATTAAATTTTGTTCAAAGAATTGACCCGATCGGGTGACAATTCTTTGGGTCATAGCCTTTGGTCCAAGATGAAGGTAGATCATCCTTCCCGTTCGCGTTCCTATCCTGCTCTCATGTCTCCGCACAGTTGTGAAAGTTCGCGTGGTGTGCCAATATTTGATGTTTTTTCATGTTCCGTTGACGACGTACGCTTGTTATTGTGATGCGCCCTGAACTTTCATCTCCGTTGCAATGACGGACTGTCAGACTTACATCTGGAAACGGCAGATCCCAATTCTATGTCAGAACATCTACTGATATACCGATTGAAGTGGCTCAGGGTATCAAGTGATGACATTGAAGACCCTCTGACCGGGAAGACCTTGAGTTCGAATCCCGACGATGGCATAATTTTCGACACTGGCTACAAAGCTAGTTCGAATTCAGCCGCTATCCGGAGAAGAATTCTAGCAGTCGGCTGCTCTGCTCGGCAGTTTTTCAAGGTTTTTGTTTTACCAAATGCAAGCAAATGGAGAAGTACGGCCATGGACCACGCGCGATCTTTCCTTCCTCTTCCTTGGCGTATCCTCATCCCTTATATACACACACACACACACACACTTAATACGCTACGCTACCACACGTGTGGGGAGACCGGTCGGGACCTTAGAGCGTGTCCCGGCAAGAGCGGTGCCCCGCTGGAGGGAGCCCCGAATGATAAAACTCGTCTAGCCGATGTGTAGGTCGGCGCCGGGTCTCGACATCCAACAGGAGAAGAATACCGCCACCTCCCATGATAAAATCATACACTTCACTTACGGGGCTAATGATCATAAGCAAACTACGCCTCCTAAAACAAGAAATAATCAATAAATCAATCAACAGATAACCAGCATCGAGAACGCAACGCCACCTCCTCTCTCAACCTGCTCTCCAGGTTGGCATCGAAGCACAGCGAACACTGTACGTAGGGTGAGCTAGTGCAGGGGGACGCAACCCCGCAGTAGTTCCCAACTCGGAATGAGACATCAGGCGGCGCGGCGTGGCGGGGCGGGGCGAGGGCGGGGTGGGGCGACCGCGGGGAAGGGTGCGGCATGTGGCGCCGCTAGTGTCAGAGGGCGCTTCATCAAACTGTCATAACATTTTTCCGGTTCGCCACGCCACTTCCACGCGTCTGCACGGAGCCGGGGGTCTTCCGCAGGCGCCCTCGCACTAGGGATGCCTCATCGTAGTCGATACTTCCGTACCATCGATGTTTCTATAAACATATCGATGTTTTAAGCATCGATGTATTTAAGCCGATATCTTTTAAGC
This sequence comes from Acheta domesticus, assembly GCA_031308135.1. Taxonomy (NCBI): domain Eukaryota; kingdom Metazoa; phylum Arthropoda; class Insecta; order Orthoptera; family Gryllidae; genus Acheta; species Acheta domesticus. The sequence goes on along the minus strand of JAHLJT010009355.1, from coordinate 102,597,523 downwards.
ATCGATGTTTTGTGATCGAGGTTTTTTTCGGTTTCGGTGTTTTCTTTGTGGATGAAAAATTCCCGTAACTACAATCGTGTAGCGTACTTATACGTAACTTATGTCACCATTGCCTTACGGGTTCGAATAAAACAAACGCGGTTTGTACCGCGGTATCCAGCAGGCAATCCCTCGTCCGAAATGATCCTGATGTCCTGGTATTTACTTCGTATTTTGCACATGGAGAGGTATATTTTTTAACGTTGTTTTTCGTTAAACATGGCCATTCGTTCGTGCAAGAGTTTCGAGGAAAAAAGATGCTCGAAATTGTAGCAAGATTAAACTAATACAAATTCTACATCTTGATGTTTTATTTATGTGAATGTAATTACCTCCAATAGATGGTCTGTTCTAAATACATGGGCCAAATATGAACTTTTATAAACATTGTTATCACTAACTATGAAGTCAGCTCGTAGTGATGTAGGGTCGTACCAGGATAACACTTCGAACACACATAAGATCTGGTATCTGGAAGCCAGGGATTCGAACATCATCACAGTATTATTCACATTACCCTACCCTCGCAATAATAGATAATGTAGGTAAAGACAACATAATTTATTCAAATATTTGGAATGCCAAGAATACAGCGCAAAGAATATTTCCATTGAAAGTGAATTCTCCTAGACGAAATTATTCAGTCACTCATTGCTTCTGCGCAAACTGCACCGCTATCACGATGTAGCCCACGATGGATCCCAGCAGCCCCACGAAGAAGCGCATGTCCAGCGGGAAGAGGCCTCCCACGCTGAAGGCCACGGGCCGCGCCTGCAACTGCAGGAGCAGCAGGCGCGCCTGCGTCTGCGCGTCGGGGCGCGCATGCGCAGCGAGCAGCAGGGCGGTCGCCGCGCGCGCGGCCGCGCCGCCCGCGCCGCCCTCCGCCGCCGCCGCGCCCGCCGCCGCCGCCACCGCCGCCGCCAGCGCGCCGTTCACGGCGGCCTGCAAGAGCCCATGGGCAGCGTTGTCCCCGAAGTGGGGATTTGCTTTCGTTGCGGGGAAAGAATGGGGACATGAATGGACGGGGATGTGTTTGGGGATTTTTGGGGGGAAATATTTTCATCCGGAGATAGAAATATTATTCTCTCAATTGTTATGAATAAAAAAGAAACAATGGACGTTATTATCTTTGATTTTTATGTATAAAAAAGAGAAAAATAAACGACAGGCATAGAAAAAGAAAACATAAGGAAAAAGAAGATATAGTCGTGGAGCTAGGAATGGCTCCAAGGATGCAGGGCTTCGAGCAACTCAAAGGACGATGATTGGCTGATTGGAATTTAAGGGGACAGTCAATGGAATCGTCAGGGACAGCTCATGTCGTTGGTACATAAATTGGGGAATATTTTTCGTTTCAAAGTTGGGGAATTTTGTATCATTGAAGATGTTACTGAGCAAATTCCGTGTTAGTGGTGTGGAAAGAGCTCCCAACACATCTGGCAACTCTGCCCCTGGGCGAGTTCTTGAGACAGCGGCCGCGCGCGGTCTAGCTGTGGGACGCGATGCCGCTACACGTCCATGTTCTGATCCCTTAGGTGGCTGACGGCATCAATTGATAGCACTGCAGTGCCTCTGACAGGGAGGTCCAAGAGTTTGAGTACCGGCGGTGGCACGTTTCTCCGTCATTAGTTAGATAGCTAGTGGTCGAATTCAGCCGTGTGTAGAGGAGAATTCTAGTGACTGGCTAGTCTGATTGGTAGTTTTCCGCGTTTTCTTCGATCAGTACTAGGAGAATGCCAGAGCAGTACCCTAACAAATGGTCCATGACCGCGCGCTTTCTTTCCTTCCTTTTTCTTCGTCACCCCTTACTCTTACACTTACTACACGTGTCTGGAGACCAGTCGGGAGTTAGAGCTTGTCCTAGCTGGGGCGGTGCCCCGTTGGTGGGAGATACCTGGTTGGGGAAATTCCCGCGAGACGATGTGTAGGTCCACACCGTATCTCGCCACCCAGCGGAGAAAGATTACCATCTCCCGCAATAAAAAGCATGCACTACACATACGGAACTAATTACCTTAACAGTTGACGCGCGGAAACACGAATCATTTAATTCCTGCATGCAGCCATCCTATCCTTTCCATAAATCACTGCATGCCGCCCCCTCCCTTCCACCTTCTCTAACAAAAATCTTTCCTTATAATACACGTGTAACTAAAACGCCCAATGAGATGTATATAATTTGTTGTAAGTCAGACGTTGTGTAGTTTGTAAGCAAGTATATTTAAGAAACTCAGCGCTCCTCATTCTGCAAAACCCCAATCAGCTGCAATTATGCTATTGTAAAGCTTTCAAAAATTCCCGCCCCTCCAGGGTTATTGGAGAGGGAAAAATGAAAAACAAAACAAAATTTAAAATTCTTCCGCCTCTCCCGACAGGCCGTTCTGACCGGTATGCAATTCGGTTAGCTCTTCGGTAGCGCGCAAAGTCATTTCGAGAGTCAAATATCACCATAAATGTATTTTGCACAGTGCTGACGGTTTACGTGTAAATTGTTGGGGGATTTTAATTTCATCGTTTAAATGTTCAATTTTTCGTGCTAACAAGTTTTTGTTCAAGTTCATGCTAACAAGTTTTATAAGCAGTTGAAATACTAGTCTTTGATATTCCAAAGAAGGCGGATAAGATTCCTTGTTAGAAAGACTTCATATGCTTGTTGTTGTTGTTGTTGTTGGTGGTGGTGGTGATAATGATGGAAATGATGATAAAGTTCAGTCTTCAGGCTCTAAAAAGGTGCACATTGTTTTTCCAAGACGCTGTTGGGAACTTCCAATACAGGCACGACCTGAAATCCCAACTCTACCGATTGTTGTGACTCCCTTATTTGCCACCTGATATCGATACAACAGTCAGTCGCATTTATTACTTGTGGTATTCCCTGTCTGAACAAATATAAATTGGCAATTGTCAGAAGATTTAATTTCCCTTATTATTTAGCTAAATTTTTTGAATAGCTGAAAGGACTATTGTCGATAAAGAAAAATGGAAAGGATGATCTTGGCAAGATATGATTGTAACAAATAATACCCGCAAATCATTAACGGAATACTTCGTAATATAAGGAAAAATAGTGGAGAAAATGAGAAAAATGTGGTATTATATCAGGTATTGACCGCATTCTTAAGCAAAGAAATAGAAGAAACAAATTATGGAAAAGGAAACTATACAGAAAATAAACGAAGAAATAAAAAAGGTAGTAACGAAGAAAAAAGTCATACCTGACTGAGTAAACCCACAGTACGAACAGCAGACGTATAACCCCGTTGATGAGCAGCCAGGGAGTAGATGCAGATCACGATTACCAGTAACACGTACAGATAAAGAAACAACAGAATGCCACGAAACACTTCATCTATCAGCTGGCAGGTTTCGTGAACGAGAAAGTGAGCTTCTCTGAGCTGCAAAATCTGCTCTTCTGCTTTTACTCCTCTCACAGCTATCGGTGCGTTGCGCGACGCTTCATGTTGGAAGGAAAACAGAACACTTTTCACATAAACTCTTGGGGAATTTGTATTTTTTCTTAAAGACTGGTTTTCATACAGTAGCTCTCTTGTTATTGTCCAAAGGTCCTCGTTTATATGTCTGAAACAATGCTTCATGATGATGACAAACGAGATAAAAGAGTAACAAATTACGTAATTTGTCCACGAAAATATGGTGTCATACAGCACGCAGTCGACAGTAAAATTCCAGTCAATGCACCCCAAAATACCTATAACGGTGCTGGAGGCGAATGATAATAACATTGCTAGCACAACCGTTGTTCGGGAAGTGGCGAAAACGAGTCTAGAGCCGAAGAATTGCTCCAATGTTGCCACATTTTGCAACAAAGCACTGCACCGAGAGACGTTGCGCGTTAAAGCGACAATAAAGTTATGTAGCGGTAAAACAGCACACACCATTATGCCCAGAATTTCCAGCAGCGCTTCTAAGTTAGGAAGCTTCCAAATATCACGGAAATATTTGTTGTTGGCGTAAGCTACCGCTACTAGTCCGGGCTGGAGGCACATCAACAATGAAGAAATAACCACAAACGGCGCACTTCGTGTAACGCGCAGAGACGGGCACGTCGAGTATGGCGCAAACCCCAACACACGCGCAGACGCCAGGACTGGGACGACCCCGCGTAGAATTCTCGGAAGAAACACCATTGTTCAAAAATCAAATAGAAATCACAGATGCACAATAATATTCGACAACGTAAGAGAATTCCTAATGTTCTACGGATAACGGTTATCGTAGAAAAAAGTACGGTAAACGCAAGGAAATGAATCAGATTGGTCGATTATGAATCTTAACTTTTGAAAATCTTAGTAAAATTGCCGTAAATTTAAATAATTTCAGAACATTTAATTTGCTAGTAGTGCCACATTTCTGCAAGCTTGCTTTTGCAGATTCGTTTGCAATTGATTGCAAACTTCCTGTTTTCAAAAAGAGACACTTGTTTTTAACTGCATGGACCAATGGATGAAAACGCCATTGTTTAATACGTTGGAAATAAAACCACCGCTGTTAGTAAAGTATATTTTATGAAATGTATGTAGAAGTAATTGAAAGGAAGAATTTAGTGAAACAAATGGGACATTTCTAGCCAAGGAAGCGGTAAAAAATTTAACTCGAGAAGAATCCCTCTTTCATAAAAAACGAGTAACTAATTAACAAATGTTACTGATCTCTGTTGGGAAAAAAACACGTTTACTCCCGTACGATAATTCGTTACGATAGTACGTTAATGCGATTTCAAACGATCTGGAAACACTGGTCGAATAGATAGCACCAAGCAGTCAGCGTGAGGGCGTACAAAAGTCGACTGTGATGGTCACATGTGACGAAAACTGGCGTTTATTGATTGAAGTGCAATTTCTTTGGTTCAAAGGTTCGATTCAGAGCTTTTGTCATTCTATCGTAAATTGAATTTTCATACGTTTTAAAAACGCTCGATTACTCAAGATAATGATGACTGTCACAATTTAGTGATCACAAGATTTCGTTATTGAAAGTGGATTTTCAAATGATTGAGAACATTTCGAAAAGAACATCACTGACGTATTAAACTACAATCATTGTTTTCCTATATACAGTAGATGGTTAGGTACTAATTATTATTTCTGTTAGCGTACGCTTTCTCTGTTGAAATCATAACATTATTAGAAATAAAAAAGTGATAAATGAGAACAGAAATTCTTTATTGACATATTTTTCTCACATTGAACATAAACATTAAGTATGAACACATAAACACACAGGCAAGTAAATGCACAAACTTTAATCAAATACAAAATTAATACTTCATTTATTTTGAATTAATTGTTTCTTAAAAATCATTTATTAAATTATTCTATCTTCAAAAAGAAAACATATTTCTGGTGTAATTGAAATATCACGTTTCAGGCATTAATTATAATAAGCAATCATGAAAATAATAAGCACAATTGGACGAGATTGAATATGAGTATGTGCGAAAAAACATTACGCTCATTATGTCCTATCCTTAGTTTGCAGTAATTATAAAATCCATAGAGTTCACTGAGGGAGTGCTCATCCGTTTATCAAGTAATTTCAAAGAATTAAGACTGAGAATGGAAAACTCCTCTCGAAAGTATTGAACATTTACAAAAAAGCACTTAATGTAATTCTTCAGAGATGATGAAAATTCTCACATACTTTTCAATAGTCTTGACATGAATATAGGACCCAAAATTAAAGGAGGGTAAGGCACTATTTGAGTCACAAATTTCACTCGAAGAGAATGGATTTCAACACTTTATTCTCTCTTTGAATGGAGGTTTTGCGCTCAAAAACCGTGAAGGTAAATCATTGTAGCTTGTCTCTATCAGCTTTTGCACAGTCACAATCATCCACGATGGCTTCTTTTCCCACTTCTCGAGATTTCTTCTCAAAAGAATGATCTCTTCGTATTAAAAAAAACTGCAGGTGGTGGCGAAATTCTGGCTTCAGTTTCGAATTTAGCGCGTCAAGTCTTTGTCAAAGGTGAAGTCTTTGTCATGTGTCAAGTCTTTGGGTCTGACAACAACCCCCGAAAACAAAAAATACAATGCCACAATGTTTTTGTGCGATTTTAAAACGATTGGAGGACGATGGCACAAGTCTGGTTTCAGATTCGTATTTAGCGCGTTGAAATACATAGAGAAACATGTTTCAACTCTTTGGGTCTGACAACTTTTTTTGTGTGCTGGTGTAAGTTTTAAACTACAAATAAGCAAATAATTGGTCATTTCGCGTCTTTAGCCATTTGAATAAAATAAAGTTGTATTATATTAGTTATTTACTCTTCAGAAGAACAGGTGATTATTGCAGAAATCATTAGCTTACAGCCAAAATCTAGTTAAAGTAACTGTTCATTTCTACACACATTTGTCATAAAAGGTTTGTCCCTTATGATTTATTACATAATTTTCTGCTAATACATAAAAACAATGAAATAGAAAACGTTAAAAAACAATAATGGTAATTATTTTTATAAGAGGCAATGATTTCCTAAATGTTCTCGCCCCAACGTCAATGTCATAATTGAGGCATTTGCTCTCAAAACTAGATCATTTTACTAGCAAAGATTTTACAAGAGAAACAAGAATATTCTTGCGCCCACATGTTTAGTATGAATGTTACATTTTAACTCCACATTTTAAATGGAAAATGACCTGGATTTTGAACTATATCCCTTCTGAAGGTTCTGAAGGCGAAAAGTGTACTTCAAATTTAACTAATAAGAATAAATACAAGATTAGCAAGAAGAAATACATGTGGCTGTAGTACTCGTGCTGTATGCAAGAGTTTGAATACACATTTTACCACACAATATGCAAAAAAAAGCGAGTATAAAAAGAAACACGAACTTGTGAAAACTGCACGTCACGACAAAATACTCCCAGATGGCACACAGAAACTTCATGGTTTAACTCTACTGAAAAGAGACATATGAAGTTGAAGCATGTGGGATAAGATTGTATTGCAGTTACGTCACTGTTGATGATAAATAGTCTGCTGATTCAAAAAGGGTTGCAAATCATCATATTAATTTACCTTAAAGTACACAAACACTTGAAAAATATAATGAAAAACAAAAAAAAAACTTTTGTGCTGTCCAACCGTCACTTTCTAGCTGAAAGAACTCTCACTGCTTTACAGAAACGTCACAATGTTGTCCTAGATTGTGTCCGACACATACAAAAATAATAAGGTCAGATCTACCAACACAAAAACTCACAAGATCGGTGCTGTATTACTAGTAATATACTCAAGGCAATGAGTACATGAAGGGTAGCTTATCATTAGAAATGTTGAAGTATGATCTCGCAGAGAAGAAAGAACTCTTCAGAAAAAATAAGAAAAAAAATCGATATGCAGTTTACAATGATCACCTTCTCAACCGATATGATAAAATCACACAGTCAAAGTAAGGCAGCTCAGTACCCGTGCGAAGAAGTAGAGGTACAAATGAACCGTTGAGAGCAAAAGCGGTGTAAGTCAAATTTTGGAAGATTTGAGTTAGATGCATTGGTAGATGGTTTGAACATTGCTCCATCACGGGCTAAAATTATGTGAATCAAACTTCAATATTTTTTAGGTAGAGGCCAGCACAATGCAGAAGTAGCCAACAAGTTGCTTGTACCGCTGAATGCAATTATGGTGTAAGCCACAGGTGGGACAAAAAGACAGCTTCCAGGGGCTCCCAAGATATAGCTTCTTATCTGCATCCATCACAGAAGAAGCATCTCGAAAAAAATAAGATTTAATCGCTTTTAATAATACGTGCAGAGATCAAAATCGCAATTTTATGACTGCTCTCTCTCTCTTGGTTGAAAATCACGACAAAGTTCTATTTTTCCAATTTTTTAATAACATTATTATCTGAGACAAAAATTGGGCATGCCAATTATTTGGATGTACGTCATAATTTTCAGAAATTGTGTGTGTAAAAGTGGTGAATGTCAACAAAATAGTTATTTACTTAATTAATAAGCAATGTTTCAGTCCAAAATATCTGTAGCAAGTTAAGAGAATATCTCCTTAACACGTTCATAACACATTAGGTCAGTTATTTTTAAGCATTATAGTTTTACAGTGTTTTTCGTTTATACGCCATTTTCCGGAAAGTACGTTTTTTGACTTACACCACTTTTGCTCTGAACGGCCCAAATGTCACAGGTCTCTTGCGTTGAATCTCCTGTTCTTGAGGATATCATTCTTGTGCTCTTTTTATGAGTCACCAAAGATAAAATAACCATCACGCGATATTAATTTATCTCCATACAACACAAAAAAGGACCAGAAGATTAAGCTGTGCAGTTCATAACTATTACTTTCTGTACACAAGAACTCTCACCGGTCTGCGAAAACTGCACCGTCACCACAAGATAGCCCAAGATGGTACCCAGCAATCCTACGAAGAATCGGAGGTCACACGGACACACTCCTCCCACGCTGAAGGTCACAGGGCGACTACGAATTTGCAGCAGAAGCATCTGCGCCTGCTGCTGAACTTCCGGTCGGCCGCGCGCAGCCAGCATCAAGGCCGTGACTGCACGCACAGCAGGTTCCCCGCTGCCTTCAGTGACTGCGCCTCCAGCTATCTTGGCCAAAACAGCGCCAACGGCGAAGTTTCCGCTGGCTTGCATAATGAAACTGACGATCTGCTGATTTCTCTTAGAAGAACCAGTGACCATCATTGTTAGACATGCTACCACGTTCCCAACTATGAAAGCATACACGAAGAGCAGGATACTTCCAAATATTTCATCTACCGTCCTACAACATTCTAGAAGAAGAAAGTGTGTTTCTCGTACATCGGCTATATACATGATGGCACGAGAATCTGAGTAGACAAAATCATTTCTACAAAACACGTTCAACATCAGAGGTTGATTGGTCTCTTTCAGCGCCATATTCTTCTTGTCATGTGAAAGTTGGGCGTTCTTAAGTTCTTTCTTAAGGTTATTTGTCAATATCCATATTCTTTTATTTAAGCATTCGAAATTCTTCTTGACTATAATTGTTATGGATACATATAAGTGGCATGCAATGTATGTTGACCAAAAGTACCATATTTCCGACAGAACATGTACCAATGCAATGTGTAGGCTTTCGTCACTACCAATATTGTCGAAATCAATTTTTTCATCATAAAGCGACGCAATAATGTTACCAGAGAACATACTAAACATAATAATCATGACCACTGATCTCTTTGCAATGAACGGAGGAGAAACGTCTTGTATTCTTTCCAGTTCAACAAGATACATAAGTAAAGATTTATACAACGAATTTCTATTGACACACGCCTTGAATGCGTTGTAAAGAGAAAATGATACATTTAACACAATGGTAATAATATACAGTAAATTGTCAAAATTATTAATTTTCCAGGAATTATGTAATAATGCATTGAAAATGCAGATGAAAATGACGGATATTGGCAATGAAACTGTCAACAAAATGGAGTAAGCCACCCAAAACCTGCTGCGAGCAACAATAAGTGGAGATTTTATAACGTAAGGCGCAAGCCCAGATATTCGGGCCATCCCGAGTAGAAGACGTAACCCTGGTAGGTTCTCAGGAAAGTTGGGCATTTTGGGAATGGTTCCACAACTATGTAGAACTCGTCTTCTCAAACACGTCTTAGCCGATAAGTAACAAACGTTCAACTTTTTCTTGTTAGAGGAAAAGCAATATATTAATGAGAAACCTTCTCTGGGATACAGCAGGTTATATGAAAGTAAATTGCTTTAATGCGTTAATGTTATTTATCTTACGGAGCCGCCAGTCACTCAACGACATTGAATTAAAAGCTTTTTCTTGTATTACGTCAACTTACAGTTACTACTTTGTGAATTATGACATTCATGATGTTCTAAAATAGTCATATACCCTACGTACACTAAACTATATAGTCAACATCATTTCAAATTCATTAGTTTTCGTACGGTTTTCTTACGGAAAATAGTGCTCGTTCTATTTTCAAGTATTTTTCTCTCAAAACGTTGTCCCAGTTTTTTTCGTTCATCCATTTGATTTTCGTACAATTGAAAACATTCCATGCCAAACTCTCCCATCGGGCTGTGTGACACAACCACAATTTCCCAGAATAGCGAAAACAAGGAATGCAATGCGTTTGTGAACCAGTCTGCCTCGTTTCGACCCTGTATCACCATACGCGTTCATCCGAAATATTTCATAATAAATCATTGATCCTTGGGAACGATTGTTAAATACATCATCATCGAGACAATGAACAGGTGTCAGCATGTTCTTAAACAAGATGGGAAACACGATAGAATTTATAATATAATTTTTTGGGGGGTTTAGTAATATAAAATGTACTCGGTGTATATTTTGGAACGAATTAATTGTTTTTATACTAATTCATATCTCAAATATTTTTACAGTTTCCCGTTATTCAGTTTTAGTCGAGCGGATTAAGTATGAAACCGGGTCTTCATTCATTTAATAGTAAGAGTCACGTATATTTCATGTATATCAATTCATGTATATTTTTAGTATTTACAAAAATGATTTTTGATTTCAACTTTGACACATAGACATCCAAGGTTTCTTGGCGAGTGATATCCTTTGAAAATGGAGCAGAAAAACACAGAATTCACGTTCGTTTACTGTTAAAACAACAAAATAGCTTCCTAGTAGTTTTTGGAGGACATTGGGAGAACCATCAAGACTAATGATTTCATTCATCATAAAATGTTTCGAAGTTTGTCTTCTCTTCTGTAAAATCTGCATTTGTGACGATATGCTTTTGATTCTGGTGAGTAAGCTGGTAACTCGTGAAATTTAATTTAAAGGAGAGCAACGCAGTTTACTGCATGTATATTTACTGAGCATTTAGGGATTATCAAGAGAACGTTCAAGGGAAAAAATTGTCGAAATCAAGAACATTTAAATTATCTAAAATAGTACTTGATAACTTCGCTCATGGTGTGCAGTACTAAGTCATCCCTGAGGCAAGAAAAACTCTGTGAAGAAGCCCCTAGATTCTTGGAAAACGGTGGCGTCTCCCAGAGGCTTTCAAACGCGAACCAAGGCTAGGTTCGGAAAGCGACCTTGGTAAAGACGTTTCGACTGGTGTCAAGAGAATGTTATTGCTCATACATACCTGTTCATTATTGACAATTTTTGTCCGTGTCATAGTATGCACTCATTGGATATGCTAACACAGTGCAGCAAAGTGGCAACTGAGGTTACGAGATGAATTGGTTATGCCTTCACGCAGAAATGAAAAAAAAACTTGCAAAAATAAACACAGCTGATACATAAGATTGTTCTTGATGAGTTTAGTGTTTCTAACAAGACTCTAACGCTTTGTATGTGCTTAGAACATAACTGTTATTTTCCAGGAAGCAGAGTCGTGTATCGCTATTGTAACGGTTTTCGATTTTGACATTAATATTTTTATCTTAATCTTTTCAACACTTATCAAATGATCACATTTAGTCGTGGATTCTGACATACAACGTTAATCGTCTTACCTGTTGCATGCGTACGAGTAAGTCTAATTAGAATTACGATTATTGAAAGTTCTGAGGAAGAAAAAAACTTACTATTGAACTGATGGCAAATACAATGAATTATCACCATTTCTCTTTTAAAAACAATAAAATTTAACATTTATTACTATTATTTTACTCTGTATTCGTGATCTTTTGAATTAAATGATTCAACTTTCCCTCAGAATACACAAATGTATCGTACGGTCTTTTTCAAAAAATGTTCGTTAACTTACGATACTTCTCGGACGATTTTCTTCTGAAATGGTCCCACGTTCGATGTCGTCCAGTTGATGTCTTCTGTAATTGTTTTTGGCTTATTGTCCGAATAAATTCCGAATACCCGTCGGAATGTCTCTGATTTTTTGATTTTTAAGTAATTTAATATGTTATATCGCGATGCCATTGACCCTCGTTAGGTTTCAGATGAAATCTCTATTCGCGACCTATCTCAATCAACTTATTAATATTTTCTAACCAAGCAACGCAACTGTCCTAATATAAACCCTTCCGAAAATACGAAGTCTTTTTAAATTAGATGAACTAAATTTACGTAAAAACGCGAAACACAAAAACCACATTTATAATTTACGATTGATAATTCTTCTGAACTTTAATTCAACAGTATGTAGATATATAAGGATTAACCATCAACTATTCGCCTCAATATCTTTTACCAAATAACGAAGATTACAATGAAAAATAACATTAACGAATACCGCTTATCATTTGATTGTTCACAGCTCCACTACTTTTTATAAGACTTAGAAAATGTCACTTTCCACAAAATCAAGACTTCCAAAGCCTAATTCACATTTGCAGCATCATATGACATCCGGGCCATGACGAAACGTCACAATTTATTGCACCTTGACACGGAACATGGAATATCTATATTTATTTACGCGTTGCCTTAACGTCTATTCTTTGTCTCCATAACATCCCGAAAACGTATGATCTCGTAATGTCAGGCTTGATGTCAAATACCGTGGGGCCTTTCGGTATATCACACTATAGAGCTTACATTGCTTCAACACACCGATGCTTTCAAAACATTTTAATATTGAATGAAATCACTAGTCTTGATGGGTCCTTTTATTTAAGATAAGTTGTTACATTATTTAATACAATTATGAGTTGTTACATAATTTTTAGACAAGTGTTGTCTAATGTCAGAACACACAAGAATTTTTCAAAGATACAACAATCCTAAATCGTTCAATAGACGTAAAGAGGTTGATGACTGACTTAAAACGTCTTCAAATTTAGTCTTCTGAGATATTTTTACAAAGATGAATTTCATTATATAAAAATTAATGAAAAGGGTCTTGCGCGTTTTTAGAGAAAGGTAACGATATGAGTTTTAATTATTAATATTTTGGTTTAATGTTCACAGTTCAGAAGAGTTAATATCAACTACCACTGTCAATGTGATAATCAGTGACTATCCTAGTTTTCGACATGTCTCAAGTCGAGGTACGCGGCTGGACCTGCGAAAACTGCACGGCCACCACGAGGTAGCCCAGAATAGTCCCCAGCAACCCCACGAAGAAGCGCAGATCCAGAGGGAAGAGGCCTCCCACGTTGAAGGACACGGGGCGACTGCGCACCTGCAGCAATAGCATCTGCGCCTGCTGCTCCGCCTGCGGCCTGCCGTGCGCAGCCAGCCACAGCGCCGTGGCCGCGCGCGCAGCAGGCTCCCCGCTGCCCTCAGCCCCTGCGCTCCCTGCAGTCCAGGCCATACACGCGCCCGACGAGCAGCACGTGAATGTCTGCATAACCAGCCCCACGTAATGGTAAGCGTCTAACGTGTTGCATGTAACAATTGTATGCAGACTCGATACGACGCTTGTGACAATAAAGCTATAAGCAAATCCTAACAAGCAATGGAACATTTTATCTACCACTCGACAAATCTCCTGTACAAGATAAAGGGATTCTCTCAGTTCAAAAATGTGTTTATCTACTTGCAATAAGTGTATTGCACGGGTATCCGATGCTTTCCAAAAGAAACTTGATTGTAGCGATCGACTTTTACATTCCATCTGAATTTTGGGTGACGAAGCGGGGGGCAACATTTCAAAGCCCTCTTTCAGATATTTTGTTAACATCCAAATTCTTTCGTTGATATGTTGAAATTGTTTCCTTGCAAACGACACAAATGCAAGAAATGTGTAACATATGACACATCCCATACAGAAAAATATTACTTTATAAGATAAAAGAATAAAAATAACTACGGTAGTGTCTTTTATTTCAAATACATTTTCGAGGTAAACTTGTACCATGTTGTATAAGGATACTACAATCAAGCTTATTATTACAAACCATTTCTTTGTAATTAAGGGAGAAGGTATATTAAATCGTCTCTCCAAATTTAATATATGCATAATCATTTCATTTAACTCGAACGATTTGTCGATGACATTAGAAATTGCGAAGAATAGTGGAAAAGTTATTATTACACTCATGTTTATGACGTATAATATGGTAGCAAAATTTTCCAGTTTCCATGCATCTTGAACAGAAGTAGTGTTTTCGTAAACAAAACCCATTATACAAGGTTGAAAGATCATAGCCAAAATTGAGTAAATCATCCACGGAACGCTGCGAACCACCCCATGTGGATTTTGCATGGAATATGGAAGGAGACCTGCGAGTTTACATAATGCTAGAAGCGGTGTCACTCCTTGCAGATTTCTGGGAAGACCCGCCATCTTGTAAACAGCCTCACCACTAGACCGAGGAAGTGACTTTGCGCAAACGTATGTCCGTTGAGAAAATGCTTAATCGATCCTCTTATTTTCACCGCTTCTATTGATGCAATCGATACAATGAAAGATAATGAGAAATTATTTTTCCGACATGCTTCAGTCTAGCCGCGGACAATATATCACATCAGTTTACTTCATTTTGTGTTCATTATAGAAATTGTTTTCTTGGTGTGGTCGTAACTATATTCAGAATTTTAGAAGATAACAAAATGGACACGATGGTGACAAGGAGTTTTATTAAAAAACGGAATTTGTATGTATAGGTGGTAATTATGTGCATCCTAAAACGTGCATCCTAAAACCTATTCAAAGACCAACAATACTATTAATGATATTGATACATCAAGTGTCAGAGCTTCAGGATTCCATCACCTAAGTGTAAGAAATTTGACTATCAGCTTGCAGTCAATTTGTTGAAAGGTCTAAACATTATTTATAACATGCAAGGTAGCTATGGGGTCGGAACAGTGATTAACAAATGCGAAATGGAAACCTATTTCGAAGAAATTATTGAACATTCAACTGTAACGATGAAATTTATATTATTATTGTTATTATTAATATTATTATCTTATTCCAATTATTATTAAAATGCAAAAGTAAATCACGTATTTTCTTAACAAAACCAACATTCTCAAGTTGGTGATCATTAATGCAGTATAACAGTTCCCCGAACTCCACTTCTCCACACACGTAAGATTAGGAGAGTTAGCGGCAACCATGTTCAAGCTCAAATGGTTCTCTGTTCCTCTTACAAAAATATGGCTAGTGAGTGAAAGTACCTCCCCCGGCAATCCGCGCCATCGTGCTCGTGAAGTTAGACTCATCAACACTCAGGAACCGGCCGACTTGTACAAACAACCCTTTTCAGATACCTATTTCTCCACACACTCGTTAGATTGGGAGAACTGCACGGCCACTATTACGTATCCGACGATGGTGCCCAGCATTCCAACGTAGAAACGCAAATCCAGGGCGAACAACCCTCCCACGGTGAACCCCGCGCTCCTACAGCGCATCTGCAGGAGCAGCAGCCGAGCTTCCTTCTGCGCGTCGGAGCGGCCGCGCGCAGACAGGAGGAACGACGTGACTGCGCGCGCAGCAGGCTCGCCGCTACCCTCAGCCGCTGCGTCTCCACCAACCACCGCCAACGCCAAACCCATAGCGAAATACGTCGCGGTGTGGTACAACGGAGAAATGATTACTTGACTCAGTTGAAATGGCGATTTGAACAGAGCGAGTGTATGCAAGCAAGCCACGACACTCACCATGATCTGAAGAAACAGCAACAACAAGAATCGTCTGAAAATCTTGTCTACTAATCGGGATGTTTCTTGCACCATGTAATGCACATCTCGCAATTCATCTATGTTCATGTACGTACAAGAAGGGTGTACTGTTCTTGAGGACATAGAAATGGGAGTCAGAAGGTAATCGTTGGAACACTCATTGACTTTCTTTGCGCAAAATCGGAGCGGTTGATTTTTTCTCATTCGAAAAATTGTGCTCAGTAACCAGATTTTCTTATTGATAGATTTAAAATATTGCTTTACCATCAACGCACAAGCCAAAAATAAATAGCACATAATGGTGAGCACAGTATTGAAACACGTTTCGAAAACAATGCCCACTACTTTATAATTAAAAGTGCTTTCAGACCAATTTAAGACTGCCACCACAATGTCAAAAAGCAATGCCCCAAATAAAAATATAAGCACAAGGATACGCTTTGTTGTAAGAGATGGAGAAACATTTAAAAGTTTTTCAAGATCTGCCAAATGCAAAAGGAGTTTCTGATACGTGGCCGAATTATTGGCACACAACGAAACTACATTATAAACTGTAAAACTCAGTATTCCAGCGAGGGAAAGTAGTTGTAGATGAGACTGTATTTGAGAATGAATCCATGTTGCAGCTACATTTGAGTTGTAGAATGAGACGTAGATAATAAATACTGCTTGAATGCTTGTAACGAAAATGGAATACACCATCCATGGAGTACTGCGCATCACACGCAGAGAGTCCGTTAGGTAATACGGGAAAAGACCAAAGAGTCGTGCTTGTGCTAGGAGCGGAGCAATTCCACGCACGCTTTCAAGGAGATTCGCCATAGTGAAGTTTACAAAACGCCGGCCTTTCCACAGACGACTAGAATGGAATAATTTTCTTGATTCGCATTTTATTCTGGAATAATCGATTCTTCAAATAATTAAAGGAGGACTTAATTTTCATCTAATTAATCGAAGTTGTTACATATGATGTAAACGGTAGAGAGTAAGGAATTGACTGTATGATTCGTTTATTTTCGATTGAGAAATTTAATTATATTTTGCAAATCACTTGCAGAAAATGTTCTTCTTCTTATATTATTATTATTATTATTATTACATATTTACTTAAAAGTAATAATGCTACGTCACGTCACAGACCTTAACATAAAGTCTGTAATGTTTGTGTGAAATAACGAATACCTGTATTACAAATTACGTAATTAACCTGTAAATTATTAAATTAACCTGAGATATTTCAGCTCTTGTGTGCAAATATCTATTTAATATACTGCTTGAAACACAGTACCTACGCTCAACCTACTAAAATTCACGATATAAGTAAAATTGACCATTTTGTTGCTTACATAGTCCAGAATGTGCTTGGGAATACTGAATTATTTTATGTCAATGACTTTCAATGCATTCGTTGCCTGAGAAAGATGCTTGAGTTACTTTATTTTAAAAAAATCATTCCTGAATACATTAGAAAATGTATCAAAATTAGATAGCTTTACAAAAGTGTAGTTTACTTTCCTGTAATTTACAATGTAAATAATGAATTTCTTCTTACATAAAAGTGAAGTAATTTAGTTACATTTTCCCAAATTTTTCGGTCATCTAGTTTGATAGATAAGAAACTTCTAAAATATCATAGAAGAGAAACAAATTACTTTTATTTTTAATTAAAAAATGTATTTATAGTCCATCAACTGCGAGGTTTTGGCGACTATTCTGTAAGTTTACAATAAGGATTTTTCATACCATAGTTACATAAAAACTTTTATATTTATGTTCAATGAATAGACATTACAGTTAACATTGTATCAGAGGTTGAAACTATGTCACTACATGTTAGGATAATATACATATTACATATACTTAATACAGTATTACAGTTCGTCAGAGACATTAATTGATTTACAAAATGTTTAGGGTGCTTGAATGACGTAAAGTGTCAATATTAAAGTTCTGTAAAACTGGCGGGATAGGTTGTACTTAGGGCATTTCTGAATAATGTGTATTATTGTTTTTGTACATTACATTCATTGGAAATTGGGGGAGTATTCACGTTTATTAGGTGAAGGTGAGTAAGCTTTGTGTGTTCTGATATAATTCTTGTGATTGTAAATTGATCTTTGCGACACATTTTTTTTAAGTTTGCAAGTTGTAGAAATGTTCTATCTTCGTATGAAAACTGCTAGCCTTATAAGGCTTCCAATCCAGGCCACACTTGTTTTTCATTTTTCCATACAAATACTTTCCATATATCTTTATATGCTCTATTATGCACATTTTTGCACTGACTGGATGTCGACTAGTGATGTTGGCAAGTGACTGCCTAGCGCAGCTAGTGTTGTATCTAGATGACAGAAAATTCAGAAGATAAGGTTTCTACCAAGCCTTTGAATAAGATGGTGTAGCTCCTGAACATTGACAGCCATTTCAGCGTTTGATTTTTTTTGTAGCAAAGTTTTATTGTACAAAGTGAGTTTGTGAATACAATTATACTTGAGTGCAACGATTCTTAAGGGAATTACAGACAAAATATTGAGGGACTTTCAGGAATTTTTTAGAACATTCCTGAAAAAGAGACAATTTTAGTTCATTTGTAATAAAAAACTTTAGGAATTTGGAGACATTTCATTCAAATACATTTGGAATATTTTAGTCCACAAGTGTTTTAAATTGTAGAATGTAAATATTAACGACGTGTGAAACATTTAGGAAAAATACATCATTATAGGTAATTTTTGAACAATCAAAAATTTTAATCAAAATTGCGTTCATGTCATGTGATATGGTGGATCTTACAATAAGTTTAAAAAAATCATGAGTCGGTTTTGAGAAAACCTTGTTTACATGATTTTTACTTTCCCCCATTTCACAAAAAAGAATGCAAAACATTTAAATAAAAACGACTTTCTGCTATTAGTGTAGTGTGTTCGAATATTTACACAATTCACTTACATGAAATTATAACAATCTTTGAAGTACAATGTGCAATTTAACCGTTAATAAAATAAGGAGTAGTTTATAACACAAAACAGCAGCAGTGGCAAAATTCTACTTCCCCACACACTCGTTAGATTGGGAGAACTGCACGGCCACTATTACGTATCCGACGATGGTGCCCAGCATTCCAACGTAGAAACGTAAATCCAGGGCGAACAACCCTCCCACAGTGAACCCCGCGCTCCTACAACGCATCTGCAGGAGCAGCAGGCAAGCTTCCTTCTGCGCGTCGGAGCGGCCGCGCGCAGACAGGAGGAGCGACGTGACTGCGCGCGCAGCAGGCTCGCCGCTACCCTCAGCCGTTGCGTCTCCACCAATCACCGCCAACACCAACCCCATGGAGCAATAAGTCACGAAATGGTACAACGGAGTAATAATTTCCTGACGCAGTTGAAACTGCGATTTAGTCATTGCCAATGTATGTAGACAACCCACGACGTTCACCACGATCTGAGAATACAGCAACAACAAGAATCCTCTGAAAATCTTGTCTACTAATCGGAATGCTTCTTGCACTATGTAATGCGCATCTCGCAATTCATCTATGGTCATACAGTTACTACAGGAAAACGGTGTTTCCGAGGATACTGACATGCTCGACAAAAGGTAATTCTTGCAAAAAATGTTGACGTTCTTTGCCTCAGTTCGAATGGGTTGCTGTTTCTCTTTTCGCAAAAGTTCACTAAGCTGCCAGATTTTCTTGTTAATACACTTGAAATAACGCTTCAATATTAACGCGAAAGCCAAAAATAAATAGCACAAAATGCTGAGCATAGCGTGAAAAAAAGATTCAAAAATGATACCCACTAGTGTACAAATAAAAGTGGTCTCCGACCAATTTAAGATGGCCATCACAATGTCAGAAACCAATATTGCACTTACAAATACAAGCACTAGAGTACGCTTTGATACAAGAGAACGGCAAACACCTAGAACTTTCTCAAGATCTCTTAAATGATGAAGGAGTTTCTGGTAGGTAGACGAATTGTTGGCACATATCGAGCCTACATTATAAAAAATAAAACTCACGATTCCGGTGAGGGAAAATAATTGGATATAAGATACCATTTGCGAGAATTCCCATGTCACTGCTACTCTTGAGCTGTTGAATGAGAGATAAATAATACAGGCTGGAATGAGGCTTGTGACAATAATGGAATACACTGCCCATGCAGTACTACGCAGAACACGACGTGAATACGTTACATAATATGGGAGCAGCCCAAACAAACGTGCTTGTCCTAGGAGTGGAGTAAATCCACGCAGGCTCTCAGGAAGATCTGCCATTGTCAGGGTTATTGGGGCGAAAGATACTCCCTTCTCCGACGTCTACAAAAGAATCATTTTTATTTCCAGTATATTGTGGATTGATCGATACTTCAAATGACTAAAGTAACAATTTATGTTTAAATAATTTATCAACGTTGATACATCTGTTGATATATATAAACGATACAGAGCGAGCAATTGACTTGATGCTTTATTTATTTTTAATTTAGGTATTTGATAATCTTTCAGTATTTTCATGTTATTAATATACAATCACCCGGTACATTTGCATTATTCTTATCATTTGACTAATCGAAAATGAAAAATGAGTTCATTTGACTAATCGAAAATGAATAAATGAGACACGCACTTATGACAAATGCGCAACAAAAATTACCAATACATTAACTGGGAGAAATTATTTTCACATTACTTTTTTATTCCTCAGTAATGTTGTTTAATCGTGTTATTTAGTTGAAGAGCATCCCATGTGATCTGAGCCTCGCCTCTATTAAAAGACACCACAGTATTTATTAGTAATGGAAATAACAATAACATAGTAATTATTATTATTACAAAAATATCATCCACAAAAACATTTTTCCTAGAGATACAATCTTGATGTATTGAGTGTTAAATTAAAAATATCCCCTCAATCCTTGCAAAATAGAAGTCCTAGATAGGCAGTTTATGTAAAGGAATGTGAAACCCGAATCATTAAAGAAAGGAAAATTTTAGGATCCCTGAATCCAGGTATCTGGAATCCAATTATAAGCAAAAGCTAGTGGTGCTTCCAACGCACATACTTTCTCGCTCTGCTTCTATACGGTCCTTTTTGCTATTCCACTACTTCATAAACCAGAAAAAGCAACTTCATAAACCAGCAAACCTTTTCGGTACCACGGCCCAACAACCGAAACTCAAATTCAACGAACCGGCACTTATACCACTACGCAACACCAACACCGTCACTGTCGAACAGAACCACGAAAGAATAGAACCGACCTATAAAATGGTAAATGCATAATAAAGAAACAATTGATACGATGGCAAAAAGCTCTACAAATACAAGAGAAGTAAAAAATTGTTAAAAGTTAATTATTTGAAGAAATCTCTACAGACATTTCCTGGACATTTATTGCAATTACTTATATTTTAGTCAAAACGTAGTCCCAGAAGGACGCCGAAAGAATTTTTAATTTTTCCAATTTTCGAAAATTCAGAGTTATCCGTGAAAATCGGACCTATGCCACCTTTATAAGTGTATTTTACTCTATTCTTACAAGAAATTTAAAGAAAAAATTTGTAGCCGTTTTTGAGAAAATTTTGAAAGTGCCGGGGGGGCTTCATGTAAAGTACCCCCAAATTTAACAGAATCTTTTTCAAAATCTCAAAGCTTTGACTAGAACCAGATTGACCGGGAAATATCCATTTTGGAAGAAATCGTACGTATGGTTTAGGCGCTAGCAGTGTTCACAGACGGACGGACAGACGGGCAGAGAGACGGACAGAGAGACGGACAAACGGACGTTTTCCTTTCAATTGGTTTTTCGGTATCAAGGACCCACAAAAGAGGATTTATGGCTACACCACCTGTTAGGGGATTTTTTTTAATTTAGCAACTGGTTTTATCCACTTTTTCGTTATGAGCGCCCCGCAACGATTTTTTTTCTGTCAAAAATTGGCCATTTTTTCGCGCAGTATTACATAACGTTCCCTACACTACGTATATCACTCCGTGTATACGTACGTATACGGGAAAGTAAAAAATGATTTTGAAAAATTAAACATGACTTTATTTCAAGACATATTTTTTATGAACACATTTAATTTAAAAAAATGTATCTTCATAATTGTAGAAAGATGCCGAAAAATCAGGGCTTTCAACCAACATAAGACCTATGCAATTCTCTTAAATTAACTTCAGACTATCCAACAAAAAAATTTAGTCCAAATTGTTGGCGGCATTTTTTTAAACTTTGAAAAGGGGCTTCATGTAAAGTCCCCCCCCCAATATTAAAATATCGGTTTCAAATTCACGAGGCTGCGAGATCATTCTGATCGATCGGGGAGTATTAATTTTGGAGAAATCGGCTGAACGATTTAGTCGCTAGCGTCGTTCACAGACAGACGGACGGACAGACATTTCGTTTTCAATTGGTTTTGCAGTATCGAGGACCCACAAAATAGGGATTCTGGCTGTACCAAGCGTTAGGAGATTTTTTCTTAATTTAGCAACCGGATGTTTTCCACGTTTTTGTTACCAGGGCCCTGTAAGAAGAGTTTTTTTTGCCAAAAAATAGCCGTTTTTGCGCGCAGCATTACATAACGTTCCCTATACTATACGTACGAGTAAAATACGTCGATGGCAAGTCGACGGTTCTCCAGACGGACTTGGTGAAATGAAACTCAGAGAGTGAGAACACACTGAGTTTATTACAGAAGTGAACAAAATACAGGTTATACAAATTTCTAATACAAGGCCTAAAATGGTTGTGAACCCTTTACAATGTTTCCTTACGAACTATATAGACTACATCCCCACTCCTGTTTGTAAGTACATGGTGGAGGGGGAGATACTTGTTATGGTCAGAGACGCGGATGCGCTCTGGGTGGCCCTTATCACGGACGGAGGGGGAACTCCGTAGCGAGGGGCTTGGTATCACGAGGACTGTGTCCCGAAGTGATTTTTCATGATTGCATGGAGGTTAAGGGGCAGGCGTTAGTTATTGGAGCCTTCGACGTCTTATCTGAGCGCAGGGCGCAACTGAGATGAAATTTCTTAGTATTTATTACGTGCTTAAGATAGAAGTGCGTTAAAATTATCGGGGACACGAAAAGAGATAGGTTATCGGGCCAAGATATCGGTTATCGGGCCTCGTGCTTTAATTAAATTCATAAGCCCTGCCTTGCTCCGGAGTACATTGCGTAATGCTATAAACAGCCTGTACGCTCTGTACGCGGGGATAGAAATTACGTACGTATAGTATACGGGAAAGTAAAAACAATGGGCATTATTCTTCAGTCACATTTGCCAGGACCAGGTCTTTGATCCGACTACAACATATTTATTCGCCCATTTGCACTCCAGAAAACACTGACACGCAATGGCAGTGAAATGTAATCTTGTTTGAATCCTATAAAAAATTGAGAACACAACAATCAGTAAGGTAAGTTTAAGACAAAACAATCAGCAGCTTGCATTTTTATTTTATCAAAGAATGCGTAAACTAAAACATCAGATGGATATGTCATTTCATATCAGGGATAGCATAAGTACAATGTTCTGCGCCACTTTCTTCCCAGTACGCTCAACATTATCAACCCATCGTTGTAGTATTATTCTCTGTAATCATTATTATGTAGTGACAGTTCACAGAAATTGATGTCTCTGTTTCAATAGTCGCCTATAGTACATCACACTTTCCTCCGAATAAACTATTATTTTACTTTCTTGGATTATTCATTTTAGTTCAGTTGACAAGTACATTTTATCTGAAAAGGGGTCATCAAAACTGTTTCTTTGGGTATATGTACCCAGACACTTTAAACATCCATTAAAATCTCACGTTGCCACCTCTGAAAACTCCGGGCTTTTAAACATTTCCTAGGTACTTACATTCAACATACACAAAGGAAATGTTTTGAACACCCTTTTCCAGGTAATTCTTTTTATTCATAATTGAAAACTGCGCTTTCATTATTACACTGAACTCCTGCTAATTCGGTCCTAAGTAGTCCAGTCTCTCAATAGTCCGGCCCCATGTCCCGCCTGTAGTCCCTCAATTTGAAATGACGCGAAAACCAACGAATTATTTGTGCAAAATTGTGTTGTTAGTTAGAAATGTAATACATTTTCAGATTGTGACTTTTTTACAGCACAATGGCTTCTAAAAGGAAACGCGTTACATTATACTTCAAGGAGAAAATTTTGTCGAACAGAGTTTCTTCGCAGAAAGTCATTGCAGGTGAGTATAATATTGAATTAGTAACACATTTTCAATGTAAATGAATGTACAATATATTTACCTGTAAAATGTAGTATGAGAAACATTTTTTTGTAAATGAATGTACAATTTAATTGTCTGAACAATGATGGATGAATAACATTTTTTTTGTAAATGAATGTACAGTATAGTGAAGTCTTAGGTTTCCACGGACAGAGTTGAGATCTTAGCTGTCCGGATGACGCCGCGTACAAGGCTGTGTAGCCGACGCTTCGACCATCTTTTTCGAGGTCTGATCTGATGAAGATCTCAAAAAAGACGGAACGTCGTCTGCACAGCCTTGTACGCGGTGTCACCCGGACAGCCAAGATCTGAATGTACAGTATATTTGCCTGTAATAAATTGTGTATCCTTTGTGTATTTAAACTAGTGTCAAACGCTCTCATTAGCCCGGTACTTCCGCTAAACAGTACCCACTTTTGCAAGGAATGGCCGGATTGGCGAGAGTCCAGTGTACCACTATTGAAGCGAAGAACAATTTCGTATCTCCCCGCAAGATGGACATTGACTAGACTGCGCAAACTGGACGGCCACCACGAGGTAGCCTAGAATGGTTCCAAGCACTCCCACGCAGAAACGCAGGTCCAGAACGAAGAGGCCTCCCACACTGAAGCTGACGCGACTGCTGCGCATCTGCAGCAGGAGCATCTGCGCCTGCAGCTGGGCCTGCGGCCTGCCACGCGCAGCGACCAGCAAGGCCGTCGCTGCGCGCGCGGCGGGCGCCCCGCTGCCTTCCGCCGCCGCCCCGCCGGCCACCACCGCCATGCAGGTGCCGACGGAGCTGTACGCCAATGTGTGCAACAGCACGGATGCGAGAAAGCGTCTGTAAACGACCTGCCCTATAGAGTTCGTGACGAAATAGAAGCAGCCCACCAGGTTTATCGAAATCTGCAAATACACCATCAACAGATAACCTTGGAAGATACTGTCTATAAGGCGCGAGATTTCTTGAACTAGGAAATGCACTTCTCGCAGATCATCGATAGACCTTTGCGGTCGTAAATAATTGTTGCTATCCAGGATTGGGATTTTGTGAAATGACTCTGAAACAGGTGAGTAGTGTGCGTTTACCCATACTTTCCTACACTTACAAAACATTTTATCATTATTTCTCTCTTCTACGAAAACACGACGTCCTTCGTTTCTCATTTGTTGTTCTAACAACCAAATTTCAATGTTAATGCGTCTAAAATTTCTTTTCACCATTAATGACAGACTGATAAATAAATAGCTTATTACCATAACCATCCAATTATACCACACGTCGAATAACTTAATCAACATACTTTGTATTACATTTTCATTGGCGCTTACTATACCGGCTGCCCCTACGAAACAAAATAGAGATCCAAAAATAAGTATATTCACAACAAAACGCTTTGATATCGGATGAGGAGGAACCTCTAGAATTCTTTCAAGTTCCTTAAAGTGCCAAAGGAACTTTTCGTACGTACGAGATTTATTCGTACACAAAATAACAATATTGTAAATTGGAAAAGTCACGGCAGTTACACTACAAAACATCTCCAAAAGAGCGTTAATGTTTGTAATATTCTTGTGTCCCCAAAGTTTTGGGATGTAGCCCGAAGCAGCAAAGAGGAGTAGTGACTGTAGCCCAGTAACCACAATCGAGTACACAACCCAAGGTGTTCTGCGCACCACTTGAAAGTCATCTGTTACCGAGTAAGGAGCAAATCCTAATAGACGTAAAATTGTGAAAAGTGGAGCAATTTCACGCAGGTTGGCAGAAAACTTTCTTAGCGTACTCATGATCAGCGTAAATTTGAGGTCTGCAGCTTTTCACGAATATTAATCGACGCAACTGCAAGAAATTAACAGAATTGTATTTTTGAAGAGATCGATACTTTTAAGAATTATGGTAAATGAAAACTCTTTGACTAATTCATTAGAGTTCTTAGAGTTGATGAAAAGCAAACGATACACAGTGAGGCACTGACCCAATTAAATTAGTAGTATACTTAACTTTACATAATACATTGGTATCGAAAAATTATTAGTTCACAGTCGAACAATATTTCAGGGAAAATTGCGTAGAAAATATTGCAATAAAGGATTGATCATAGTTAGATTTACATAATAACTTTGCAGATGGCTAATATCTACCAATCATAGTTTTAACATAATAAATTACGTAATTGAGAGTGAATTTACGTAAATATGTTGAGAATAAATCTATTCATAATATCAGTTTCATTCTCATCAAGTGAATAAAATGAGACGTTGTGAAGCGAGACAAATATCTGATTGTTCGTAAAAACAAAACGTATTTTCTACCTCCCCCTGAGTAATCAATAGAGGAAGTAGACCACCGAATTTTGTAAAGGAAAGTTTGTAATACTTGTAAATAAACATTTTACACACTTTTCACACAACTATACTTTATTTTACATACTTTTTACGAACACACTACTACATTTTTCTTTATTTAACTTCACAAAAAAATCATACTGAAAAAATCACAATTGAATATTGAAATCTTGTGATAATCAATATTTGTCTTTTATAGTTCTATTCTTTTTCAAATAAAAAGACTGAAAGACTGCAATTCCTAGTTTTCAGTCTTTCACTGAAAAAAATGTGGTGTTTTAAAAAGAATTCTAACGCTGCACATCTTTCTATCGGTCAGCCATTTTTTACCGACTCTGAATGGCTTAAAGCGGAAGCTCCAAAACCGACTCTACTTCGAACTTTTTCCACATAATTCTTCTGTGGAAATTAACCGACTAATTCGCGAATTAGCGAGGTTTATCCGTAACATATGCACTTATAGAATATGAGGTCTTACCTTTAGGAAGAAATAACTGAACTGAACATTCTCCCTCTCCCTTGTGTGTATTAATTCATTTTACATATACTAACTGATATAATGGTTTTCTACAACAAGTGAATTTGACAATTAACTCAAGAAAATGCAATAGATATTAATCTTACCCCTCGGTGAGAAAACTACTCCTAGACGACCGGTATACTCACCTGAAAATTAAGAAACAATCATTAATTAATCACTCAGTTATGGCCAATGAAGGTCTATTTGAAAGAAATAGGAAGGGGTGTTGGGCTAATGCAATTAGTGGTCAGGTGAAAGAGCAAACCTAAAAGCCTTAGAATCACATATCGTAAAACAAGGCATCATTAATCATTTACTGACTGGTTATTTAGCTACCATGATGTCTCACTATTGTGGTTACCCAGCCACTGCTGCATGACCGATTCCCACGTTCTTGGCAAAAACCTCGTAGATACAAATTCTTCTTTTCTTTTTGCATTGAATGATTTGAGGAGAAAGTTTCGTGAGACAGGATGGGTGAATTTTCTTTTGGAATTTTTTTTAGTTTCGACGTATACGCAATCCTTATTCCCTCGAATACAGTGCAGCGAATACAGTACATGTATGTTAATGAAATCGCTATTATTTTGAAAACTCAATTTTTTTTCAAGTTGACCATTGAGTTAAGAAATAACTTACTCATAACTCGTATAGGTATATTCATAATACGTGCGCGTATAGGATAAAGAAATTTAGTAGGATCATAACTGTAACTGTTATAGACTAATAGGTAAAGAACCGTCTTAGGAGAAATAATCATTGACAACTTCAAGTATATAGGTCACTAATTGTGCTCACGGGTTTAATGAAATGTAACCAACTCCCAGCATCAGAAGTGGCTGATCTGATGCAGACTCTGCAGCTGTGAATTTTCAGGAGGCCCTTGCACAGAAGGGATTCAATGGGCTATAATATTAACAACATCAATAATTGTAATTGTAATTGTTTATTTCAGAAAATACTTTTTGCAGTGTACATTGTACGCGCCATCACCATAAAGACCTCTGTTTCAAACATGAAAAATACCACTATTACAAACATGAGAAGCTCAAACTAGAATGTAATAATCAAATCATACAATGGAAATTAAATTGAAATTGAACTTATTAACTTACAATCGAAGTACACGATACGACTCAATCCAAGTACAGGATGTTTTCTTATTAGTACACTATCTTCCCTCTCTAAGTGCTTTTTGCACTTGTCAGAGAGGAATGAGTTTACAACTTATTTCATACTGTTACTGGTCCCCAAGTATACAGAACAAGCCAGTAACTAGATTCATTTTCTGTATTGTTATTAGTACTTCCCTTAGCAGTTAAAAATTAATTACTTGAAATGAATATAATATAATAATTAACATAAAATATACAAAATAAAGTAAAATGAAATGAGCTGGCTAATAATAATAATAATAATAATAATAATAATAATAATAATAATAATAATAATAATATTTACTGTAATACTGAATGCAATGATCAGAACAGTCGTCTACGTCAGTTGACATCCAACATTCTACACCAGTGGTGTCAAGGTCTGCCACTGGTGGCTGTGGCACGCGTCGTGGCATCATGACATGCCACAAGCTTCTCTGCGCAACTAGTGGCGGAAAAGGAAACTATTAGTAACCCCGCCGTTTTACAAAAGGGATGGCGCTGTCTCTGTTGGCGGGTTAATGAACTACGTGGAGGGGTGATTTTGTCATGGCACTTGTGCCACGTACTCCCGCTCGTGGCCTCGACCTTGACAACACTATTCTACACCATCGCATTACTCCGTCGAATTCAAGGACCAGTCTCTTCGCCAGAAATCCGCCGGCTTCGGCGACCCGGCGAACTGCACGACCACCGCCAGGTAGCCGACGATGGAGCCCGCCAAGCCCGCGAAGAAGCGCAAGTCCACCGCGCAGAGGGCGCCAGCGCTGAAGTGCACTCTGCGCGCGCGCAGCTGCAGCAGGAACAGCTGCGCCTGGCGCTCTGCGCGAGGCGCCGCGCGCGCGGCCACCATCAGCGCCGCCGCCGCCTCCGCCGCCGCGCCGCCGCCCGCCGCCGCCGCCGCGCCCGCCGCCGCCGCCACCGCCGCGCACAACACGGCCGCCTCCAAGGTGATGGTCGTGAAGACGATGGTGTGGCCGGCGGCTGTAGGGTAGACGAACATCGAGAAGCAGTTGGTGACGGTGTCGACGGAGAAGGCCACGAAGAGGTACAGCAACAAGAAGCGGAATATCTCTTCAAGCACTGCGCATGAGTCCTGCACCACTGAGTAGATCTCTCTGAGGGAGCTTACACTGTCCGCTATGTGAATTTCCACATTCAAGTCTCTGGACTCGGATAAATCTATGTTCCCTACCTGTATTATTTTCATATTACGCATCCTCTCAGTAGTGCTAGAAGTACTATGATGTTTTTTCAGTTGCTGTGTCAATAACCAAATATTTGTATTAATTGCATCGAAGTTACTTTTGATAATTGTTGAGAGAGTGCAGAACAAACAACAAATAATGTTTTTTGCCGTATCAGAGGCAATTCCGAAGATAACGAACGGCCAATTTATCTCAAATGATGTAGCACATAAATAAAATTGCCAACATGTCAATAGAGAGGCAACGGTAAGCAAAGCTATACTCCAAATTGTACGAGAAATGTTCGGATAAGGTGCGTTCAGTACTTCCTCCAGCTTGGACAGATGCATCAAGAACATCGTGAGTCTCGGGGTTTTGATAAAGGAGATTACGGCTATAAAATAGAATGGTAGAATAGAAGATAGGATAATCGGTAGGATCAAGATCAGCGCATTATGACCCAGGCTTTGTAAGCCTTTTATTAATTCCATCTGAACCGAAAGATGCAAGCTCCATCCAGAAGCGAGAAGCGCACACCATATTACTGTTGGAATCACCAATGCCGGTACACTTCTCTTCACGCAGAGATGATTTCTTACAGAAAAAGGTGCCAATCCTAGCATTTTCGCCATAACGAAGATGGGCACTAAGCCTCGAAGAGTTCGTGGAAGCTGTTCCTTCATTGCAACACACGTAATCTCACGTATCTAAGATTCTGTAATATGCTCTCATTTAGTTAGAGAGCAATACGAGCTCTTTTCCTACGTTGCTACCCGTTTGCTTCTTGAGGTTAAAGACGAACTCAACAACAACATGGTTTTCTTAATTTACGTAAAATGTTTATGCTGCCTAAAAGAAGACAAAGATGTTTCACAAAATGAATGATCAAGAGAAGACAATTATGAGTGCTTCTATTCAACTGTCATTTCAAAGCAATTAGCGCTAAATGCGTTCCAGAGAATAGATTGCCAAGCATCTGGAAAATTTCATGTCATTGAAATATTTAGCTGCTTGTCAACGTTTGAAAAATGTATTACACAAAATATGTACATGTCTCTAACTTTTATTCTCGCGAACCAAAGACAATGTCACAAAAATAAAAAATGGTGAAAACATTACATTTTTTAAATGAATTATTTACAATGTCACTAAAAACTCGATTTAATCTAACAATTTTCATTTATTCAAAAAACATTAATGAACGATTTTACACTCGCAAAATTGATATAACAAAGTCAGTGCACTAAAGAATAATGCGATGTTGAGAAGATAGAAAAATAAAAAGAAAGATCTCAAAATTACTACCACTATTTTTCTATATTGCGGATAGATAGAACTGCCAGGTTTTGACGTATTACATTAACAGTACTTGTTTAATGTTCATTGCCCAATACATTTTCGTATTTATCTGATCTTCCTTACCTTTATCTACATTGAAAACACAGAACACTGTATGCAGTACTAATAATATGATCAATATATGTTCATTACTGTGTCACAAAAGTGCAAAAATCTTTTACAATTGTCCCTTAGCGTGTGAACAATTGTCCACGTGAGGAAAAGACGACAAAGCCGTCTGTGAGAACTGCACGACCACCACAAGGTAACCGAAAGTAGTTCCAAGCAATCCCACGAAAAAGCGTAGATCCACCTTGAACAGCCCACCGACAGTAAAGCGCACAGGACTTGTCCGGATATGCAAAAGCAGGAGTTTGATCTCCTTGAAGGCGGCGCGATCTCGCTTTGCAGCTACCGCTAGAGCTGTAGCAACCCGCGAAGTTTTCTCTCCGGCATCAGCTGTTGCTTCAGCTGTCACAGCCACAGCTGTTCCCATCCCCAAAGCTAACGTCGCGCCGGAGAACAGATGCAACATGTCGAAAGGATGATGTCCAGCCTCTACACTCAAAGCGATGAAATAAAGAGACGTCACAATCTGCGCCAATACAAGCGCGTAGAAAAACAGATTGATCACGCAAAAGATGCTTTCGACCAAGAAACACGTCTTTTGTATCAATTCATACGATTCACGGAGTCTGGAGATTTTGTCACTCAGATGAGTCTCGTTTGCTACTGGGGATCGTCCTTCAACCACAATCCAAGGCGTCAGTTTCGTACTGAAAATGGGGATGGATGTCGATTTAATGTTCTTCATCTGTATCAAAATTTTCGTCAACGATACTATCTCGACATTTACCAAGTTGAAGTAATACCTCATTTGCGATGCAAGGATGCAAAACAAATGAGCCATAGAGCTCACAACGGAGCTGAGCCAAACTCCGTAAACTGCGAAAGCAGGCCCAAGTTTCCATATAACCCCTGATCCCGCGCAGTGTAAGCATGAGAGAATGCTGCATGCTGACATACACGTGAGAACGTAAGCTCGATTGGTACATCGAGGTCGCCGGAATAGAAACTTGCCTTCGAGTTCTGTAAAGTAACACAATAGTTTTTGGAATCGTGTAATGTTGACGGTTGTAGCGGCTATCAGAACGTACACCGGAAACGCAAGTCCCACTGCTATGTTTACTCCATACAACATGGCATTCAGTCCCGGGACTCCTATGTGGCATCTTGTGGGATCGAACACGTTATTGATGACAGGCCAGAACAGAGCCATTATGGACTGTGCGAATATGGCCAGTGAAGCAAGCACCAGAGACGATGCACTACGAACGATTCGACAGGGCGACACGATGTTGTACGGTGTAAATCCAGACAATCGTAAGAAGAAAAGAAGAGGAATCAAACCGCGAACACTTTCTGGGAGGTTATTCACCATCTTGTCAGACTTCTGTTCCTTGAACCAATGAGTTAACGTTCCTTGCTCGTTACGATACTCCAGAAATGTTAGGGTTTTATAAATTGTTCGTGTTAAGTATTCATGTTTTCAATTAAAACTCCCTTCAACACTAATAAAGGTACATTTTCTCTCGTATGAATTGTTGACTTCCATTTCAGTATTCTGTGAGTACAAACAAGACGAAAATGTTGAATTTGTCATGTTCGCTCCTTCAATTTATGGAAGACTAACAGTTCGAAAGATGTTACGTCATCGTACGTCATGTCTAGAGTTTCAAACAACAGTTCAAAATAATTAGAATCGGTCATTACAACACTGTCATTGAGATTAACAAACACGTAACGTAATTTACTACATGTTGACTACGTTTACAGTTCCATGCTTCTAAAAGGCACAATTTTATTAAACAATTGATAGTAATTTACCCCATAATGCTGAACGGATCAAAACACACTCACACATATATATGTGTGTATGTGTTGTGTGCTCTTTCCTTAGGTTTGGAACATAAACGAATCGGTTATTTTTAAAACCATCTTTTGCCTTTTCGTTTTTTTTGTGAGAAAATCGAAGCTGCAGGACAGATACGTCGTCCCATGAGTAAGTCACGTAAATCAGGTGAACAGAATGGTCGTGACTGCAATAGTTTGGTTTAAAATCAATGTAAATCTTTGACTTGTAGGGAATATATGCCTGTGTACAAATATGTATGTATGTATGCAGAGTGAATAACAGACATTACTGACAAAGAGATTGGAATTGGTTATAAGGAATATTCAATATGGAAATATTCCTTTACACTACCATAGAAACGCGTATTTCAAGCATGGAAACATATTTCTGTCAAATTAATCATGTTTGATGAAGATGCACATTGTAATTTCATATAATATTGTAATAAATGTGTCAACTTACACGCTGAACCTATATTGTTCATTTATTTATACGTTTAGGACAAAAAGTCCTGAATAGTTTTTGAAATTCCGTAAGTCGCGTAAGTCCAGCGACTATTGTATTATTGGTACAAGTAAATTACATGTCTTCGTAGCATTTTCAATCAAGATTTATGCATCAGAAGTTTAAAAAAACAGCGAAAAGTTCCCTTTGCGCTTAATTATTAAGTTTTTATTGTTTTCTCACAACTTTACAAATCCTGACTTGCGGTGTTTCAAATATAACCGATTCAAATATCAACACTGTTACGGGTATTACAACAGTAGATGATGAAAATGTGTTCTGAGCCAATATAGTTATTACTAATTTCAAAAATTCACGTATATTTACGGAAAACTAAACAAATTCCTGGCCCAAGTAACACATTTTTGATTGTGTTACTCCACCTAGTCTCATATACTTCTAAAATCTCAATTCTCATACGCTGTGACCGGGAGAGGTAGTTCGGGGCATCAACTGATGTCACTGCAGTGCCTCTGATTGGGAAGTCCTAGGTTCGAGCCCCCACGGTGGCAGGATTTTCGACACAAGTTTGTCAGGTGGGTCGAATTCAGTCGTTGTCTGAAGGAGAATTCTAGCGGCCGGCTGCTCTGATCGGTAGTTGTCCTTGGTTTCTCCGATCAACACCAGGCGAACGACAGAGCGGCACCCTAACAAATGGGCCACGAGCCGCACGCGATCTTCCCTTTTTCTTACTTCTCCTGTTCCCTAAACCTTGCACGCACTTTCATTAATATGCACTACACTACCACACGTGTCGGGAGATCATTCCGGAGCTTAAAGCTTCTCCCGGCGAATCTCCGGCGGGGAAGATCACTCCTACCTCCCGAGGAAAAACACACACTACACTGACGAGACTAATGATCCTAGCAGCTGACGCGCCCGTAATCACTAAGAATTAAACTACAGGCATGCGCAGTGCGTTACTGCTTACGTCACATCTGATGTAACGAGGAAGAAAACCGTGTACCATTTCAAAACAGTCGAATTTTGGTGTTCGACACTCAATTGTCTATACCAGTCGTGTCAAGGTCTCCTACTGGTCTCCTACCAACGTCCTAGAGCAGTGGTGTCAAGGTCTCCAACTGGTGGCAATGGCACGCCTCTCGGCACCGTACCATGCCACGAGCTTCTCTGCGCTACTAGCGTCGTGAGAGGAAACTATTAGTAACCCTGCGGTTTTACAATAGTGATGGCGTTGCCTTTTGCGGTGGGATTATGAACTGCGTGGAGAGGCGATTTCGTCGGGGCACTCGTGTCACGGACTCCCGCTCGTGGCGTCTACCTTCACAACAGTGGTATATACAGTCGATAGCAGCAGTTTTCCTGCTGCACTTCATTAGTTTTCTAAAATTCCCCGTCTTCACTACCATTACTGATATCGACCCTGAATGTTGCACATTTTTTCTACTGGCACGTTCTTTAGCACATAGAATAGCAGTAAGAATTATTTATTTTTATTAACCTTTAAATTAAGCTTAAAATAAATATAGTGATGTAGCTTCGCCACAGTATTAATGTTTTTTTTATTTAATTGAACTGAAGGCGCAAGGATCTTAGTAGGGAGAGACGTTGGTGAATTAATCCTATGCGAATGAATCAGGTGTTCAATCACCTTAATTAAACAGAAAGCACATAAATGGCACTCATATTTACTGAATAAGTGGTTTCAAACACCTTTTAGAAACTATTTCATATAAAACTATAATCAAAGGTTCTAAAATGGGATCCTAAGCAAATTTATTTAGTAATACCTTTGAATTTACACTTGAATATGACATATAATTTCGTTAAACTCTTTCAGTGAATTATTTACAACACTTACTGCCTTCTGTTCATCACCAATTTCAATAAAATTTCCCTTCCAATAATTTATAATTCTATTTGACAAAGAATTCCTCAGCTTGAAAACAAAACTTTACATATTAAAATTTTAACCATTGATTTTACCTTCTCTTGGTTCGTGTCTTGGAATTTGGAAATCACACCAATTGCACCAGATACAAGTCATTCTCCTTCCCAGGTCTCGTTCCTATTCTGGCGATATAAAACGAAGTTTCAGTTTCTGTCTCGCTACACTCAGAACAAAACTTTGTAATACTCAACGATCGCCATCTTCATGCGCCGGCTGCCGGGCGTGTGCGAAGGTCGCGCGCACTCGGGCCGTCGCCCTCTCTCGAACACAGTTCCTGTACGCGAGGTCAGGGATCAACTTCGGGCCACCATGAATTCTCCTGGGTTGGTTTCGGCACGATCCTGCTCGGCCTCTCATCCTCGAGAAGCCGTCTTCTTACGTCCTCTTCCGGTCTTCTTCTGCTCCGCCTCGTCCGCAGCACCACCACTCTTCTTGAGCGATTTTATCACGATTTGGGATTTCATGAATTTAAAGATAGTTCATGCGCTCATAAACGAAAAACGCGTTGTTCACGTTGTTGTTTTTTTCGTCAAAGTTCACTTCTCATGCAAATTACTAGATCGTAACTGGAATTATACAACAGATTGTTTCTCACAGTTCATTCAAATTATTATATATATATATATATATATATATATATATATATATATATATATATATATATTTTGACCGTATTGGTCAAAACACAAAGAATAGGCGCTCCACCACATTCAAAAGTAGCGCGCAGAGTGAGGAACCGCGGCGGAACGGATCGACAGAGTCGTGAACGAGCGCACGGGGTAGTGGGAACTGATCGGTCTGACCGCGCAAAAAGCGACAGTGGGCGGTTGAGCAGCATGGTGTGAGGACGGTATGCAATGGTGGTTAGAGAGCGATGCTTTGATGTACAAGAAATCCAGTGTAATCGGGACAACAGGTATTTAAGAAAGAAAAATTGTGATGAACTGTGCAATAAGCGAGTGTAAGGATTGTGGTGAACTTGTTTAAGAGAGAATAATTACGAAATTTAATAAGAAAGGGGAACAGTGCACGGACACGTGGGCGATGCGGGTTAATGATAGTTGGTGCGGCTGTGCTGATGTGTGATTATGCGGTGGAGCTGCTGAGCTGATACGATTAAAGTCATCGTGTGAAGAAAGAAACCGTGGGAAGGCGACGCAGGTGGATTGGAAACGGGCTGCGGTGACACGTGGGCAGACGGAGCATCGCGGGCATCAAGGTTACCTCCCGGCCTCAGGCGGAACGGGCAGCAACGCGTCACGTAGAAATCGACGATCGTAACGATCAGATAAGTAATTCTAATTGTGAACAAATAGAAGGAAAATTAAATGAAACGCCAGTTCAGGGTGCTCACTGTGTAGCGTTGAAAGTAATGATGTGCGTAGTAGCATATGAATGGCACGTAGTTTTTCCAAAGGGTTGGAAGTTGCATAAGCGGGAATGATAATGTAATGGTGGGAAGGTTAGAGATGTACAGAATGAACCATAGAATTATGATCAATCAATGATGCAAGCTATGTTGGTAATGTAATGATGTCTTATTGTTCTTTTGTTCTAATAAATTCTGTTTATATGATAGTAGGCCTTTGAATCCAGATACCGTAGATTAAAGTAACCCCCTTAAAGAACTCCTGTACCCATACATAAAAAAATTTTATGATATGTGTAACCGTGAGCCAGCAAAGGTAAGTACGGTCACATATTATTGGCGCCCGAAATTCAGGGACAGGGAAAGATTGGTAATTTGTAATTAGATTTGAACAAAATTCAATCCCCATAAGTGCATACTTTAATCAGCAGGTATCTGAATTAGTTGCATGACTGGAAAAGGCAGAAGACAGTGTAAATTTCTTGATAATGTCAGCACTCCAGTTTTAAATATTTCAAAGAGAGTTTAAGTGCATTAAATATATCAATATTCTCTAACATATTGCAGTGGAATCAGTGAAGTGTTGTTTGAAATAATTTAGTTGAAAATCAAAAGAAATGTTGTATGAGCATTAGTTACAATTCAGAAAATATTTTGATGAGTGTTAAGTGCCAGTTTCTGTATCAAGGTGTTGTTTGAAATAATTCATTTACAATTTAGAAGAGAATTTGATGAATGCTTAGTTTAATTTCATTTGCCAAGGTGTTGTGTGAAATAATTCATTTACAATTTAGAAGAAATTTTGATGAATGCTTAGTTTAATTTCATTTGCCAAGGTGTTGTGTGAAATAATTCATTTACAATTTAGAAGAGAATTTGATGAATGCTTAGTTTAATTTCATTTGCCAAGGTGTTGTGTGAAATAATTCATTTACAATTTAGAAGAAATTTTGATGAGTATTAAGTGCCAATTTCATATGCCAAGGTGTTGTGTAAATTAATTCCTTTGCAATCCAGAAAATATCTTGATAAGTATTAAGTGCCAATTTCTGTGTCAAGGTGTTGTTTGAAATAATTCATTTACAATTTAGAAAACATTTTGATGAACATTAAGTGCAAATCTCTGTGTCAAGGTGTTGTTTGAAATAATTCATTTACAATTTAGAAAACATTTTGATGACTATTGAGTTTAAATAACAAATAGATGGGAATTTTAATTAATGTGTTTTAAGGTAGTGCAGATATTGGAATGTAGTTTTCTTTTTAAGATTGTTATAACGTGGCCAGTAAAAAAAGGCGCTGAATTCAGTGTAAATACCAGGGTAATTATTGTAAGGCATTCCTATGTGTATATCATCATACAATACAAGGATAACTTTTATGAAACAAGATCATAATGTATATGTGGCAGTGAATAATATGTTAGGGCATAATTATTGGAAAGTGGTATTACAGTGAGTGTGTACATGAGTGTAATTATCAGGGTATAATTTTGTTGAAGAGTCCTTACAATGTGTATCTAAATAAACACAGTGTGTTGGGGTATGGTTTCTGAAGTATTATTACAGTAGGTGTATTCATTGAGTTCAATGAGCAATACATTAGGAACAAAATCCTTCATGTTAGAATATAAATTTGGGTTTTAGGTGCTGCCCAGTGCATTTTGAAGCACTGATTGGACATGTGTGTAAATGAATATTATGAAGTTATGAGCTATTTTGGAGACATAGTAGCATTAATTATTTGATGAACATTACAATTCAAGTAGTTGCAACTGAATAAGATTTATCGAGATTTTTTTATTTAGGTGGATGAAAAAAAAAAATAAGTTGCATTCAGCAATGTGCAGGAAGACTATCTGAGATTGATTCAATGATAATCTAATGAATATTTTGAATTCAGTTGAATTATGTCAATGTGAATTTTGTTACAGATGTCAGTGTAATTACATTTAATTATTTTGTGTGTATTTCTAGGTGTTTTGAGCTTGAGTGCATTTTGTTTGTGAATTGTTCCCAGGTGGATGACGGAGGTCAATAATTTGTTTGATGTGTGTTTTTTTTCTTGTATGTGTTTTTGATGAGTTATGTATAGGATCGTAATATATGCGGCATCACTCACATCTAATTCAAAGCAATTCAGATTGTGTTAGGGTCATTTTTGAGAGTAATTAGGATGCCGTTGGTGTGAAGTGAAGTAATTTGTAGTATTCGGTGTATGCCTCTGTGAGCATTCTGAAGTTGGGCAATAGATTTTGGGTGGAATCAAGCGTGTAGGAGGGCGATTAGTCAGAAATAGGTGTAGTAGGGTGCAATTTGGGGGCATAATGGAAAAGCAAACGGGCACAATGATGGGAGAGGAAGAGAAGCGCGAGGACAGAGATCATTATGATGAGGATGATGGAGGTAAATGGGATGAGTCGTTACTAGAAGATTCGGATAGAGCCAGAATGGAGTTGTCGGGGGCGAGTGCGTCGACACCAAATCTGGGAATGGTGAAAAGAAACGGAACAGAGGACTTACTGAGCATGCTTCATCAAATCATGGCAGGACAAGAGAAGCTCGAAGAACGGGCACATAGAAGAATGGTTGAGGAACTAGAGAAGCAGGAAGAAAGGGCACAAAGAAGAATGGTTGAGGAGCTAGAGAAGCAGGACGAACGGGCACAAAGAAGAATGGTCGAGGAGCAAAAGAATCAGGAAGAACGAGAGAAGAGAATAACTGAGGAGCTAGAGAAGCAGGAAGAACGGGCCCAAAGGAGAATGGTTGAGGAGCAAAAGAAAATCATTGATGAACTGAAGGAACATAAACAAGAGCAAGTGAGACAAATACAAGAACAATACCAGGTTATAATGGAGAAGTTCGAGTCATGGGAACAAAGAATAGACGGGCGAGTTCAAGAGATATGCAGTGAACTTAGTCGAAACATTACCACAAAGATGGAAGGACGGATTGAGGCACAGGATAAAGCCATCGAGTCACTGCATGTGCAAGTGAAGGGAGTATCACAAGGGATGGAACGGAAGATAGAAAACTGCAAGAGGGAGTTGGCAGACACGAAGGTAGAATTGAAGGAGTCGGTAGCAGCCTGTAGAAAGGAAGTGCAGAAGGACGTTCGGAAATGTGAGGACGACATCGCGGAATTGCAAATAGAAGTTCAAGAATTAAAAGAGGTTAAGACGGCGCCAAATGTGGGAGGGGGCCCAGTTAATATAGCAATACCATCCTCATTAAAATTTTCGGGCGACGTAAAAGAGAATCCATACTCGTTCATGAGAGCTGTGGAGCGATACCTAGCGGTTAGTTGTCTCCCTGAGAAGAGTAAGACGCAGGTAATATACCAGATGCTGCAGGATAACGCGAGGACCTGGGCAGACACCATCACACCATTTCCAAGTACTGTAACGGAGTTTAAGCAGATGTTTTTTCGAAGATATTGGAGCGAGGATATCCAGCTAAATTTTAAGATGGGCCTCATGAACAGTATGTACAAGCCATCAGGTGGGGGCGGAATGAGAGATTACGCGGCTAGGCGCATCATGGATTTCCGATCGTTATCGCCACCCATGAGCGATCAAGAAATCATGTGCATCCTAATCAGACAATTTCCAACAACTACCCAGAATTTGCTTAGGAGCGCGTGTCATACAGATTTAGAGAAGTTTCAAGACGCATTAGGGAGCTTCGATCTGACGTTCGCTAATGCACCGAAAAACAGAAATGAAGTGAATGTAAATGCAATGATGGTGAGGGGCGCTCAAGAGCAAGAGAGGGGAGGAAAGCAAAGCGCTAGAGTTTGGGGTGATCAGAGGGGTGGAGAAAACCAAAGAGGATATGATAGGCAGCAGGAGAGCGAAAGTCGAAGGAACGGCGAGCGGTCGAGACAACCTAATGGAGGAAACGGAGGAGAAGGTTCACGTGGTAACGAAATGAGACCAAATACCAGCGGGACGGGTTACAACCCAAATTTAAACGAAGGGAGTTCGTGTTGACGGGAGACCCCAACACGAACAATCACGGAGTAAGCAACGAGGTTTCCATCAAGTCATTTCAAGTGGTCGATTACGAGGATAAGCCCTGGATCAAGAGAAAAAGCAGCCAGAAGATTCGTCGGAAATGTCCAACCGTCATGATATCATGCTTAGGTGAAGAAGTGGAAGCATTGGTTGACACAGGATGTGTGGCGAGCGCGATTTCGGAGGATTATTATGAGAGGTTAGTGGCGACGGGAAAACATGTGGCGGCATTACCGATGACGAGGTCGTATGTAATTGGGGCCACCCAGAAGAGGTCAAGCCCCATTACGAAACAAGTGATGTTAGAAGTATGTATTGGTGGGTATATGTACGAGATGGTTGCGCTGGTGGTGAGGCATTTGTTGTATCCGGTTATATTGGGGATGGATTTCCTGGCGAACAATCGGGCTGTCATAAATCTCGAAAAGGGGCACATCATTGTAAACGGAGACGAGATGTGGATTGATACAGGAGGCGAGGAGGACGAAGAATACAATATTAGCGCGGGAGTAATAAGTGGTGAAAGCGTGGAGGAGTGGATAGAGCAACAGGCTGACGGAGCTGAGATGTTGGATGATAGGGGTAAAATCGAGTTGAAGGAATTGCTATTAGAGAACAAGAAAATATTTATGAAAAACGGTGAACCTATTAAGGAGTACGAATTTAGGATACAATTAACAGACTATACACCATTCAGGGAGAGGAACTATCCCATACCTGCAGCCTATCGAAAAGAAGTAGCGGAATTGATCAGAGAGATGACGGAAGAAGGGATCATAAAGAGGGCGTCCACATCTTACACCAGTCCGATAGTCATCGTTAAGAAGAAGGACGGAGGACTTCGGATTTGCTTAGACGCGAGAAGACTGAATGCTGTGACCTTGCCATACCGAGACGCTCCTCCGGAAGTGGAGGGAATTCTGAGAGGATTCGGAGGGTGCGAGGTGTTCTCGTGCACGGACTTCAGTAGGGCCTATTGGCAAATGAAAATCGCTGAGGAAGACCAACAGTACACGGGATTCATGGTGGAAGGAATATGCTACGTCTTCAGAAGAGTACCATTTGGTCTGCGAAACAGCGGGGCAGCACTGGTTCAGTGCATTGACAGGATAATAGGGGGTCGACTACAGGACAGAGTGACAGTTTACGTTGATGATGTTGTGATTAAATCCAAATCCATTTCCGAGCATCTTCGAGATTTACGAGAGCTGTTCGGCATACTGAAGGAAAACAATTTGGTGTTGAACATCAAGAAGTCGAGATGGGCTACGAGGACTATCCATTTTCTGGGGTACGAGATCACGACAGAGGGCATTGGTATGAAGCAGGACACGATTCGGGAGATACAACAAATTCCGGCGCCCAAGAATGTCAGACAAGTTCGGCGGCTGATTGGCACTTGTAATTATTATGCTCGGTTCTGCCCTAACTTCGCTATGATAATGTCACCGTTTTATAAGCTGTTGCAAAAAGGGAAGAGATGGAAGTGGGATGATTCCCATGAGGAGGCATTTAATGAAATCAAGGCCATGTTTTACAGGCATTGTGTGGTAGCACACCCTGACTTTAGCAAAACGTGCATACTACAAACTGACAGTAGCGACTTCGGAATGGGGGCCGTACTGTATCAGGAGGTGGAAGGAAGAGAGAAAATCATCGCAATCATTAGTCGGGTGCTCAAAGGCCCAGAGATTCGGTACACCACGACTGAAAAAGAAGCGGGGGCTATTGTATGGGCTATCACCAAATTAAGACCCTATTTGATGGGTAGGCACTTCATTGTGCGCACAGATCATAAGGCCCTGACGTTTTTGAACAGATGCCATACACAGAATGATCGATTGTATAGGTGGACCTTGTATCTGCAGCAATTTTCATTTGATGTAGAACACTGTAAAGGGGAGTTAAACTACTTACCCGACCTACTAAGCAGGAAGACTCCCAAGGGAAACGA
Organism: Acheta domesticus; assembly: GCA_031308135.1. Lineage (NCBI taxonomy): Eukaryota > Metazoa > Arthropoda > Insecta > Orthoptera > Gryllidae > Acheta > Acheta domesticus. The sequence continues at coordinate 102,555,436 of JAHLJT010009355.1, read as the reverse complement.
GGCTTACGCTAACGAAAGGCAGTTTCAAGTGGCAGCGATAGACCTTGGAGTGACGGACGCGCCGCTAGTCGATTGGGAAGACCTAATTGCGCTACAGGAACAAGATCCTGACATTAGTAAGGTAAAGTCTTACAAAGAGGGGAGAATGTCACGGGAAGACCCGGATTACGAGGAAATGGAGGAGAAGCAAGATGAATGGAAGTTAATCCAGGGAGTGGTGACCAGGAGAGTGACAAGAAACGCAGAAATATTTAGGTTGTGGATACCTAAGAGTATCACGGAGCAATTGATCAAGCATGTTCATACGTCCATGGCACATTTCGGAGCGGAGAAAATTACGAAGGTAATACAAGAACTATGTTACTGGAGGGGAATGGCCCGGCAAATTAGAAAGGTCGTGAGTCAAAGCAACTTATGTCAGAAGGCGAAGTACCCAAACAAGAGCTTTGCAGGACCCATGCAATCAATAATTCCGCTTGGGAAAAATGACATAGCAGCCGTGGATATTTACGGACCACTGCCGAAAACCAGAAATGGAAACCAGCACATATTTGTAACTATTGACGTATTTTCGAAATTCGTCCAAATTTACCCCATAAAGAGAACGAATGCTCAAACCTGTCTGAGGAAGTTAAAGATATTTTTTGACGTAGCAGGACCATACCAAAGAATACTGTCAGATCATGGAACCATGTTTACCAGCCGACAGTGGCAGCAAACATTGATGGGACTTGGAACAAAACCAGTATTTACGTCAATCCGACATCCACAATCAAATCCGGCGGAACGGGTCATGAGGGAATTATCTAGAATGTTCAGAACATATTGCCACGAGCAGCACGACAGATGGGGAGAGCTAATACCGGAGATTAATAGGTGGTTGCCGTCCATTCCACACGATAGCACGGGTATTACACCGTACGAGGCACATTTTGGACGTAGACCACCCCACGTCTTATACGCACTTGACAGAGAAGAGGTATTCCAAAGACCGCAGGAGCCATCACAGGAAACAGTCCGCGAGAATTTAGTCAAAATGAGCGAAGTACGACTAGCAAAAATGAAGAAAACGCCATACGAATTCAAGGTGGGACAAAAGGTGTTGGTTAGGGTACCTAGAGTGTCAAATCCCAAACAAAAAACTTATTCGAAGTTTTTCCTCCTTTATGAAGGACCATATGAGATAAAGGCAATTAAAGCTCCAAATGTGGCGGAACTAATGGATGAGCGGGGAGAAACAGTCGAACAATACAACTTTTACAACTTGAAGGCATACCATGAGGGACAAGATCAAAACTAAAGGAGAACCCTGGAAGCAATGGATTAGAAGATTATTTTTCACTGTGTAAAAAAAAATCTTGATAACGTGGGGGGTTATTTGACCGTATTGGTCAAAACACAAAGAATAGGCGCTCCACCACATTCAAAAGTAGCGCGCAGAGTGAGGAACCGCGGCGGAACGGATCGACAGAGTCGTGAACGAGCGCACGGGGTAGTGGGAACTGATCGGTCTGACCGCGCAAAAAGCGACAGTGGGCGGTTGAGCAGCATGGTGTGAGGACGGTATGCAATGGTGGTTAGAGAGCGATGCTTTGATGTACAAGAAATCCAGTGTAATCGGGACAACAGGTATTTAAGAAAGAAAAATTGTGATGAACTGTGCAATAAGCGAGTGTAAGGATTGTGGTGAACTTGTTTAAGAGAGAATAATTACGAAATTTAATAAGAAAGGGGAACAGTGCACGGACACGTGGGCGATGCGGGTTAATGATAGTTGGTGCGGCTGTGCTGATGTGTGATTATGCGGTGGAGCTGCTGAGCTGATACGATTAAAGTCATCGTGTGAAGAAAGAAACCGTGGGAAGGCGACGCAGGTGGATTGGAAACGGGCTGCGGTGACACGTGGGCAGACGGAGCATCGCGGGCATCAAGGTTACCTCCCGGCCTCAGGCGGAACGGGCAGCAACGCGTCACGTAGAAATCGACGATCGTAACGATCAGATAAGTAATTCTAATTGTGAACAAATAGAAGGAAAATTAAATGAAACGCCAGTTCAGGGTGCTCACTGTGTAGCGTTGAAAGTAATGATGTGCGTAGTAGCATATGAATGGCACGTAGTTTTTCCAAAGGGTTGGAAGTTGCATAAGCGGGAATGATAATGTAATGGTGGGAAGGTTAGAGATGTACAGAATGAACCATAGAATTATGATCAATCAATGATGCAAGCTATGTTGGTAATGTAATGATGTCTTATTGTTCTTTTGTTCTAATAAATTCTGTTTATATGATAGTAGGCCTTTGAATCCAGATACCGTAGATTAAAGTAACCCCCTTAAAGAACTCCTGTACCCATACATAAAAAAATTTTATGATATGTGTAACCGTGAGCCAGCAAAGGTAAGTACGGTCACAATATATATATATATATATATATATATATATATATATATATATATTAAAAATCTTACTTTCCTGCCCATTTGAAATACTGCACGATGATTCTTCCAACTCCGAATCATTCGCACCTACTCTCTACAGAGCGAAATCACAAGTCCTATACTTTCTGCCCGCTGCCGAGATAAGGAGGAAGGCTGGATTTCCGTTGGTCTGGTCATGCGCCGCACATGCCGCCCCTCCTCTGTCCAAAGTGACGGGTAATCACCTTCTCTACGTTCCCCTACAACGTCACATTCCTTCCGCGCCGCTACAATTTTGCGCGCCAGTTCGAACTTCTCATAACGCGTTAAGCCCTAAAAACTCATGCTAGGCCTTTGTGTGTTTGTGTATATATATAAATATATACATATATATACATTTATTAGTACATGTTACTTTTAAGCGTCTAGCCCAATACAATAGTTTTCAACGTGTACTACTGGATTCAATTTAAGAAACACAATTCGTTCACATGTTGCCAACTGTATAAGCACGAATTGCCCGTTACAAGTTGTTTTTCATGGATCTAGAAATTCAAAGAAAGTTTTCAGATCAGAACAATTTCATTCCAACGTTTCCTGTTCTTGACCTTTGATTAATTTGTTTCGTTAAATTATTTATTAATCCCCCTGATGTTCTCAGGTTTAATTACTTAAATGAATACTTTGCACGGATCATGCACTAATTTCCTCGGGAGTTTTCGTCCTATCCAAGTACTTCCATTAATTCTAACAGAGACTCGCACTACAATAATTTCCACTGGAGTCTTCATCAGGTCCCTTTACTTGAATTAATTATGCCGACAAGGTCAGACATTACAATACCCACTAGAGCCCTTCTCGTGTCCAATTACTTGAATTATTTCTGACAAGAACATGTACTACAATTATTTCCACTGAAGATTTCACCAGGTAGTCGAGAAGGTTGGACGAACTGCACCACAACAACGAAATATCCGAGCATGCTTGCCGCGATGCCAGTGAAGAACCTCAGGTTCAGAGGACACAGTCCGCCGGCTGTGAAACGGACAGGTGTGGCGCGAATCTGCGTCAGCAACAGCTGCACCTGTCGTTCGACCTTGAGCGATCTGCGCGCAGCCACCAGCAAGGCCGCAGATGCACGGCCGCAGGCGTCTGCCGCAGATGCAGCCGCGCCGCTCGCAGCTGCCAAGGTCGCCGAGAAAGCGAACTTGAACAGCAAATGCCACAGTATGTGCACCTTGGTCGGTAGTGGGTGATTTTCGAGAATGAAAAGGAGTTTGGCCACAGTGGAGATGAGATCGTGGCAAAACACGAACAGGATTGTTAGGCTGAACATCTTTCCGATGATGTCAATAAAGTCTTGCACGAGAAGATAAGTTCCTCGCAAATGTTCAATGTGTGCTTCTAAGTCATCCCTCAATTCAGGATGTTGTCTATTTCGAAAATAAGGTAGCCCCAATGGTAAAATAATACGGAAGCATTGGTGAGTTTCTAAAGCGGTCAAGGGGGTGTGTTTTAACATCTGAATATTTTCCAATATCTCTGTAAAATATACGATTTTTTTCTTTATTAAATCAAAGTAAAATTTTGTTATCAGGACAAGAACTAAATACAACGAACATGATACCCACATGGTAGTGGTAGACCAAGTGACACTTAGACAATACAGAATGTCTTTCTTCAGCAAGCAAAAACACGATAAACATGCATGACAAGGCCCTAGTAAAAATACTACAATCATAAACGTTATAACCACGCCTTTTCTAGTAAAAGGTACTGAAAATGGACTAAATTCCTTGTCTATCTTAATTAATTTAGTAATAAGCGCATTTAACAGATGCGGATTATTTTTCAAACTCAAAATTACTGCACATAGTGGAAATGCGAATTGTATAATGAAAGAAATCTCAGACAAGACTCTGCAGAAAATGTTAAGTGAGATATTAAACGCATTAGTCGCTAGTGCATATACCCCTAGCATTCCCTGAGTGATCAAGATGAAGAAAGTTAAGCCCAACGCTGGTTTATTTCTAACCGCAAACTCTGATGACACAAGTTTGTATGGTAACATTCCTAAAACGTAGGCAGCCACGATAAGTGGTCTTATTCCTTGTATGTTAGCTGGTAGCTGTGCTACATTCGCCATTGTCCTTCGTGACAGATCACCAATTAGACAAACTTTCAAGACTGGAACTTTGCCCGTTCTACATAAAGGTGCTACCCAACATTTCACAATAACAAGTCAATTATGTTTTTCTTCTTCAACGCAATTAATAATCTTGACACTTCATTATCGCCAGAATAAAAAATATCATTAACAATCCGTACGAATTTTAAATTAAACACTATTACATCCAATTCAGACAAAGATAAACTAGCAGCAATGGTCGTTAGAATTGACGATAAACAAAAGAGGGCTAAATTAACGTTATAATTTTGTTTTAGAGAACACTGTTCTAATAATCTTCAGTATATCGGAAAAATATATTCATAAAATTATAATCTGTCGCAAATAAACATTTAAAACGACAGGAATATGTCCCTAGTTAGGTTTTTATAACACAAGGCTGTCGCTAGGCTGATCTACCCAGTCCATCATACAATCTCCCTCTCTATGTCAGAGATCCCAATAAAGATCCTCGCTGCCCTCAGTAACACTAGGAGGTTCTGTTGGAAATGATTTTGAAGTTTGTCCCATGGTAAAAAATGTTGAAACAAATTACTCGTCAATCGAATATGTATCTAGCACGGGTTATTTTTTCTTATTATTTCTCGACTCCACTGGGAGAGTTATTTAGTACTGTCAACAAGGAACATGCAGTTTAGACATGTGTGATTTAGTGAATTCAAATTCAAACTGCGTCCGAATCAGCTGTGTGTTAATTTCAAGGTGATAACTTTTCAGACTTAAACCGTCCAATCAGAACCCGTATTCTGAAAATGAATTCGTAAACTTGTCGTTCGAAAACGAGGTCATGTAAAAGTGGCAACAGTTCATAACGAGAACAGGAATAACTTGTAAAGTTAATGATAGATTAACGATTTCCACATAATATTTTGTACGAAATATAGATAAAATTAATTTTTTAACAAAACTAAATTTAAACAAATTTTGATAAATATTGTTTTTTTCAAAATGGGTTCAATTTTGCCCTTTTATACAGCAAAGTGCTTTTATAAAAACGACACGCGTGTTGTTTTCGTTAAATTCTCTGCATGATCCAAAATTGCAGAAGTTATTTTTTTGTCTTTTTATAACTACACGATTGAAGATTTTTTTCTTAACGAAATGTGTTCTTTAAAACTAGCCTTGAAATAATCTTAATGAAAAGTTTTGAATTTTTGAATTGCAAATATAAATATTCCCCTTTTTTTGAAGTGCTGAGCAGATTGTTTTAACTCCGAGGCTGGTGGTGTAAGGGTGAAGTGAATTGTGTGCTAAATGTAAGAAACCGAGGTGTAATATCAGCGTGAAAAAAATTAATTTAAAAGCACTTTTGCAAGTTTATGTAGTACGTTCATGTAGGCCGACCATGTAATATTACATACTCGTTGCAAATACTGCGAGAAAATATGCGCTGTTGTTTCATGAATAGTTTAAATAGGTTGATTGCTTAGTAAGTGATTCCAGGAGAGTCAACGGGTAAAGTAATCAGTCCCGTAAGTGTAGTGCATGCTTTTCTCAGTAGGTGACGGTGATCTTTCCTCGCTAAATGGTGAGCTTCGGAGCTAACCTACCTGTCGGCTAGCGGTTTTTCCCCAACTAGATATCTCCCACCACCGGGGCACCGCCCCAGACAGGACAAGCTCTAAGCCCCCGACCGGTCTCCCGGCATGTGCAGTACATGTAAGTGTGTGTGTGTGTGTGTGTGTAAGTGAAAGATGCGGATAGAACAAGGAAGGGAAAGGAAAGATCGCGCGCAATCCTTGGCCCATTTATTAAGAAACTTCTCCGACATTCGCCTGGTATTGGTCGGAGAAACGACGGAAAACTACCAGAGCAGCCGGCCGCTAGAATTCTTCTCCGGACGGCCGCTGATTTCGACCTTGCTTGCTAGCTAGTGTCGAAAATCCTGCCATTGTCGGGGCTCATATCTTGGACTTACCGTCAGTGGCGCCACAGTAACATCAACTGAAGCCCTAATCCACCTCTCCCGGTGCGTGAGAGGTTGTTATTGATTGATTGGGTGGTTATTGATTGAAAGTTACACACATTCAGAGAGAGGGGAAAGGAAGACGTGGCTTGTTACACATGAAAATTCTACGATACGACATTGCGTTTTATTTTTAAAAATTGGAACATATACATACTTCATACAATATCGTACTTAACACATTTCAGTAAGTAGATACTTACACAGACGTGCGCAGCCAATAATAAGAGGGGCCATCTATATTTGCGGTCCTTCTGCTCCCCCCTAAGCCCCCTTTTCTATCAAACTTTCTTATTTACAAATGATTCATTTTAATAGTACATAAAGTAGTACACGAGTACTACTAATAGTACAACTGTGATTTGAAAATTTGCTGAATTTTGCAAAGATTACGAAGAATTTATGAGGGTTATTTCGTGAATAAAGATACATATACAGTTGGTAATAATAATAATATCAACAATATTAAATAATTAATAACAATATCAGTACTATCCATCAATTCTAAACTTCGCTGAGCTAAATTTAAGAAATATTGCGTGGGTAAAATGTTTCAATGCAAAAGTTTAGCTACTCTTCTTTTGCACTAGTGACGTGACAGAAAATTTGCCTGCCTCCCCAATGCTACAAACAATTAAGTGATATCTTATATCGCACGAAGCTGATATTCTAACCGTTTCTATATCTTTACAGCTTGAAAATAAGCTAGAATACGCATACGCGAATAGTTGCGGTGGAGAAGGTTCCCCCCACTCGCCGCCCAAATTCTCCGCCTGGAAGAGTCTTTATTCTTCCGCTTACACCTAATGTTCTTTGAGCTGAAATATGCTCCTCACCAAGAGTAGTGCGGGACAGCTTCGCAACTCTCCATGACATTAGGTATTGTTTTCTTTTCCAAAGTTGTTGAGCTGCATCATTTTGTCTTATCGCTCAATATTAATGTCACTAAAGAGTAAAATTGCTGCACGGCTGAACAAACTGCACTACAACAATGAAATAGCCCAAAACACTAGCCATTAGACCCGCAAAGAAACTTAGGTTAAGAGGGCAAATTCCTCCAGCTGTGAAGTGGATAGGAGTCGCACGGATCTGTTGCAGCAACATGTGGGCATGGCGTTCTAAGGCGGGGGCGTCCTTGGCAACTACCAGCAGGGCGGCCGTTGATCTGCTACAGTTGCCTGCCGCGGTTGCCGTCGCACCACCAGCGGCAGCCAGTGCCATCGCCAACATCGTGTCAAAAACCACCACATAAGCCATGTGCACCTTCACAGTCTTTGACACAGGCGAGACCATGTAGAAGAGTTTCGAAATTGAAGACGTACAGTAGTATATCAAGAGGAATAAAAGTAAAGGGCTAAATATTTTTTCGATCGCATCACTGGCTTCTTGTATGAGTAGGTATGCATCTCTTAATGTTCCCACATATGTGCCAAGATCGAGATGTTTGGTATGAAATGAGTTGCTAAAGAAATTTATTTGTCTTGGCATTACAGTGCCGAAACAAACTGGTATATCAGCTTTCATACACATATTGACAGGCTTTCGTTCATTTCTCAATATTTGCGTAATTGATCGAATGTTGGCATTCATTCTGTTGCAGAAATATCTTATCACCAACACAATGAAGAAAAACATACTACTTACGACGATCAATATCGCCAATGACCAAGTGAAAGTACAACTAAAGTGCCATGAAGTTTGAGAAAAAGTCAATAAATGCCCAGGGCCAAGAAGAAACAAGATAATCAAATGAATGATAACCAAATTTCTCTTCGTTACCATTATTTCAACTGGATGAAAAATAATATCAAGCTTTCTTAAGCATTCCAGAATTTTGTTGTAGTATGGAGCATGCAGTTTATAAGCCGATATCATACCGCAGACGGGTAAAACAAATCCTGAAGCAAAAAGACCAATGATCACTAAGAAGTCTACCTCCTTGGTCGTGTAATAGATATCGACGTAAATACTTATATTAAACACAAACCAACATGTTCCTCCAGCAGCTAAGCAAACAATGATTAAAACTGTGAAATAAGTTGTTGCTCTATTCTTCTCAACTTTTCCAGAAGAAGACAACCCAAACGGCACCACACCAAATGCTCGAGCAACAAACAGCAGCGGCAGCAGGCCAGAAACGCAGGCGGGAAGCTTACCCATATCAAGAGATAGCTCGCGATGAGTTGCTTGATTGCTGACTAGTGATTCCGAGTGGGTCAACTGATATGCCTGTGTTAGTTATTACCCGTAAGTGAAGTGATTCTTTTCCTCGGGAGGTGGTGGTGATCTTCCTCACTGTAAGGAGAGATTCGATGCCGACCTTCCCGTCGTCTAGCGGTTTTTTCCTCAAACACGTATCTCCCACCAGCCGGGCACCACCCCAACCGGGATAAGACGACTTGCTTGAGATGCTTCTTTTTGTAGAATCAATATTCGTATCAGGAAGTCTTGTTACGACCTCTAGAAGTAGGCAGTTGTGTGAACGTCGTCAAATGAGATATATCTTTCATTTATTTCTTTGACACCTCATAACCGCACAAGAATAATATAAGTGAAGACACATTTTAAGACGTATCTTATAAATGAGGCTTTGATGACAAGCTGGAGTAGAATGTCTCACTTCAAGAATGGGAGTCCTAAACACGAGGGTGATGTTTACAAAAAGAAATTAATTATATTTTTGGAAAGGTACATAAATTTCATGCTCTATTTACTTTAATGAATTATATAATTATGTGGAATATCTATTCGAATTTATACACATTGTAGTACAATGACTAGACCAACGTGTGTGAACACTTAGTGCACAATAAATTCAATTTTCATAGTATACTTCAAATGCTGTTAAATTTGATGTTTTGCAAAGTTAAAAATAAATACAATTTGACATGAAAGTAATTCAAACATTTTATCATTGTTACAATATTTACAAAATCAATTCACAAATGACGATGTGAGGTAAAGCAAAAATAACGGATTAAAAAGATACCACGGAATTTGAAAAAAATATGACCCATTATATTAAACCTGTACGATTAATATCAATAAAATATTACAATAAAAACTACCTATAATATTTTCATTTGTGTGTAGTAAATTGTTTTATACTATTATCACGATCAAATCATAAACGATTTTTTATTCTAAAATTAATTTAAATAAATACAATACAATAAACACATCGTCTTGACGAATATGTAAATGTGTCTAAGAAATAAAACACCACAAATATAAAACTTCGATTACTTTTGCATTTCAATTCAGTTTTAGTAGAGGTAATGCAATGAATTCATTTTCAAAGAAACATTTCAAATGAAGAAAATTCTTTATTACCTGTACCAAGATATTCTTACATGAAATCACTAAATGTTGCACATCTCTAAAACTGACATACTTTTCTGCCTTTTTATGCCATTGGACTATCAAGAAATGCAAACTCTTCGGTGTACACCTTTCACACAACAATATTACAAAAATTAATTACCTCATTAAAAACAACCAATGATTCAGAACGGAAAGTTAATTTAATTAGCAAGGTATCAATAGGAATTGACTCTATGGATTCTGTGCCCAAATTCCGTGAATGAACATTTCGTTTCGTATTTATCTTGGATTATTTAATCGGAATTATTGTATGGCATTGGAAATGTTGTTAAGCCAATTTTGCCTCAACCGTAATGATTCGACCGAATATTTGACTTGTTTAGAGCTACAAAGCTCTTTGTCACAATGACAAATCCTTATTTTGAATTAGTATGATTCAATAATTGGTTCCATAACTGTAGTTTTCTCTTCGCAGTCACTACGCAAAACTGTGTAGACGTGTAAGAGAAGTTATTGTCTTATAAAACTTTCATTAACCTTTCCTTAAGATTACCAGTGCTAGTTCACCCAAACCCTTCGTGAATTCACATTGTTTTGCCATAATTGTAATTTAAAAGTATATTACTTCAATTGTGTTATTAGTACAATTAGCCATGACGAAACTTTTCTTAAATTGTGGGACAATTAATCGAAACGAATGTAATACTTCACAGGTGTTATCTCAAAATTAAACAGGTGAAACTTCCAAATCTTTTGTGTTAACGTATATGAGAACAAAATTAAATTATATTTCTGTACATTACAATTATAAATTTTATTCATGACTATCCACAATACTATAAAATATACTATAATGATTTTTATACAATTCATATAGTGATGTATTGCATTACAGTACATTAGATTGCATTATCAATAAAACACACAGACAACTCCCAGCGTTTGATTCAAAGATACAAAGAACATGGATTAAAGGAAGAAAGTCACATATATGTAATAATAATAATATTTATGTGCAATATATAACATTGTTAAGAACAACTTTGTTGATATTGACTATTATTACCTATTAGTTACCTACTAGTAGTACCGTCTAATTTCGAAATTTACTCTTTGCCTACGTGACATTTTACGGTAATTAGAACATCATTTAATATTGTTTTCTGCTTACATAATGTTAACAAATATTCATTTCATCTAAATATATTTATGTAATAAATTTCATTTTAGACAAAATGTACCTGATGATGGAGACAAATGATCTCTGAAACGTTGTAAATCTCCAACTTTGTTTTCATGTAGAAACTTCAACCTTGTATGAAATATATTTTATTATCACTTGATTGTCTATAATGAATGAACCTTTCTTTATGCAATGAAGAAAGACAATCAATAAAAACGTATTAATTAGAACATCGCTCCTACAACCCTTTGAAACACGGAATTTTTTCGTTCCCATTCAAATTCAGAATAACAGAGTTTTACTGCATTCACATATTTTTTAATATTTTTATATTTCTCGTGAAAATCACACACAAATTCGGACTTGAAAAAGCAAAAGCAAAACAACAATAACAGTACATTGTCCCGATTCAAAGAATACAAATTAATTCGTCAATCAATTTATTTCTATAAACATCAAGTATATTTTGAATGGTTCTATTCTCTCAAAGTGTCAATTCCGATTTGATTTGATAAACACACGAGAAAATACAACGGAAAACACATTGAAATGTTTACAGTGTTATGAATTAGAAAGTAACATTAACGGATGTTGCCTTCAATCGTAAGGCAATTAAAATGGGTACACAATAACTGCGAGCAACATGGTACACGTTTTTCATGATGATGCCACCTATCGAATACACGGTTGGGCTGCAAAATGAAAAGAAACACTAAAGCGATTCAGAGCAAACAGAGTTTCCACCGTACAGGTTTTCTGCTTTACAGAAGCGCGAAATTTCGTCTAACAAGAAGAAAACGAAAAAAATGCGATTCGATTAAGTACGCTTACCCACTTGACTTCAATATCATTTTGGTTCTGCTGCCTAGATATTTATCCAATAAATAAAGAGACTACTTTCGGGAAATGAATGCTATCAATTACAATATAGCCATAAATATTTCGTGTTACATTAACACTCAATTATGGAACCCACTTATTCACAGATTATTCGGGAACGATATTCCCTGAACAAATATTATGTGGAAATCTCTCAAATTAAGTCTGGTTCACAAGAACAGTTTGCAGCAGGCACAACCGTGCACACGGCAGGAGCCGGCGGCATCGCGAACTGCACCACGATCACCAGGTAGCCCAAGATGGTGCTGAGCAGCCCCACGAAGAACCGCAGGTCGAGCGGGAACAGCCCGCCGGCCGTGAACTGCACGGGGCTGGCGCGCAGCTGTTGCAGGAACAGCTGCGCCTGGTGCTCTACGGCCGGCACGCCCCTCGCAGCTGCAAGCAGCTTCGCCGCCGCCCGCGCAGACCCGCCCTCGCCCGCCGCCGCCGCCGCGTTGCCCGCCACCCACGCGGTAATCGCGCCCATGAGGCTCTTTGCCACAGCCCAGCTCCACAGCTCTACGATGAGGAAGATGTTGATCTCGATGCCTGTTGGGTGACTTGATAGTCCAAGTATCATATAGAAAAGAAACTCCACTAAGAAGACGAGAATATTCGCGTAGGTAATCAGTAAGTAGGAACGAAAAACATCTTCGACTGCGTTACACATTTCTGCTGTTGCCGAGTGTTCGAACTGTAATGCTTCAATATCTGACTTCAAACTGGCAATCATTGCATCATCCGTTAGTACAGTGCACTTTTTGTACACAAAACTCGGCATTTCAATATTGCATGTTGTTTCAGAATCCGAAAGACTATTGGTAGAAATTTTCATGGGACGTAGTTTATTTATTTGTTCCGAGACCTTTGATGTTTTTTTACTGATGTCTTGAAACGCTTTTGTCATAATTGTGACAATAACACAATATAGATGAATCACTACATCAAACAACGCCGTTTTCCAAATGTAAAATATGGTTTCAATAGGGTCAGCTGAATTTGAAAATCTCGAGAGATTATTTATTGAAACGTTGAAAATAAATAAAATAATCATTACAACGATCACCCATTTTCGTTTGGCCATCCATGGAAGCCTAGTTTTTGGAAGAAATTCAGCATTAGATATTTGATCAAAGAGTGTACGACACGCCGGAAAGTTCACAGTTAGGGCAGATACTAGTACATACAATGGGAAAAACATCTCTGCAGCGATCGTTAGTCCAAAAAGAAATACTTTGATGGTGAACTGGTTCATAAAATTGAAGAAATCATCGAAAAATAATAAATATGCTACCACTGACATTTGAAGTAACACAATCACAGCAGATTCAATTCCGAGGAGTTTGCTTCGTCGCAGACGATTGGATGAATCAACGGCGTACGGAGCAAGACCAATCGCTCTTGCTGCGAACAAGAGTGGAGTCACTCCGTGAAGTACGGCCGGCATCTTCTTTTTCTTTGAAGCTGCTTTAGTTTCTCTTGAATGGGCGTTGGGAATATGTTCCGCTCGACCAAAGCACACAGATCTCATCCTGACCACCCTGCAACGAACAGTCTGTCTATACGCAAGATCTGTCATAAGTAGGACGTATTTTTTTATGGGTGTAACAAACACGCACCTACAGCAATTTCATAAATGTATGTTGTTCTGGGAAAGAATGTATGTCCATTAACACAAGTGCACTACAGAGTAATTGCTGTGAACATCATCTACGTTTATTTCTCGCGAATTTACCTTAAATTAAAGAGATGAAATTTTACATTTATTAAAATGTTTTGTTGATTAATCTATTAATATATTATGAGTCCGCTACGCTCTCCAAAACCAGTGAACTGCAAAGACGTCTTAAGTGTGGTTACATTTTCATTTTCACATACTTACATTTTTTCAAGCAACGTACGTAAATGTGATGTTAGTTTAACGACTTTACGTTTATAGAGACGAGAGGTGGTTGGGGTGGTGAGAATTGGATATGTCCTATTAGAGTCGCTCGGGGTGAATACCAGGGTTCGCTTAGAGCACATGCCCTTTATGCACGACAGTTACTCCAAAATATGAAATTCTATTTTAGAAAAAATGACGTTCGCGGGAAAACAAGCCAGTGCATCGACTCCCGCCATGTAAATAAAATTATATAATATTAATATTAATAACTAATATTATTGAACATTTCTTACTAAATCGCACAAACATAAGACCTGTAGAATGGGTATAACAGAAAAACAGTAGAAATGCGTTAATTGGAAAATGGAAAAAGCAAAAAATATAATAAAAAACCAAACCTATAGAAAAATGTGCCATAAAATGCCTATAAAATCAATCTACTCTCTGTGTAATAAATACTGTATACTGATTAATATCTTCAACATATTCTATGGATCTGTCCGATTTACAATGGACTCATTAGAAAAGAAAATAACAAGGATTCAAGGCAGACAGTCATACTATCTTCAATAACATTTCATAATCCTCGCACCTCGCATCCTGGCACTTGCTTTATGACACACAATTTATAGGTATATGAATTGTGTTCGAAAGAAAAAAATCAAAAAGTCAGAAACATATCTTATAATACACAGAGAACTTTCAAAATAACATGACCATCTTTTTAGACAATGTAATTGATTACTATGGCAAAACAAGCAGGTGCGTAGACACTGAAATTATACGTCTGGTTCACAGGAACAGTTTTCAGCAGGCACAACCGTGCACACGGCAGGAGCCGGCGGCATCGCGAACTGCACCACGATCACCAGGTAGCCCAAGATGGTGCTGAGCAGCCCCACGAAGAACCGCAGGTCGAGCGGGAACAGCCCGCCCGCTGTGAACTGCACGGGACTGGCGCGCAGCTGTTGCAGGAACAGCTGCGCCTGGTGCTCCACGGCCGGCACGCCCCTCGCAGCTGCAAGCAGCTTCGCCGCCGCCCGCGCCGACCCGCCCTCGCCCGCCGCCGCCGCCGCGTTGCCCGCCACCCACGCGGTAATCGCGCCCATGACGCTGTCAACTACGGCCCAACAATACACCTCAACGACTATTAGAAAGTTTTCGATACTGCCGTTCGGGTGAATCGAGACTCCAAGTATAATGTAGAAGAGACACTCCACTAAAGAAATGAGAAGATATGCATAGGTAGTCAGTAGGTAGGTACGGAAAACATTTTCGACTGCGTTGCACATGTCCGTTGCTGCAGAATGTTCAAACTGTAACTCTGCAATTTCTGACTTCAAATTGGCAATAGCGTCACTCGTAAAAGCATCACATGTTTTGCTTGAAAAACTCTCCATTTCAATATTGGAAGTTGTTTCGAAATTTGAAATGCTGTTTGATGATTTTTTCTGCGAACGAAGAGTTTTTATTCGCTCTGATACCATCGATATCTTCTCATTGATGTCTTTAAAAGCTTGTGTCATAATTGTGACGATAACACAATACAGTTGAAATATTACATGAAGCAAAGCCGTTTTCCAAATGTAAAATACAATTTCAATTAACTTTGATGAAAACGAGAAGTAACTGATGCCATTCATTGCAATGTTAAGTGTAAAAAGAACAAGCATCACAATGATGACCCATCTTCGCTTGGCTACCCATGAAAGTCGAGTTGTTGGTAGAAACTCAGCATTCGATATTTGATGGAAGAGTGCACGACACGCTGGAAAGTTGATTGTTAGGGCAGCCACCACTGGATACACTGGGAAAATTGTGTCTGCTGCAAAGGATAGTCCACTAAGTACTATTCTAAAATTGAACGGCTTGATCTTGGTGACGAAATCATACAAAATAAATAAGTACACCACCATTGACATTTGAATCAACAAGATAACTGCAGATTCAATCACGAGAAGTTTGCTTAGCTGTAAGTAATTTGATACATCAACAGTGTACGGAGCAATTCCAATCAATCTTGCAGCGCCCAAGAGTGGAGATACTCCATGAAGCACCGCAGGCATCTTCCTTTTCTTCGAAGCCGCTTTAGTTTCATTAGGATCACTTTTGAGTCCTTTGTTTGTCTGCTTAGGACATACTGAAACCATCCTGCTCACGCCGTGAACAGTCTGACCGCAGTTTGTATCGTATCATGAATATATTTCTTTTAATCCGGGTGACAAGCACGCATCTACTGCAATTTTGTTAATAGTTCCGGGAAACAGTTTGTGTTCATTAATACAAGTGCGCTGAGCACTAATTACACTGATATTCTTTGTCTATTTTCGAATTTCTCTCAAGTGTATCTTAAATTAAAGAGATAACATTTTTCTTTCCTTAATATATTTTTGAGAATTAATATAGTAATTTTCCATGTGACCGCTAAGCTTTCGACAATCGGTGAATTTAAAAATGTTCTGGTTCTTTTATTCGATTGCTGAACAATATAACGATACTTCAAAGCTTCCATGCAGTGACACCCATAAACTGTTGGATTTAAATTTCTAGCTTTTCACAAGAATCCTGCGTATCATTACAGAGAAAATTAAATATTATAAGTATTAAATTTTATTTTAGGTCAATATATCGATAAAATTTAAAGAAATTATAAATGTGAAAAATGTAACGCTTATTTTGAACTCTCTATCTTAGCCAGAGATTTTTCTGATTTTGAAACTGACATTGAAGTGTTTATCTAGATGAATTTACTCGAGAAGTATATTATGAAATTAATATTAGATACTTTTTCATCTTAACTGCAGTTTCAAAATTTTACAAACAATGCAGGTGAAAATTCTTACTCTCAGTGCATTAATTTAGAAAATAATTTTTAACTTTCTTTGCACGCATTTTTTTATATCAGTATGAAACGTAGGATCAGAGAAGAAATTTCATAAGAGTATATTTCTACAGCAAGTTCGCAGCTTTTCCTTCTTGTCGGCAAAGGGAATTATTTCAATACAATGTACGAAATTATGAGTATGAATAAACTAAAAAGCCTGAGCAGTGTCAAAATGATTTTTATTTTTACCTTATCATGTCGCATTATTACCTTATCATGTCGCATTTTTACCTTACATGCTTTAGAGGTATCACGAACAGAAAAATAATTGGAAATAATTCAGTGTTTGCATTTAGAGAGAAACATTCAGGAAAGATACATTATGGAACATAAAAATTTACGTTTGAATAACTATATCAACTTAATTGTTACAATAAATGTTTACAACAGACCAGTAAGCAATTTTGAGAAAAAAATGTTTGGAAATAATTTCAGAAAAGTACTTCGCAGCAGAGCAATAAATAATTTCTGGAAAATTTGTTACTATTAAAATAGAACTAGGTAATGGAATAAAATAGATACTAATGATGGGTAAATAGGTACTAAAATAGATAAGAACTACATTTCATAGTCATTCATTACTTTTTGAAGTATAATCAAAGGTTTTTTTTAGTCTTTTAGTCTCACTTACATACGAAAGATATCGCCAGATAGCTTTTGGGTTTGTTCGTTAATATTCCACTGAATACACTTCTATTTAATTTAAGCAAATTTTTCCACCCATGGCCTTATTGCAAGAATACAAGAAAATATGTGCTACATACAAGAAAATAATAAATGTTTTTAAAATTCTCTATAATACCGCATTTACGTTATATGTTTTCAACTATTCCGGATGAGAAGCCTACAAGGGTAGAAATAACAAGCATTTTTGAATAGAACACGTGAGGAGAAAGACATTTGACTGCGTGATTGATCACCTTGTTTCAAAGACTTCAAGTGACCGGAAATAATTATAACCAAAGAGTTTCAAAATTTGGAGACATTTAAATGTTGAATTGATATAGCTATCAATATCTAAATTCAGCTTTAGGACTTTACAAGATTACAACAGTCTGAGTATAAATAAATAATTTTGTTGCAGCGATGGGATTTCCATGATAACTACATTTCACACATGACCTTGGACTAATGTTTTTGTTCTGTCTAAAAATAAGCATGTTGTCTAAAAATAACCAATTCAATTCAATTCAATTCAATTCAATAGACCTTGGACTAATGTTTTTGTTCTGTCTAAAAATAACCATGTTGTGAAACAGCATTCCCTTGGCTTCTCTCTTAGTGCTGCGACGTCTCTAAACCCGTTCGGCAGCAATACCTTGCAAAATCTTTTTCCCGATACATGCACAGTATAAACAACTGCCACAAGAAAAGAAAATTTAATATCGAAGTAAGAAAGTGTCGAAAAATTATTTTGAATAAGAATAATTAGGGCAAAAATTGGAAGGTATCGGGCGAAAAATACGACAAACCTTGAAAATTGTTTCTTTGCTGCCTTTCATCTGTTGCCCATGCAATATGATACTGAAACCGTTTAATTTACGCGCCGCAAATTGTCTTTCTATAGTATTTTTTATATTCCTAACATACACCTAAGATGTTTCAAATAGTAATTTCCTTACATTCCGATTGCGTTTTCCTGTTGGTTATCATTTTTACGCACGGAATCTTCATTTAAAGGTGCACGTAGAAAAAATATATGCGACGAAATAGATGATTACGTATTTGCAAAGGTGCCGTTAACATGACATTTCACATAATACGTAGCCGCGGCGGGCTTAGCAAACTCTACAACGATAATCAAGTAGCCGAGTATGGTCCCGATGAGCTCCACCAGAAGGCGCATATCAATGGGAATGACCCCGCCGGCGGTGAACTGCACTGCGCTGGCCCGCAGCTGCACGAGCAACAGCTGCGCCTGACGCTCCACAGCTGGGACGCCCCCGGCAGATGCGAGCAGCTGCACCGCCGCCCGCACCGCGCCGCCCTCGCCCGCCGCCGCCGCCGCGCCGCCCGCCGCCGCCGTCACCGCCACGCCCCACGCCGCGTGCAACGCGGAATTCATCCCGAGGCCTGCGATCTGGAACGAGGACAAGCCCGTGCTGGCGGTCAGGGCCATGTGGTACAGCGTCTCCACAGTCGAGATGATGAAGTAGGCGTAACAGAACAACAGCAAACCGCGAAACACGTTCTCCACGGCATCACAAACGCCTTGCAGCGTGAAATGGCGAACTTGAAGATGCACGATTTTCGCTAGTATTCTCTCTATGTTTTCTTCATTCCCACTTTCATTCACTGTTGCAACGTTGACAGTTGTTAAATCAACACGTCGATCCATCAGAAATGATATTTTGTCATCCAAAGCTGTGAAAGTATCATTTTCCTTCTTTAAATTATTAGCTAACATCGAAAGTTCTTGGTTGACATCTTTAAAGGCAGTTGTGATCATTAGCACTAAAACGCAAAACATTTGGCAAATTAAATGCATCAAAGTCATTTCCCACGTGTAATAAATCAGTTCCAAGAGCGTAGCATTCCAAAACCAATACCAAAGAAATGTAAATAATGTATCGGAGACAAACACACCAATTATAATTGTGATTATCCATTTCCTTTGTGTAAAGCAAGGGCTACTCTTCAAGGTATGTTCTGCATTGAGAAGTCGTTGAAGTAGTTCTGCGGATGGTGCAAAGTTGGTGATAGCACCAGAAACCAATGCGTACAAAGGAAACGAGATATTCGTAGCCATTGTTAGAAAAGCGAGAATCAAGTCCACTGTGCGGTTCTTCAAAGCTTCTTTGGCGTGTGTACCAGCAGAAAACCAGTACACTGTGATAGACAATTGGCCACATATCAAGAACGCTGTTAGAATCATAAAAGGCGTGCTTCTCACTACACGCAAAGATGGTCCTAGGCTGTAGGGAGCGACGCCCTGAAGACGCAGTACTGCCAACAAAGGAGCTAAATGATGCAAAATATTGGGTTCTTGTAAATCATTTTCAGACTTCGAAGTCCTACTAGCTTCCATGCACCCCATTTTACATCACAGACGACACTAAAGGTACAGACGAGCGCATCTGGACACACTGCAAGATAAGAGATATCAAATGAAATTGTGCAATTAGTGTAATGTTCTGTCCACATCAGGGTGCATTAATCACTGCATTATTTGCATATTTAATTATTACAAAGATCTTAAGGGACGAAATATTCCAGCGGATGTGCAGTATGTTTTATCTCTTATTTACGCTTCTTTTTTTCATATTTTTTGTCTAGATTTTACATTGTAATGTAACACACCACAAAGCTTCGTAGAACAGAAAATTATTACTCATTGCATTTGATATTTCAAATTACACATTTTTCTCTTAAAGGGTTTGCTGTTATAGTAAATTTTCAACTATTGAATATTTTTTGCCAGCTAACCTAAAGGATTGATTACCAAAAATAAATAATTTTAATCATTATTACATTCTGAAAGACGTTCTTTCAGTGCAAATATGGCGTGTTAAAGATGAATTTTTATCACTTTAGCTGAGAGTGAGATGATGCTCAAGCTACAACATTCTGTCGTAACATTTCCTTCTTGCAAAATAAAATGTCACTTTTACCACTGGTGTCATTAATAACTATTGTCACTGATAACTTTAAAATCATTGTTGGATAAAACAACCTACATGTCTTCTGTCCGGCCCTAGTTTATACAATGTCATGTGATGGCGTCCAGCAACTTCGTCACTACACGTTCATGTCACGTACGTGTTGTGAATCGTATTTTGTTGTCTTCCATGCCAAGCGTATCAATTCATAATTTATTACTTACATAACTTTTGTTACATTTCTAACGTAACATATTTACGAACATACAGAAAGAACTTACAGAACGTACAGAAACAGAGAAATACCTAACTTTGGCTCTTCCCACTTGAATTTCTAGAGTAGTCGCTCAAATCAGGATGTTCAGTGACAAAGAAATCAACATCTAAAGTAGAAAAATGTAGCACAAAATACACTCAGATTTGAATCTGCTCACTATGTAATATGAATACTGATGAAAACCTGAAACATAGTTTATATTAGTGCCCAATAATAGGTTATATTTATATGACCAAAATGACGGTTTATCCTCTCCAAATTGTCTCATTAAGCTAAACTCTGAAACATCTAAAACTCTGTACAATATTATTTCATCAATTCTGAAATTACGAGCATTTATTATAAACGAATAGTTGAAGCTAAATTTCACAGTTTGTCTCACTTGATATATATTGTTCTGTATATATTTATATGTTCTGTTGTCTTAATTCTTTTGTATCCTATCTTATTGTATTATTTTGTTATTGTGTTACTAAATTATTTACATTTGTTGTGTTATTTATATTGTATCTGGTGCTAACTACCTGTTCTATTAAAAATTATTTGTAATGAAATTGTTTATGATAGGGCTGTGAATACACAGATCAATTTGTAAGAGATTAATCCTATAAACAAATTACAAGTAAAATTGAATTGAATATAAGAACGTATGTATACGAAAAAGTAAAAATGGAACTAGAAAATGTCGTTTGTAGTATTAAATAATGTGCAATTTGCTTTTTGTTCTCCATAGGATAAACAAAAAAAATTAAAATACTTATTAACAATCATACAAAAATATTTTAGGTATTCTAAACAGGTAATAATTATTTATGTATCAAGGACGAAAAATGAATGATATTGGATGAGATGTTTGAGGTGGACTGAGGAGGAACGGAGTGGAATCGAAGTTGGTAAATTACCGACTCAAAAATCATTCATTTTTGACTGGAGGAGGATATAACTACTATTTTTTGTAATTTCCACACTATTTTAAGATTTAATTTTCAGAGAGAACTCTTTTAAACCATCCGTTTCCGTCTCATACGCGCAGATATTCTTCTCAATTATCGTATCTGAAGTTGTCAGTCACAACTGTTGAATTACTGAAGATGTCAACTGTTACAATATTTCTAAACTGTGTAGGAATTGCAGATATTTTTGGCAATTCGTTTAATCATGGCAAGATTTACTCCAGAAATTATATTCCAGAAAGCCGAAGCAGATACTCATAGCCTATTTTCCCAAAAATCAAAACGTCAATATGAACGAGAGTACGAATTGTTTCTACAATGGAAAAGTAAGAAAAATATAACAGTTGTAAATTAAACAACTCTGCATTTGAGAAGATACATTGCTCTTTCATAAATAAAAATAATTAAAGTGCATAAGATAAGTATACATATAAAATGACATTTCAAATCACCATTATTTTCTAAAAACATAATTGTTAAAATTAAAAGAAAGAGATATTGAAATTTCATACAATTAATACAATATATATTTTATGGCAAATAACATAAAATTGCGTTAAAAAATTTCTCAGTATTATACTTTTCAAAAAACATTTCATATAAAATATACAAAAACATTTAGATTCGAAAGTATTAAATATTTTGTATTATTATTTTAGGGGCCTTTATGCACCTAGCAGTTTTATTTAAAAATATATTTGATGGTTTGTCTGGACCAATATGTTCACCTCTTCGCTTTTGCAATAAACCATGATAGTATCGTATTATTGGCATTTGAAATATGAAGATTGTTGACTTTAAAGTAACTGCTTCGACATTTTTGAATTTCATATAATACTACTTGTTTACTGACTTTGCAGGTATGAAAAGTAAACATTTCGAATATCTAACTACGGAACGAGTTTGATCGTCCTTCTTTTAGAATACTAAATTCAGTTTCAAAAGATACATGGGATTTACAATATTCATATTGGCACCTAATTTTGCTTACAATAACAGTGCAATTCCATGCTAACTGTGCTTCTTTAATTAGAGTTGTAGGATATTGCTAATTTTGAGACAAACACTTTCCGAAACTCACAGGATTTTAAAACTGTTTAGATTTAATTAAAAAATTACAGTTTTTTGCAAACTTTTAACAAATCTGAAAAATAGAGTTAGTTTCAATATCAGGTCTGACATAGTACCAATAAATCATTTAAAAAATGAATACTAATTGGTTTCAAATTAGACCCCGATTTAAATTGTTTTCTAATGTACAGAGTCTCCCAGAATTTGGTGAATCACAACTCAAGTTTATTTTGGTTCAAAATTGAAATTTCAGTAACAGCCAATTTCAAAGAGCTTTGAAAAATGAAAAGTGAGCTAAAAATTTATAATACTAAAACTTAAATATTTTTAATTTGTTTGATAATTGCAAGCTTATTATTCGAGTCATGCACTACCATATAAGGACTCCAAATATATTTTGTGAAGTGTAACGAGATACAAGAGGAGCGTCAAGTGGAATGTGCCCCTTTTCGACGATATTTCGTAACCCCTCTCTACTACAAATGGTTAGTGTTAAAAATTAGAATTATAAATTATTAATGAACCGTCTGTTAACCAGGTGGTTCAGTGTGCAAAGTGTTCATTAAAATGATACCAGGAAGTATAAAGACACAATGTGGGAAACGTTTTTCAAAAGTGGAGAACATTTATTTGTTGATTAATATCGCGATTTGAATCAACATATTGTAATCAACGCCTCACCAGTTAGCACCTCATGAAACATCGTGAACTGTCAATTTAATATTCCAGTGTTTTCTTTTAAAGTGCATTCTAGGAACGTATCTGGTATAAAAGGTACCCCTCTATAATTTTTTACCGCTCTAATATTTTTTCCCTTTTTCTTTTTTCTTTTCTCTCTTAATATAATTTAATGTTTTATGAATCAGTCAGTTTTTATATTATTATCATTATTTTACCATTATTTTTATTATTTTACCATTATTATTACTGTAATTAGTACATAATTTGCTAGTTATATTACCTTATTCTTATTGTTATTGTTATTATTATTATTATTATTATTGGTATTAGTGTTCTATGTTACTGAGAGACTGTGTATATTTATGTTTTTGTAATTAGCTGCCACCGGGTTATGCCCAATTGCAGTTTAAATAAATGTAATCTAATCTAATTAATCAAAGGTACCCTCCCCCAAATTATTCGTCTGCTAATTCAGAATCACCTTCCCCCTAGGAGTACAATTCATTGGTGTTTGCACGAGCAGTTCATCCCAGGACGAATCGAAGACGCACCGGGCGGCTGCGAGAACTGCACCACGATCGCCAGGTAGCCCAGAATGGTGGCGAGGAGCCCCACGAAGAAGCGGAGGTCCACCGGGAACAGCCCTCCCACCGTGAACTGCACGGGGCTGGCGCGCAGCTGCTGCAGGAAGAGCTGCGCCTGGCGCTCCACGGCCGGCACGCCCCTGGCGGACGCCAGCACCGCCGCCAGCGCCTGCCCCGCGCCGCCCTCGCCCTCGCCCGCCGCCGCCACCGCGCCGCCCGCCGCCCACGCCGCCGCCGCCCCCATCTGGGCCCAGTTATTCAACTGATCGATTGACGAGAGAATCCAGGCGCGTCAATGCTAAAGTTATTAGCGCCGTCAGTTTAGTGCATGTTTTTACTGAGTTTATGAAAGTTCCAAATGATTATAGACAGTCTTAACGATAACATATATTTATTATCTTGGCTGTTTTGGGGACTATGTGTGTCTCCATCATCAGGCCTTTAATTATAATACAATGCCATAATCTATAAGATATTAGTGCATGTTTTTATTATTGGAGGCGGTGATCTTTCCCTGCTAAATTCGGCGGTGACCTACGTCGACGTGCGGGGAATTTTCCCTACCAGACATCCCCCTCTAGAGTAGCACCGTCCCAGCCGGAGCGGCTCGAAGATCCCGACTAGTCTCGCGCCAAGTGCGGTAGGGTAGTGCATGCGAGTGTGTGCAAATAAGAGATGTGGAAAGGGCGGAAGAGGAAGAAACGATTGTGCGCAGCCCGTGGCCCTTGTGTTAGGGTACTGCTGCGGCATTCGGCTGGCTTTGAACCACGGGAAACCACCGATCAGAGCATCCGGCTGCTAGAATTCTCTTAGAGACAGCGGCTGAATTCGACCTCGCTATGTAGCTAGTGTTAGAAAATCTTGCCATCGTCGGGACTCGAACCTACGGTCAGAGACACTGTATTGACATCATTTGATGCCTTAATCCCCCTTTCCCGGTCCTTTTATTCAAGCAACATAATAAGGAACAATATACAAAGGGATCTAAGCAAAATATATTAAATGGATTTAAATGGAAACTTTGCCTCAACGCCTCAAAATCAAATGCAAAAATCTTTGCCTTCAGACAAATTCTTACCCCTATCCTCTCCAAATCAGTCAGTAGCTTATTAATCCTTTGGGCCCCACCCCATTAAAATGTCAAATACTAAACACTAAATCTTGATGCGAAGTAAAAATGGAAAAACATATCAATGCAAAAACACACTACGTATAAGTAAAGATCTTCCAAGTAAAACCACTCATTAATTTGAAAAGTAAAGTTTCCCTGAAGAATGCAATAGCTCTATATAAACATAGCATCCGACCTTTTATAATTTATGCAGAACCTATCTGATTAAATGCTTCGAGAACGAACTAACAAAAATCTAAATCATTCAAAATAACTACCTCAGAGCAATTACAAAGGCTCTATGGTGATTTTCAAATTATTAATTATCCCTTACACAATTTCGTTCATTACCAAGATCCCAAACAAATTCTACTCATGCACCAACCAAATAAAAATCTATCCCAATTTAACCTTGCTCAAATCACAGATTCACGGAGAAGAATTAAAAGCAGGTTCCCCATTTTTGAACTTTCAGTTCGAGTTGAAGAAAAAGTAAGGCACTTTATGAGTTTGTTCACCCTTGACTATTTAGACTTAGAATTAAGTAGGTTTATAAGATCAATTTTAAGTCTTCAAAAATTACATATGTAAAAGTACTATAGTACTGATTTATACACCTCGTTATTCCAAATCGGCAAGGATGGATCCGGACATCAACTGATGTCCCCCGACCGGGAGGTCCTAGGGTTCGAGTCCAGACGGTGGCAGGTTAGACAAGTTAGTTAAGGAATTCTACCTAGTTAAACTTGGTAAAATTCAGTCGCTGTGTGGAGGAGAATTCTAGTGTCCGGCAGCTCTGATCGGCAGTTTTCTGTGGTTTCTCCGATCAACACCTGGTCAATGCCGGAGCAGTTCCCTGACAAACAGGCCAAGGACCTCTCGCGATCTTTCCTTCCACTTCCTTACCCTATCCTCACCCCTTACTTACAAACACACACTCACATGCACTACACTACCTCCCTTGTCGGGAGCTCATTCGGAAGATTAGAGCTTTTCGCGGCTGGGACGGTCCCACGCTTGTGAGAGATACCTGGTTTGGGAAAAATCCCAGCAAGCCGACGTAGATCGGCGCTGGATCTCGCCATCCAACGGGAGAAGATTACCGCCACTTACCGGGATAAAACATGCACTACACTTATGATACCAATAGCAACCTTAGCAGCTGACGCGTCCGGAAACACTAATCAATCAATCATTATTCCAATAAATAGAAGAAGAAAAAAGACCACGCCTACCAAAGCTTGGCTCGCCGCCGCCGTCGTCAGGCTGCACACTTGGTACGCAGACAAGCCGGTGCCTTCTCCCAGCGCCAAGTAATATAGCGCCTCCACCATCAAGATGAGGATGTAGGTGTAGCAGAAGAGCAGGAGGCAGCGGAATACTTTATCGATGGCTCCGCAGATCCTTTGCAGCATAAAGTGAGCCATTTGCAATTCACTGATGCGGAAAACAACGTTCACTACTTGTTTCTTAGGCAATTTTTCACCGATTTCTCCCACGTTTATGCACGCCAACTCAACGTTTTCACTCATCTGGGCGGAAAATTGCTGCTCAAATGCGGTAAACGTCCACGTGCGATATTTGATAAATTTTACATACAACAGCAAAAGTTCTCGGTTGATACTTTCGAAAGAGTTTTTAACAATTAGGACCATTAGAAAAAATATTAGACATACCAGTAACATGAGAGTGGTAAGCCAGATACTATAGACCAATTCCAGAAGTGTTGCGTGCCAAGAAGTGTAATGCATGAGACACATTGCAAGACTAGCGGTGAACAGTATTAACATTGTACAGACGGTACAGTATCTTCTGGTCAAGCGTTGAATGTTGAAGTGAACAAAACCATCAGCGTCGACAAGACGTTGTACAAGTTCTCGACACGCCGGAAAGTTGGTGAAAGCTGCAGCAACTAACGCAAAAATGGGAAACAAATTGTTAATTGTCATGGCTAAGAAGGACAGAATGATATCCACACTTCGGTTTTCCACAGAGGCGTTGGCGTATCTTCTAATTGCAAACCAGTACCCGGTAACACACAACTGGGTACAGAGAAAGACGGCAGTAAGGACTATGAAAAAGGGACTTCGCTCAAGGCGGAGAAATGACCCTAGTCTGTAGGGCGCAAGTCCTAACATTCGAGCAGTAGCCAATACAGGCGCGAGGTGGTACAGCATAATAGGCATTCTTCCTTCTCTTCCTGGGTTCGGCCCACAAGCAGACACACTGATGCGATCCATCTCGGTGGAAGAATAGAAATGAGTCTCTAGTCGCGCAATTCGAGTGTGTGACCTCATGTTTCAATTAGCAATTAGAAAGTCCTCGCTCTGCGACATAAGGGCACGTTACATGGCAATTTGCTTAATGCTTGGAGGATTGGGATCACATTTGTGTAATGAATTCCACTTGAAAGCGCCTGAGTTAAGCTGAATTAACTGTGCTGTCTTTCCTTGCCAATCTCTAGCCTTCTGCAGTCACGCAATTAACACGGTCACGAAGAATGATAAGAATAATTACCTAAAAAATTGCATTATTTTCAGAAGTAATTTGCAATAGGATCAAAGCATTATTTCATTGAAAATAATGCACGTAGTCTGTGAATACTGATATAAATTGTGAGAAATTTCTTCTTGTAAATTATTGACTTAAATCAATAAATCACTTAAATGTGTACGAATACAATGATTGTGGAAGATATCAAAATCACAAAAAATTAATCCCATTCTCTACTGAAAACGAGAATATCGATTCATAGCTATGTTAACATTTTACTTTTCACATTTCCTGCTGATGAATGTTAAGTGCAAAGTAGCACGCAATGGGGGCAATTTGGAAAACGAGCAAAGTTTTGGAACGAATTGCGTACAAAGTTACTCTCTTTTCTAGAAACATAAATGAAGAATGGTAATTATATAACAAAATTTATTTTTATCTCATAAATTCTTGAGGTAAATTTATTTGATGATATTTATTGTTATTTACATGCCATTTAGCTCTTGTAGATGTAGTAGAGTATGATTTATCTACAAATTGAATATTGAAATTTTTAAGACTTTGGAGATATTTGCTTGATGTTTGTTTTGTATATTTGTAGTAATTGCTTAGAAAACGCTACTACCGGAAGTATTCCATGTATTCCTAAGTAGCGAAATAAATGTTCTATTCTATTCTATATATGCTACATGAAAAAGAAAACTGTTCCGTTTTAATGAAAGAATGGTCATAATTCGTAAATAATGATAATTTTTATAAAAAGGGAAATGCTCATATTTCAGAATTGACACTTACCTATTCTTTCGCATAATCCCAATGGGCCTTATGATGTAAACAATATTTGAAGCTATGACGATACACATCAATAATAAAGCTTTAGATGTGCATATAAATTTTTGTTTTCTAGCGCGTTCATTAAATGTAATACAAAGTGATTCCATAACCTGTATCCAATCTGTGAAACCAAAATCATTCCGCAAATAATCGATTGAATTAAAGTCCAAAACCACTGACGATATATTTTTTTAAAATTTATTTTATTTAAAGTCGCATCAACGACAAGGTTATTAGCGACTGCAAATACATGTTATACTATATTTAATACATGATTGGATAACATAATGAAAATACAATTTAAGCAAGAGTGAGCCAGTAATGTACAAATGACATTCTTATAAATCGTCATACACTTTTAATAATTTACACAATGTTAATATTTTTTCTTGAAAATCACTGGAGTATAAAATATTTTTAAGATTATCAGTCTGTAGAATTGATTGGTATTCACTGATATATTTTGTACATGTCTGAAGGATATGGACAATTGTTGTTGTCTGACGATATTATACGCAGAAAATTAAACAGTGTACGGGGTGATTCCATGACCAGCGGACTTTGTTGACATTTCTGTCATGGACCTTTATAACTGTCATTACTTGAACGTTGTTTTTAAAATCACTCATTATATCATACAATTGAATTAGATACTCCCCAAATTATCTGCGGCTATTTACTAAGCTTAGGTGTCACATTTAAGAGACAAATTATTTCGATAATATTCGCAAAGAAAAGTATTAAGTTTTCCTCGCAGTGGCCTTTCGCATACTTCCAACGAGCAATATCTTACAATCTATAAGCTTATGGCAAGATGAAAAGCACTTATTCAAAAGACAACAGACTAAATTTAAAATCGTAGCTTGATCACCACTGTGTGTCGTACTGGCAGTGACGGTTGTTCGTCTAAGACTCGAGGGCGGAAACCAGCTCCCCCAAAATAAATTACTAGCAAAAGGGGCTGAATCTGTTAATCTTACTCTAAATAGAATAGTTTAATTTTTGCAGAACACCAACGCATCTTTTGAGGAATAATATAAGTGCATGAGTCCGACTAACCTAATGATCTATGTTTTTAGACTTGGTCATTTAGCGGATTATAATTTCGCCGACCTTGTCCTGGCATTGCTAAACAATTGATGTTTATGCAAGAGTGTGTGGAGAGAATTGGGTTGGGTCGGCATATTTCTAATAGTAAAATAAAGCCAAATACTTGGGTATGACATTGGACACTAAACTGAAATGGAAAGAACATGTCAAGAAGAAAAAGGAAGAACTCAATATAAAATTTCGTCAATAAAAATGGCTAATAGGAAGAAACTCCTGCTTATCCTTGTATAACAAAACACAATTGCATAATCAGATACTTAAACCCATATGGAATTCAGCTATGGGGATGTGCGAAAGATAGCAATATGAAAATAAAACAACCTTGCCAAAACGAAGTTCTGCGAGAAATGCTGAATGCACCATGGTATCTAAGAAATGCTGATGTCCACGGGGATCTTGGAATACCAACAATTAAAGAAGAAATTAAAAGGTAAGCCAAGAAGCATGAAGAAAGGCTTCGCCTACATGAAAATGAAGAATTCTTCAACTGCTGGAAAACCAACACCTGTTCCGAAGATTGAAGAGGACCAAATCATTTGTACTTGTTTAGTGTTATCATAGCAGAACATTGTGCGAGTGATAATGCCTAGTTTAAATAACCGAACTAACTAAAGGATGTCATTGGACTGAATTTAGCTGATATGTAGTTTAGAGTAAAGGTTTATCAAAGAAAAGTTGATGCTTGGTTTTTCCAGACCAGTTTTGACGTGTAAACACAAAGGTGTTAATAAATAAAAAAAATATTTAAAATATGTATATTCGTGAGCACAATTATTTCTAAAGTTATCAAGAAGACAGCTGTTTCACACAAATATTTAAATCATGTTGCCTGGAAATCACTTGGTAACTACATTCTAGAATGTATCCAAGGTCAAAACATGTTCTGAAGAGACAAACTGTACGCAATTTTTCGAACACACATGCCACCGCTACTCAACTCACCGGCCACCACTAATTTCAGGGAATATGATGATAATTAAAATGTACGAGGATGACTAGTTAACATATTCATTCAACTGATAATTTTATGAACAAATATGAAATGAAACTTAGAATACAAATACAAACAAGTACTTATTAGTACGATCGCCATAATCATCATCATAATCGGGCTTTCTTTTCAATACCGGTAGGCTACTTATGGCATCTAACGATGTGTCCTGTCTTCAGTATTGAACGCTAGGATTTTACAGCCCAAGTAACCTTACCTAACATAACCTCCAGACTGCAACACCTCTTAGACCCACAGAAGTCGGTACTCCATGACCGTCAGCCACCCATAAGCTCTTAGCGACATTTAAAATCATTTATAGTGGGTTAGGTGGCAGGTGGATTGTACGCAAGTTGTATTTTGCACTCCCCTAATAGAACATCCTCCAACACCCGCCCTGGAGTTTACTTGTCTTCTAACACACCTATGTTTTTGTCGGAGAGGGGAAAGGAATGGGAAGGAAAAGTTATGTTCTTATGAGATAATTTGGAAAAGCCACAACAATGTCACGGCAAGCACGCATGCTCCAGACAAAGTTGGAACCCAAAGACCCCTCAGCTACTAGAAATTTAGAGGTTAGTGTTCGATTACTCAGCAATATCAAACTAATTATTGTTAATGAGTATTAACCCATTTCTGCATAGCGTTACATACAGCGGTGGTTGCCAAAACCACCGGTTGTAAAACGAACGGTGGTTGGTCCGCATCGAAGTTGACGGGATTTATGCAGCTAAGTTTCAACGGTTTTGCTTCTTCTTATAGAAAAAAAACAACTCAATAACCACCGTTTGGCGCTTCAGGAGCGCTCTAGTAGTATAATGTAGCAACATAACAATTGAATAGCACTAAAAGTGGCAAAAACATGCTACCAGAGGTCTGCAACGGCTCCTGTGCGGTAGAGTCCCTAGATACAGAGGTGTCTCTAGGTCTAGAGGTGATCTGTGTCTAGGGACTCTACTGTGCGGGCACGAATGCGACAACAATGGGCGAGTGCTGTGCGAACAGAATCATTCTAGGCAGAAATGGGTTAACAAAAATTAATTTAATTATAATTATAGAGAATCGTTATATAAATTTAGAAATACACACATATACTCATGCTCCACAGACAAATATATACACTTGTTGACCACTTGAGCAGTTGACGTGAGGCATCGCCGAGCTCGGTGAAGAGTTTGAAGGCTGCGCGAACTGCACAATGACCAGCAGGTAGCCCAAGATGGTGCCGAGTAGCCCCCCGCAGAAGCGGACATCAATCGGAAACAGGCCGCCGGCAGTGAACTGCACGGGACTGGCCCTCAGCTGCAGAAGCAGCAGCTGCACCTGACGCTCCACAGCTGCCACGCCTCTGGCAGATGCGAGCAACGCCGACGCCGCCCTCGCCGCGCCGCCCTCGCCCGCCGCCGTCGCCGCGCCACCCGCCGCCCACGCCGCCGCCGCCCCCATGGCGACAACGTACAGCGCACAGAAGGACAGTTGAAGCGTTTTTAGCGGTTGTTAGAGACGGACCGTTGACGTTGACGAGTTGATACATAGTGCTGATCACGATCGTGAAGATGTGCCAGTAGCCGAAGAGCAGAGGTATACGGAACAAATGCTCCGCAACTGAACAAGTTTCAGTTAGAAAATAATGGATTGATTTAAGTTTTCCCAACTTTTCCTCCATTATTGAATATTCAACCACTGGCGAGTTTATGCTTCCGTCATTAATAGTACTAACGAAATTCCTCATTGCACTTAAGTTCGACATCGCAATTTCATCTCGTCTTTTAGATGAAAATTGTCTGTGCATAAGTTGGTGAGCCATACTGAATAAATCATTATTAATTGTTTCAAAACACTGTTTTATTATTACTACCATTGTATAGAACAACTGGAAAATAACGTGAACAGTGAACAGATTTAAAATTATGATTACAGAAAATATTTTTTGTGTTTTCCAATTAATGTATACATAATATCCATGCGACACTTGCAAGCAAAATGCCACTAGCAAGATAAGAACTGCGAATTTACGTTTAGCTGCATACGGATATTTCAAAATCAGTGTGCGATCGATGACCAGAAATCGACGGACTAATTCGTCACATGTTTTAAAATTAATTGTTACCCCTGCAACTATCATGTACATAGGAAAGAATACGCCCATTGAAATAGAATACATTGAGAGTAACATCTGAAAACTATGATTTTCGTGAGAAATCGATCGGTAAATGTCGTTAGCTGGCCAGTTCGTCAAGGTGTAAGCGTGTAAACATAATATCAAAGTGGAGTAGATTACGTAAATAATACTTCTTGAAACACGCAAAGTCGAATCTAAGGAGTATGGCGCAAGTCCCAATATTCGAGTTACACCCAAAAGCGGAAAGAGACCATACAGACTGGTTGGTACATTATCAATTCCCATGGTTTCTTGCGCAGCTGGGCAGATCTATAATAACGTATCTTTGGATGTAACGTGAACACAAAATCCTTGAATGCAGAACTTATAAATAGCGTCCCTTCCACTTCTCCAATTCAATGCAATTCAATTATGTCTTATTTTACGTGTCAATCAGGCTTGCTCTTTCGTCTGACCACGTAAATTTCTCTACGCTCCTTTCATCATCTAGCAGAAAAATAATGTATCACTCGGGTATGATTTGAAATTAGCTCAGAAGCTTCTTTTATGCTTCAGGATCTTTTACGTGCAGTGAATGCATACCATGGGACAGCCGGCTTTACTTCCCCTCCGAAGGAAGGTGTACGAAAGAGGATTTTTTTGCCTCAAAAACCCATGGCTTTAACCGGGTTTGAACCTGCAAACTTAGGTATAAGAGCCCGAAATGATAATCGTTATACTACCGAAGCCAGATCTCCGTCCTCTCACCGACCTACTCCCATTCCAGGTGTCCGCGTTGGTGGACGGGCGCGGTAATGTTTTCGGATCTTTGCGATGTTCAACTCAACTCCAGGCGGTTGGCTCCTTTTGCGTGGCACGTAAATGTCCTAAAAGAACATCAAATGACACAAACACTAGACGCGTGGCAACACCACAAGCAACGACGAAGGAAAAGTAGTCCCACTGCAGCCCATGGATATGATTACGGCACAGCTCTCAATAAAAAATAGCACCAGCGCAACAGCAGGTTCCCTCTGCGTGTGGTGCAATTACGCTGAAAAGGCACGAACTGTTACGGCTACTAAACGCGTGGCAACACCAAAAGTAACGACAGAGGAATGGCCTGGGGGCAGGCGTTGGATGTGATTACGGCACAGCTGTCAATCATAAATGTAGCACAGGCGCAGCAGGATTTTTTTCTTGTCCACCTGCAGTGTCCTGTTGTTATAGTCCATCTGTGACATCTGTTGTTAAGAACGTCCTCAGATGTCAAGTAACAGGAAAACTGTGTCTTCCAATCAGCAAACACGAATAATTGTTCCTCTGAAAACAATTACTTCAAGAGTAGTAATCAATGTTTCAAAAGTTGATAAATGAGTGTTATTGACTAAAAGCAACATTAATATTTTCTCAGAAACATTTAATTAGGCTCTTTTTAACACAGTGTCATCGTTTAGTCACCTGATGAGAAATAGTTATGAATTCAATGCAATTAAATTTTCCGAATTTTGTGAATTTCGAATCCTCGGCATTGCTCGGCTGCCCTCGGTCCCAGTCGTTTCCCGAAACCAAGGCGGCCGCCGCTGCATGTAGCCCGGGTGCCCACGCGCCTTCGGCCGTTGTTTATTTATTTATTTATTTACGTCAAAAACAGTTAAAAACTGCGTATGACGAGCTATGGGGAGAAGAGAATTTTGTGCACGTTTTCATAATTCTGTGGTCTCTATCCTAAACCATATTCTAGTCGAATTTTGAATACAGAAAAGAGAGGTTTTTTTTCGAGTTTTGTTGACAAAATATTCGCTCCTATATAATAAAATATATTTTCAAAGGTAAATTAGCTATAAATTCCTGCCCTAAACCCTCGTGTTCTTCATGAAAGAATAATACTTTTTGCCGCGATAATATGAAAAACGATAATTTGAATAACTATATTTCCCACTGAAATTCAGAAGACGTGCACAAATAATGAAGTTACATTTATGTCCAGAAGCAAAACAAGGGACCATCTCAACATTTGCTCAAGGATCAGGGAAACTGGACGAAAAACCTGATCGAGATGTTCCCTCTACACTCTTTCCTTCCATGCACTATTAATGTTCTATTTCCTTCTACCCCTCCCGCACTGTCCATTCGGTGAACATGCTACTCATAAACACTCTATCTCCAGTCCTCGCCGGATGTTTTATCATCATTTGCACCGACACGTGGTGAAACTCGCTTCCCGATTGATATCTCGCACTCGCTCAGTTCTTTATATTGCGTATCCCGGTTACATGTCGAATATTTTCATCGTATTCATCCACACGCTGGTTACCATTATGTCCACTGTCCGTTATCACTCTTAACCTCCCCTCAGTTCCTAGACTTCAGTCGAGCCAACGCATCCGCCCCGTCTCCTGCCGAGTTCTATCTCGCACTGTCGAATGCTCGGTTGACCTTCTCTCGCTCGCGCCCTCCCCTCAACCGTTCGGAACGGGTCAGTCGGGAAAGGATATGACTGCCGCGGCATTTGAACAGGGTCAGCCGCCGCTTCATTATGCTAAGCGTATTATATTAATTATATTATAATAATTCGTTTTAATATATATATATATATATATATATATATATATATATGTGTGTGTGTGTGTGTGTGTGTGTGTACAATGTGCATTTTGTATAGTTAAGCTTGCTTGTTCGAACACATAGTTTTGGGGAACTCAAACTTCCAATTTTTCCAATAACTTTCAAAGTATTTGTGTGTTCTGTTGAATTTCATGCCGAAACCTCAAATACATGTATTTGCAATGCTCCAAGCAAATCATTATTGCATTAGCTGCGTGATGCCTTTCTTAGTGCAATTGACTGATTAGTGATTCGTCAGTGGTTAAAGTCATTACTCCCGTAAGTGTAGTGCAAATGGTTTCTTCGAGAGGCGGCGGTGATCTTGCCGCACTGGATGGTGAGATTTGGCGCCGACCTACCTTCGGCTAACGAGGTTCCCCCCAACCAGATGTCTCCCACCAACGGGAGACCGTCCCAGACGGATCAGGCTCTGAGCTCCCGAGCGGTTTCTCGGCATGTAAATTCAAGTGTGTATGTAAGAGATGAGTTTTAAACAAGAAAAAGGAAAGATCAATTGATGCTCTGAGCCTCCTCTCCCGGTTTCTTAATTCAAGAGTTCTTTAGTTTGCAATATTTGAAAATACATGAAAATTATATTGCTGTTGGCACATACATTTCTTATTCATTCATATTTGGCGCCGTGGCGGGAGATTGGTTTTTAATAACCATCTTTGGGCCTTTATTGCTAGCTCAGAATTTGCATTTTGAACGTACCGCGTCGGACTTATAAAAAAATTCCCTCCAAAACCGCGCGCTAGGCGATAAAAGAGCGGGTACATAAAATTCCTTTGTTTTCAGTCGAAATTGCATTCGTCCTAGAGTCTTGTCGTAATAGTTTCATCTGTCTTCGACAGGGGGCAGCACTTGCTGGGGTTTCGTCCCAGGCAGTCTGGGGCAGAGGAAACTATTAAAGACACACTCGAGCTCCGTTTTAAACAATGACAGCATTCAATTCACACAAATTCAAACAGCGAAACAGGTCTTTCAAAGTAGTCGCTCCGCTCAGCGAACGAGCTTCAGTGCGCTCGCATTAACGTTCCATGAGAACAGTTTAACTTAGCAAGGTTGGCATACCTGTCGCCTTTTAGAAAGCTTTTCAAAGAGAAGCCATCTTTTCGCGGGAAACGCTGCATGGATGAGTAAATTTGTGTAATACAGATTAAAAGAAGGCATTGCTTTTCGTGTGAGACTCAGGTAACGGGTTGAACGATTTATTCCCTGATTGTTTATTTATTTATTATACTATCTTCTAATGAGAAGGGTATACTGTGTCTTTTCAGAGATCGAGCGAGCGCACGAGTATAGCAGAACAGTTCGTCTCGCCGTAATCAAAATTATGATCGCTCTCCCAAAAAATTGAACAATAACCCAAATCTGAAAAAGGAGCTATATCGCCGCCTTAACAATTGCTGTTAATAATTTTCAAAACATAATTTTGTAAACAATTGAAAATAATACTCTTGACCATATTGGCCAACATATTAAACCCTTCTGTTATAGGGATGAAGTTTTATTATGCGAGCTTGCCTGAATTGTTGCTGTAGTATAAAATAACATAACTTCCGTAGATAATTAATTGAAGAATAAGTTACGGTCTTTATCAACATGCACTCAAGAGAATTGGCTTCAGATCAATGAATACGAAGATGTGTAAGTAAGGTTGAAATAATTATGGAGTCTTATAAAGCCAATAATGTTTCATTGAGGGGCATATCAAATGGTTCACATCATGCCTTTATCGTTAAATTTTTTTATCATAATTGTGTCGTCCAAGAAAACAGACATAAACATTATAATTACGTTTGTTAAATTTTACGTACTTAAAACGCCATGTAGACTATATATAAATATAACACAACTTGATATTATAAAGTATGTCTATAATTTTGACAAGTAATTTTGTATTACATACATACATTTCGTGTATTACGATGAAAATATACCAATTCAACACATTCACTTTTGGCTTACATTGCACAGTACTTTATTTGAATGATGACTTCTGTACGTTTTGTCACTTTATTATACATTTTGTCATAAATAATGTTAATTTTACAACATTTAAATAGTAGTTTACGTAAAAAGGAAAACAGATGAGTCACGCATGAGTCGAGATATCGTTGAAAAAGAGAAGAGTGCGAGAATCATCTCACTCCCGTGTTGCACATAGTATTCTCTAACACGTCATGAGAAAAAGGCAATGCGTCAAGTAAAGGAATATAAATTAAATACCAAACAACTAGAAATATTTAACTTGTACAAAAGTAAATGGATTCCAGTCAGTGTCGTATAACTCGACCAAGTTGAGAATGATGTTTACAGGAGCGCGCCACTGTCTGTGTTTACAGCCGAAACGACAGAGACGGAGATATAAGGACATACAAATCAAATTAAAAATGGGACCCTGCCAAACTATTTCGGGAAAAGGGCGATTTATTTTGTTACAAATGTGATACTTTTCCAATTAATATTTTAACTGTATTTGGACATGTCTGCACCTCGTATTGGAAGAAATAAAAAAAAATTATTTTTCTCTGCAGAATGATTCAATTTTGATCGAATTTCTTTGATGAGGTGAAAATTTGTAATGTAACATTCAAATACTTGTAAATCATTTAACTCAAGTAGTTTCTCAGAATATATACCAAATGAAATTAGTATTATACAAAAAGAAACTACCACTGTAATTAAGAATATTTTAAATACTAATGACAGTAAATTTAATGTTTTGGTACTTTATTGCATACCTCACAAATCACATAAAGTATAAAAAAAGATGAATGAAGAAGAATACAATATGTTTCAATTCAACCGTAACATTTCATTTCATTTCATCCATAACAATTTTTCTTTTTGGTGTCACTTTTGATCGTTTCGGTAATGTTTTCAAAAATTCATGTCTCTCAGCTTCACATAACTTTAAGCTTGCTGCTGCACGTTTGATTAACTTTAAGCTTGCATTGTTTCTTGGAGGTATTTTAGGTCTGTATTTTCACTAATACAAAATGTAATATTATATGCAAGTCGTCTTGCCTGCCCACGAAGTGTCACACCTCGACGAGAACTCATATTTCCCAAAGCTACACCGATAAACAACTCGCTTCATGCTTCTCGCGACTTTTTTTAGTGAAACTGACTGTATAGACCTGTGTTTATACTGTTGGTTCCACGACGCGCCGCAGTCACCTCCTTCATTCTTCGCTTGGTGGAGCTATAAAACTATATATTGTAAATAATAAACAGACATCGTCAAGACGAAAGACAATTGCGAATCGTTGCCGATGTTTTACGCACGCTTCGCGATGTTTCGCAGACGTTTCGCGTTGTTTCACACACCGTGAAAAAATAGCTGTTTTGTACACGGAAAACAAGCACGAGAAAATAAGCCGCGTTTAGCGAATGGCGTGTTAAAAACCTTTTTTATTTAATTTTGTTATTGTGTAGTCGTGACAATGTCAAATATATAATTACATTTAGTCAAAAAAAACTACAACTTTATTATTTTTTTTACAATTATTCGATTAGAAGCTTCAACTTGTTAGTGATTCAAATAAATTCACAAACTATGAAGCTATATTCAAAGCAGTAGTAAAAAATGTTCCCTTGAATATGTAAAAGCAAATATCTTTTGTATTTCAATAACTGATTTCGTAACTACTCATTTTTTATTCAATTCGCATTTCAAGTTCGGCAAAGACCTCAAAGGTCATATAATTCCTATTCACTATGAGTTACTTTGAGAAAAACTAACACTCTGAAATATTGACCAACAAATTCACTACATTAAAATTTTTATTCGCTCAAAACTGAAGTTGGATATCCTTAACTAGTATGAACAGCTACATGTTTACGTCCTATGTAAAGAAATATCTCGAACTAGGACACATAATCATGTATTACCAACACAACACATAAATACTAAGTGGAATTAAGTGTTAGGAACTGAAAGAACGTTTGTTGCACATTTCCGACAGAGGCTCCAGTGCATGCTTGGGAAAATTTAGTCTCATCTTTTGTTTCAATAGTCCAGCTTTCTGAAGTCGACAAAAGGCCAACTTGAAAATAAATGCAAACGAAGGATTTTTTTTCAAAGACGAGTCTGCAAAAAAAATATTGTATGACTATTCACCTAAGTAAAAAAGTGAGTTTTTGAGCTTCGAGAAGGAACTTGGTCGAAAACATTTCACTTCTTTGATTTCATGGTCTGGATTTATAAACAACTATTTCGTGGTTTTAAAGTTTAGGAAAGTTTAGTTAGGAAATTTACTGAGAATTATTCCCCCATTTAACTTGTCTAAGATTCAGTGCAGTTAGTCATCTTCACTGCACATTCACATTGTGGCGACTGAGCCAGCTGCAAAGCCACCACGAAGTAGCCGACGATGGTGCCCCAAAAGCCCACGAGAAAGCGCAGATTCATCGTGAAGAGGCCTCCGGCGGTGAACTTCACCGGGTGCGCCCGCACCTGCAGCACCAACATCTGCGCCTGGCGCTCCGCCTGCTTGTAGTCGCACGTCTCCACCAGGAGCGCTGCAGCCGCCCTGAAGGTACCGTCCTCTGCAGAAGCGGTGACCGCCCCGCTAGTTGCAGCGACACACGTTCCCACACCAGCGAAGAATATAACAAGGGCCGCACAATGTATAACGACAAAGATCGTGGTTTGCATAGCCAATTTCGATGATGACATCCCAGCCCAGAATAAAGCCCACACAAGTATCAAAAACAAGTATATATAGAAAAGAAGAAGAGGGACGCGAAATATTTCTTCTATAATATGACATGTTTCTACCGTCAGGAAGTGAATTCTTCGTAAAATTTTGATCTTTCGTGCAATCGACTCGTCTGCGCCATCTTTGATAATGCTGTGCCTTTTCACAGACATGAACGACTTCTGTTCCATTTCTCTTAATATTTTCGTCGCAAACAATTCTTCGTTATGCTCACTTCTCAAATGATTCTTTAAAGCCAGGATTTTCTGATTTACGTGTTCGAATCTGTATTTTAGCAATGAACAGACAGCACAAAATGTATAACACAAACAATATATGACCAATTGTGACCACCATTCGTAAATTGAATATAAATTGAAGCTAACTAAAGTAGAAGCGTCAATAACAATAATAAAATATCCAAAAGTGTGGTAAATAACTCCAAAAATAATGAGGATTGCATTCCATGATTTATTATCAAAGATCCTAAAGGGAGCGTGAGTGCCCTGATCAATGAGAGAAAGGTGATTCAGAATTATGTTGAACGTCGGCATAAGAAATTTCACTCCATAAATCATAGCACAACATTGAAGAGCTAACTGAATTATAACACTGAAAACTGCGCACAAAAATTCCAAACTGCCATTTGTGATTGTAAGAAGGCCTTGCGAGACACACATAAAAATGTAAAATATGATGTAAACGATCAGCACACACATATGAAATGACGAATAGATGAACGCGTACTTGTTGGGAACAAGGTGTAGGCCGTTTATTGTCTTCGTTAAAGAGCAAGGAGCTAGACCAAGGAACTGTGCTAGCCTGATGACTGGTACAAGTGCGTTGAGATTTTTTGAAGCAGTTACTTCCATTTTCTATGAATTCTGGATTGGTGGATTTTCGACGAAGGTTCAGGCAGAAAAGCAAACTTTCCCACGACTAATGAAGGTCTTGTTTCCAGCTCGCCTTTCACACCTTTTTATTTTGATGACGAAACCATGAGTGCTCTTGAGGGTAGTTTTAGATGCAATGTAATGAGTTTGGACAGATACTCTTTAATCTAAATCAATTTTCTCTTGGTAAATGAAAACAAGCTTTTTTAATAAGTTTAAGAC
The DNA here is from genome assembly GCA_031308135.1 of Acheta domesticus. Lineage (NCBI taxonomy): Eukaryota > Metazoa > Arthropoda > Insecta > Orthoptera > Gryllidae > Acheta > Acheta domesticus. The sequence goes on along the minus strand of JAHLJT010009355.1, from coordinate 102,514,473 downwards.
GTTCTACTGTCTTCATTATAATGAATATCGTATTGATTTTGGATTCATTCGGATACTTATAATTGAATGCATTACTTTGTAATAGGCGGTGGTTTCAAGAAAAACTTTTGACGTAATAATTAAGTAGATATAAATGAGTATTTTAACAGCTTTCATCAAACGAGAGTGCTTCCTCTTCGATAAGATTATCAAAGGGAATTTGAAAAGGAATTATTTACTGTCATTTGCTAATCTAAGAGACAAATGTCTTACACTTACTCCTTAGAAATGAAATTACATCATTATTTTCAATACTAATTACGCTCAAGATGTAGGAAAGCATATAGTCTTCAATTTTAATACTTGAAGAGCTCTGGCAAGAATACCATAAATTTAAAGGGAAAGTATGAACAAATAAAATACTGTTAAACCTCACGATTTTCATTCCTTCATTGCAAGACTCACATTCTTTGCAAGACTACACATTCGTCTCGCTAAAAATTTAGTTAAAGGATAATAATTTCTATGTACCAAACCTATACTTGACTTGACTTTTCTTTTATGTACAGATTGTGTAACATGGAACAATACATGCACTATTTTTCTATTCATAATAGCTCGTTTGTCTGATTTGAAATGTTTACAATTACGGTCAAAAACCTATCTCTCTTGTGAAATTTTGTGACAGAGGCCAGAAGTGGCATTTTGTCTCTGTCTGAAACCACTTGTCAGCACATTGGAGATTACCTTTGCTTTTTAGCCTTCATGAACATATTACAAAAGTGTCGTACGCTCGAAATTAATTTCACCACTGAATTGCGTGGCTGTAAAATATTCAATTCTGTATCTTAGTACGCGTAAATATTTATTACATATGATTTAAATGTTTTGTATATATTACTTTCTCTAAGGAAAGTTATGTAATACTGCGCGAAAAAACGGATTTTTGGCAGAAAAATCTTATTACAGAGTCCTGGTAAAGAAAAAGTAGATAAATCCAGTGGCTAAATTAAGAAAACAAATCTCCTAACACGTGGTATAGCCCAAATACCTGTTTTGTGGGTTCTTGATACCGAAAAAACGATTGAAAGCTAAACGTCTCTCCGTCGGTCTGTCTGTAAACAACGCTAGCGATTAAATCGATCAGCCGATTTTCTAAAAAAATTGATAATTACCGATCGATCTGGTGATCTCGTAGCCCCTTGAATTTGAAACCGATATATTAATTTTGGGGGGTACTTTAAACGAAGCCTCTGAGACATTTTCAAAATTTAAAACTAGTGGTGCTACAGAATGGCACAGACTTTTCCGTATTAGTTTTCTATTTCCTTGGGTCTGCTTGCAATATGTGCAATTTTAAAGAATTACAAAAATAAGATTTACTCAAAAATGGCTCCAAATTGTTTCTTTAAACTTTTGGTAGGGATAGTGGTAAATCCACTCTATTAGATGACATAAAAGTCATATTGCTCTATTCTTTTGTTTTTCAAAAATTCCAAAAATGTAATTTGTTTTAGTTGTTTCTCACGTCGTTAATGTTTCTCACGTCGTTAAGTTCTTGCCTAAGATGGCTAAGATATTTCTTGATGGGGTCATTGGGAAGTTGTTCGATCTGCTTGTCGTTCAGAAAGTCATAGATTTTGTCGTCGTAGTCTTTTTTGTCAAGAATCACTATTGTGTTACCTTTGTCTGCTTTAGATATGATTAGGTCTTCTTCTGTTAGTCCAAGAAATATCTTAGCCATCTTAGGCAAGAACTTAATCATTCACAAGCTCTGTTCTCATATCCCAGGCAATACATACCATCTAACCCTTCTCCTCCAAGACTCTATGGTCTTCCTAAATTGCATAAACAAAATACACCCATCAGACCCGTAGTTTCTTACACAAACACTGTAACTTACAAACTCGCCCAGAAATTAAACAGCCTCTTTCACAAACATATTTAGTTCAAACCTTCTCACACCGTAAAAAACAGTCTAGATCTTGTACAAAAAATTCAACAGATTCCCATTCCACCCTATGCAAAACTGGTTTCATTTGATGTAAAGAATCTTTTTCCTAGTACCCCGACTTCAGATTGCAAATTACTTCTACGCAATTTACTAGACAAATCGGCATGCCCCATACCGGTTCGTGATGAATTTCAAAATCTCTTCAACCTATGCATGGATCAAAATTACTTCACTTTTGACAACAAATTTTAGACAAACTTCAGGACTTCCTATGGGCTCACCTCTCTCTCCTCTTCTGGCAGATATTTTTATGGATTCTTTGGAACAGACCATCTTCCTTTCAAATCATCCACTTCTCAGAAATATTACATATTGGCACCGTTAGGTAGATGACATCCTTGTTCTCTGGACCGGTACAACTAGACAAATTGATCTGTTTACTGACTACCTCAACAACCTACATCCCAATATACAGTTCACCACAGAACTACAGAACGAAGACAAATCTATCAATTTCTTAGACCTGAATATCAGCATATCGGGAAACAAACATACTTTCAATATTTTCAGAAAATCAACACACACAGACACTGTCATCCACAACTCTTCACAACATCCTATTCAACACAAACACGCCGCCTTCCTCTACATGATACACAGATTAATAAGCCTGCCTCTGACACAATCTCATTTTCTGGAAGAACTTAACACTATACAACATATTGCTAGATCAAACGGCTACGGCACAGAACTCATCAACAACATACTACGCCGCAAAACACACAAACAGAAAATGAAAATGTACACTTCACTCTCTGCAGTAGCACAAACACCAGATAAGTACACTTGCTTACCTTATTTTGGCAACCTTTCAGAAAAAGTCGCACACAATATACGCAAAGCCGGTATCAAAGTTTCTTTCAAATCACAAAACTCACTCAGAAAAATGCTATCCTCTAAAACACACACACACACAGATCTTTTAGAAAAAAGCGGCGTCTACTCATTACATTGCCACGACTGCGAAGCCAATTACATTGGTCAAACAGGCAGAACTTTCAACACAAGAATAAAAGAACACATACACGCTTGGAAACACAACTCCTGTAAATCTCACTTTGCCTCACCTCCTTCAGACAGGCCACACGTTCGATCCACATACAGATATTCATATACTGGAAATAGAAAATCATTATCACACCAGATTAACTTTAGAAAACCTCCACATCCATTTAAATGACAACCTTCTGAATGAAAATATAAACCATAATCCCTCCCCTCTACTGAAATTATTATTAGACACCACCCTCACACCGCACTCCTCCGGGGCGGCGCAATAGACAGGACACCGCACCCAGGCCATTAACCCTCCTCTCCTCCACCGCCCCACAGCCCGGTACTTAAGCCGCTTGGCCCACCCAATCCCGCGTAGTCGTTTCGTGGCTTCCAGACAGCAGGTAAGGAACGGCTCAACTTACATTTCATGTTTCTGTTACAAAAATGTTTTTTTCTCAAGTTCTATTCAATTTCATCCACGTTCTTGCGTAGATTTAAATCCCTGTTGTATAAAAAATTTCTTTCCCTTTGTTTTCATTTCACATAATGTTAGTTCCGTTTTTAAATTACTAGTAATCCGCCATTCCTAATGTTAATCTCTTGTTTTATTGTTATCTCTTGCTTTTAATTGTTTAATTAATTGTTTGCTATTTTCTTGTACTAGAAAACTGATGATGATGGCTAAGCCATCGAAAGCTGCTCTTGAAATAAACAACATTGTTGGCAATGACAACACCTGTGATCATTTAATTTTAAATGCCAACATTTCACCACTAAAACAAAATTCTATATTGTCCGGAGTATCAGGCTTCTTTCTCCAATGCAAGTTTACAAAAATTTTGTATTATATTTTTAAGCAGTTGTAGAATTCACATAGTTCTGACAAAACTGCGATGGAAACAGTGAAACAGTTGTTCGCTTCTTTGTTGAAATGAACGTTTTCAAATAATAGGTAAGAAAGTAGAAAGTGCAATATTTCAATATCACGTAGATGCTTCCAATAATGCGGGAAGATATGTGCTGTTTTAGCACCACTAGTTTTGTTTTATGTTCCATATTTATGTCAAATTTGGACTCCATAATTGTTTTTTAAAAATTTGCAAAAATTGTTTATTTTTACTTAGGTCATTCAGATATTAACAGCAATTTTGTAACACAGCTTTGTTGGTGATACATAAAAATAGAAATAGAGTCCCTTATTTTTCACCACAATTTTCTTCAACAGAAATATATTTTCTCCATCGCATAGGAAACTTTCTGATTCCCTTCTGGAATAAAATCGCCCTTTTCTAGCGCACGTTAACTTTCTTTTGTTACGAAGAATTCGTAAGGCGAGAAAGTAAAAAGAAGATGGCTGCCATAGTAACAGATTGTGCACGTACCGTTTGACAGCAGGAAGTTCTTCAAATCTTTCTCCACCTAATGCCCGCTTTAGTGGACCAATCATTTTGTAGTCACATGGGAACACATACAAACAGTAAAGGGAGTGTACTAGAAATAGCCAATGCAATTTCGTGAATTTATCACGAATCAGAGCTAGTGTATGCGGCCGTGTGTTGTCACGCATCGTGTATAGATGACATCGTGCATCTATGACATCGTGCATCGATGACACCGTGAATATGTGGCCGCCATCCAATCAATCCGCCGCCAGCCGCCGGTAGTCGCTGTCCGATACAATGGTTTGTACACTTACACTCACCTCTGATGCAATAATTGAATAATAAATTGGCATAGCATTAGGTTGCGAGAAGCTTATATCTCAGAGTGAATAGTTCATTGATTTCTTTATTTAAAAATGGAAATTCATTCTTTAAGAAAATTTACCTTCCCAAGTCGGTATTATTTACCAAAATATCAGAAAATAATTATTTGAAGTAAAGGAAGCGTTTTATGCGAAGGGAAATTTGACATAAACATTAAGAGATAACTTTAAAATGAGTGCAGTTTATTTTACTGGTTTGATAGATTATTTCGTTTCTCCGGACACGCCAAGGTACAATTGATTTGATTTGTCTGAAGTGTAGTTCATTTTTTTTATCCCAGGAGGAGGCAGATTTCTTTCCCTGCTGGACGGAGAGATCCAGCGCCGACCCACACGGTTTGCGGCTGTTTTTTTCCGTCATCAAACCGCTCCAACGGAACAAGCTCTAAGCACCCGTCCTATCGTGTGTGGTAGTGTAGAGCACGAAAATGTAAGTAGCGAGTGAAGATAGGAGAAGAATAATAAACAAGAGGAAGGGAAGATGCGTGCGGTCCATGGATCGTTCGTTAAGGATCTCTCCAATATTCACATGGTGTTGATTGCAGAAACGACAGAAAACTACCGATCAAAGCAGCCATCTGTCCGGATTCTTCTAAAGACTACTAATGAATATGACCAAGCTATCTAGCTAGTGTGGCAGGTCCTGCCAGTGACGGGACTCAATCCATAAGACCTCACGAACTGCAGTGACATTAGTTAATGCTCTAAGATACCTCAGCAGGTTTCTCGGTATTGAACTGTTATTCTTTGTCTTAATAAATGTTTTAAAACTTCAAATCGGTGCTCTGAGAGCTCTGACATTTTGAATGCGATAAACACAGTAAATTTCTCCCAGCTTCTTAACGCCAATTAACTGTTAAATATGTACCTGATGTTCAGAGGAATAAATACGAGTATCACACTGTACAAAAGTATACTAGGGACAATATTCATCAGGGTGTTTTGAAACAATTTTTCTTAATGCAAACTAATGATTTACATTTATTTTCATGTACAATAAAATGCGCAATTTTTTGTAAGTAATACACATTACACTTAAGTGGGAATATATATTATTTTAGTTTATAATATTGTTATGTTTTCCTCTTTATAAGGAAGAAACTTGAATACTTTTCATATGTAGAATGGAAGGTCTGGAGAGTAAAATTTGAAAACTCACTCGGCATCGCTTTCGACATATAAAAAAATGAACATTGTAATTATGAGCTTTTCATTGGGTGAATAGGAGAGAACAGGAGACAAAAATGGTTCTATCGAAAAAATATCTTAAATGTTCAGGTTTATTGATTAGGATTAAAATTTTCAATTTCAGAAAGCTGCATTAGGAAAGAATCTCATTCTCCTTTATCTTCTTTTCCTCTGACAGTACAGCTGATAACCGTTCCAACATTTTACTAACTACTTTTCATTACTATTATTACTATTATTATTATTATTATTATTATTATTATTATTATTATTATTATTATTATTATTATACTTCGTAGAGTAAATTCAGAAGGAGACAAAAATCGCTTATTCTAGGCAGATCATTCAATATAAAACAGTGTCAGTTAGCCGAAAACTAAGGTAATACTAACGTGACAAATTCTAGAAAGACATTTCGTTGTTATTATTATATTCTATAGAAGTACTAATTCTTATATTTTCTTATCATACTCTGATTCCAATGATAGAGAAATAAGTTTAGTGAGATTAAGTCAATGAAATCTTAACTAGTAAAATTCAAATTCGTCTGAAGAGGAGTGTATTACAGGTATTAATGGAATCGAAAAACATAAAAACCTGAACTGAAATTTAAAAAATACTAACTCGTCTACATATGCTTGTGTTATTATAGTACAAGTTTGGGGAAGAATTTACCTGCATTCACAAACAAATTAACAAACCACCTGCATTCACAAACGTTAATTTTTTTGATTGGTTTCTTCATTTACATCTCTGAATGACAGTATGTGCATAAAATCTAAAGAACAGAGAACCATGTAAAGATTAAGGAGCATTAATGTTGTAGTATTATTCTACAAGCCGTAAATGTACGGCTAAAGGCTTTACTTCTTTCAAAAAAGGACGCTGAGGGTATTTTGTAAAGGAATTCCGAATAATCTAGCAGCCTGAACGGTATAGATAATTCAGTTGAATTAATTAGTTGAATTAGAGATCAGTACTGTTGCACATCTTGACTGGACTTTCGCACTGTGGCGACTGGGCCAGCTGCAAAGCCACCACGAAATAGCCGACGATGGTGCCCCAAAAGCCCACGAGAAAGCGCAGATTCATCGTGAAGAGGCCTCCGGCGGTAAATTTCACCGGGTGCGCCCGCACCTGCAGCACCAACATCTTCGCCTGGCGCTCCGCCTGCTTGTAGTCGCACGTCTCCACCAGGAGCGCTGCTGCCGCCCTGAAGGTACCGTCCTCTGCAGAAGCGGTGACCGCTCCACTAGATGCCGCGACACACGCGCCCATAACAGCGAAGAAAAGAACAGAGGCTACAGAGTGAATGATGCCGAAAATCGATGGTTGCCAGACTAATTTCGTTGACGACATCCCTGCCCAGAACAGATTCCACACAATACTTAAAAACAAGTACGTGAAGAAAAGAAGAAAGTACATGCTGAAGATCTTTTCTACAAGACGGCATGTTTCTGTGGCCAGGAAGTGAACTCTTCGTAAACATTTTATCTGTTGTGCAATCAACTCGTCCTCTTCATATTCTATTATGCAGGGCCTTTGGATACTCACATGTGGCTTTTGCAGTATTTGCTTACCAAACAATTCTTCGCATCGCTCATTTCTTAAACGATTCTTTAAAACCAGGATTTTCTGATTTACATTTTTGAATCGGTTTTTCAGCAAGCAACAGATAGTACAAAATGAATGACACACACAACATACAACCAAATGTGACCGCCAATCGAAAACCGAATATAAAAGCAAGTAAACTGAAGGGAAAGCGTCCATAGACAACAATATCTTTGAACAAGTTTGGTAAATAATACAAAGAAGTATTATAACAGGATTCCATGACTTTTTATTAACATTTCTACCATCATAATGGACGTTCTGATCCATGACTGCAAGGTATTTCACAATTTTTTTGAATGTCGGCATAAGAAACTTCACTCCATAAAGTAATGCATAAGTTTGAAGAGCAAACGCAACTGAATTACCAAGTACTCCAAATGATGATTCCCAAACACTATTTGTCACTGAAATAATATGAACACTACACAACAGAACAACGAAACCCACTGCATAAAGCATCAGAAGACATATATGTAATGACGAATATATGAGAGCGTATTTGCTGGGAACAAGATGTAAGCCATTCATTGTATTCCTTACGGAGTAAGGGACAAGGCCAAGAAACTGAGCTAGCTTGAGAATTGGTAAAAGTTCGTTGAGATCTTGTAGAATAAATCCTTCCATTTTTGATGAGTAATTTTCCCCGGCTGGTGAGTTTCTTCGGAAGGAAAAGACAGTCACGCTTGCCGACGACTGCTAAGATTCTAAACACTTTTTGTTCGTATTTGTTGTATATTTTTATAACGTAATCGGTAGTTCTCTTGGAGGAATGTCGTTATACTGCAGCGTACGTAATGTTCGCAGGACATTAGATCAATTCGTTTTTCGTGTGCTTCGTTAGTAAAATGAAAATAGCTTTCTGTTAATAATTTCAAGTGGTTCCATTATTTTTATAATAAAACGGTACTTCTTGAGAATGTAACCGGCAATAACAGTAATGGTTATGTTTGAGTGGAGATGAAAGTCTGTATTAATTTAGTGCTAAATTAATTAAAGCATAATGATTTCAATGAGAGATAGTTCCAAAAACAATTTCCGAAATTTTAATTTAGTTAATGAAAATGTTAACAGATTTAATCAAATAAAATCTTCTCTGTATTTTTCCTAATCAAATATTGAAAGCTGATCTTCACTAAACTAAGTAAAACATTACATTTACTTTACTTAAATTACATTCGATAACTTGACTTATTAATTAATATCTACTTACAAAAACCATTATACACACGATACCAGAGATCAACTTCAAGTAAATTATTATAAATTTGTTGAAAATGCTCTTTTATTACATTATAATAATTAATATTCTTTTTATTTCAATGTTGTATGATGCATTTGATAATAGTGATTTTTTTGTGAATTGCTACTTAGGTTTTGACTCATTATTTTATACTTGTGCTATCATTTAAATTTTATTGTAGGATAACCAGTTCTAAACTTTAAACATCTATCGTTAATAAAATGTACGTACCTCCCAATTTCGATTCTGGTAAAGAAATGGCAATACAAGCAAATTTCATTTTGCTAGCGTGCTTGAAAAAATGTACTCATACTTGTTTATCTAATAAAAACTATTTCTCGAATGATTTGGAAGGAGTCTGAACACACCTTACCGCATTCTCACTGGTTGTTACCAATTCATAGATGTTAAAAGAAAACTGAAATTTGCTCATCAATTGTCAATACAAAATTCGTTTCAATGAAGTGTGGTTGAGGATATTACCACTTAATGCTCTCTTTAGAAAAATCTTTACAAGATATACCCTCAGCTCTGAAAAACATCGTCGGATTACTGAAAAGTTAACAACTCCTTCGAAGAAGCAGGTTTTTATTTTACACGTCCTGGGGTCTCCTGATACCGAAAAATAATTTTTCAAAACGTTCCTTCGTCCGTCATATTGATTGATTAATTTGATTCCGGTGGCGTCAATTGCTAAGGTCATTAGTCCTGTAAGTGTAGAGAATTGTTTTATCGCAGAAGGTGGCTATTATCTGCCTCGCTGGCCAATGAGATCCGGCGCTGACCTATGTCGGCTTGCGAGGACTTTCTCCCAACCCGGTATCTTCTCCAGCATCTCCTGACTCGGTATTTCCCGACTAGGATCTTCTGACTAGTGACCCTTGACTAGTATCTCCCGACTAGTGTCACCGACTAATGTCTGCAGACTAGTGTCTCCCGACAAGTGTCTGTCGATAATATCTCCCGAATAGTATGTCCCGACTGGTCTTCGAAGTGTGATAGTGTAGTGCATGTGAGTGTGTGTAAGGATTGAAAATAGGAAAAGGAACAGGAAGGAAAGATCACGCGCGATCTGTGGCCTGATTATTAGAGGGCTGCTTCAGCATTCGCCTGGCGTTAATCGAAATAATTACGGAAGAGTACGGATCAGAGAAGCTGGCTGCTGCAATCCACTAGCTCGAATGCTAGTGGGTTGAAACGTATGTAGCTAGTGTCGAAAATCCTGATATTTGACATTTGAACACACACGTCGTACCAGAAAGCCAATGACGACTGCGTTGAGATTCTGTCCTCCGAACTGCGGCCATTGAGCTGTCACGTCGAAATTCATGTCCTACGATAAATTAATGAAGTCAGCCTAACTAGAAAATACGTGAGACAATTTAATTTTTGTATAACTCTACTAAATTTAGAAGCTAATGCATCTGATATTTACTGTAGTCATTCTCATTGATAATTTCCCGCACAATTAAAATAACAGAGACCAAGAAAATTGTGAAAGCTAAATTAAAACTAGAATATAGAAGTTATTTAATAGCTAGAATTGTAGAATTTTCGAATCAGATTCTAGAAATCGTCTTCACAAAGTTCTGTTTATTCCTCGAAAAGTGTCGAATTAAAGATTCGTTAACTTCAAATTAAAAATTATGTAGGCTATTGTCCAATACTTATTATAAAAATGTGTGACGTGTGTTGATCGCAACACAAGTCTTTTGTAAATCTTGAGGTAATGTATTTTATTACACAATTATACTTGCACATATTCAAGAAATCAATGTGAATTTAATTTTTTCTGAAATTAATATCAAAATAAGAAAGTAAAAATAATATAATTTATATGTATTAATTTTCAATTCTGAAACTTTTAACTTTTCTTGTCTACAAAATTTTAAAAACCAAATTTTGGTAGCGAACCATTTTAGACGCATAAAGCATTTTAGGTGCTTAAAGCGACATACCTAAAATTTCAAGATTATTAATTCTACATACTCGTGCAGTTTAGTTTGGAGCAAATGTGTCGATCATCAGCGGAAGGCCCTGGCACAAACTGAACCGCCACCATGAGGTAGCACACTACACTCCCCACGAGCCCCACGTAGAACTTCAGATCCAAGGACGCCAATCCTCCCACGCTGAGGCGAATGCGGTTGGCGCGAAGCTGCAGCAGAAACAGACGAGCCTCGCGCTGCACTGGCTTGTTTCCACTCGCTGCCAACAGGAGCGTCGTAATCGCTCGTGCGGCGTCTTCGTCTGCAGCTGCAGCAGTCGCGTCGGCAGACGCCGCAGGAACCAAACTCACAACAACGTGATAGACCACGCACGCCGACAGTTGAAGCACCGACGGCCACGTGATTTCAGAGTCTCTCGCCGATCCAACGACTATCATATATAAGCATATCATCACTATAGACCCGGAGTTTGCATAGAACAAGAGCATGCACTTGCTGAATATATGGTCAATGGCGAAGCAGGTTTCCACAGCCACAAAATGTGCTTTGCGAAGATTCTCGACGCGGGTTTCAAGATTTAGATGTCCACGTCTTGACATTTTTTGCGATCTGGTGAGCGTTTGAACTGGAAAAATATTTTTCGTTTTCCCCGACAGGAAGGGAAATTCTACAAACGAATTTATATTAAGATTATTTGCGTTTTGAAGGTCTTCAGAGGTCGTTAGAATTATCTCATTCATTTCATCGATGTAATGTTTCACGATTAAAGTCAAGGCACTAAACAAATGACAAATTATATACGAATAAAGGTTAGTCCAAAAGTAATAAATAATATATAATGTAGATACCTTATGCACCATATAGGCTAATATCTGCATAACAGTGACACCCAAAAACCCTAATAGCAAAATTACAATATGCCAGAATCTAAAGTGCGAACAGTGGCTGTAAATGATTACGTCTATAATATGCTCGAGACACTTAATTAATCGTAGTACTTTTTCACAACGACCGACGTTCACCGTTGCGCCAATGACGGTTGTGTATAGAGGGAAAATTGTGGCCATCACGGATACTAATGTCATCAGCATGGGCATCCAACGACCTTGCATTACGCCGATGGAAAAGTGGTTGAGTTCGTTGAAACAGATCATTATTCCATTACTGGCGTGGATTATTACGAATAGACTCACAAATAACATCGCGATCTTGTTTCTCACAACTTGAACACCTGGAGCGAGGCTGTACGGAACTAACCCCATAGCTCGTGTCACGAAAAGCACAGGGCCCAAACCGTGTAGAGCCTTTGGAAGGGACTCTTCTGCCATCATATGAGAGTAATGATCACTAACGTAGTATATCAACTTCAGTCCCGCCGCCAATTCTCGCCCCACATGTTGTTATTAGAACAAAATTAGTTACCTAACTAATTTGCTAGTGCAATAATGTAAATATCCGTTTTCTTAATATACGAATGACACTTCTCGCAAATGACTTGAATAAATATTAATTTTTTCGTAAGTCAACGGGCAAACAGAATGTACTGTAAAATTCTAGACAGGATGTTTTCTCTTTAAACTCCCGGAAACATGATGCTTCTGTCATCACTACCGTCTTCGAACTACAAAACGTGTTACCAATTTAGTATTAATAATCACTTCGTATCATTATTTCTGTTCTTAAAATTCCGCAAATTCACATTTAATGAATTGTCTATAACAAAAACGCAAATTTATTTCTAGTGTTTTATGATGCAACTAAAGTTCCGCAGAATTGCCGAATCCACATCATGACCTTCACAACCAAACTGATTTTCACTTATGTAACTCTAATTTTAGAGTTTTGAACATTGTCGTTGATGTTCTGAACATTCGCTCATTCTTCACAACTGTAGGCGCAATATAATTCTTTTGTACAGTCTTCTCGAAGAAAGACAATCAACATAACAACGCATTTACTCTTATCGTGAGCATCAATAGAATTAGTTCTCAAGGCAGAATTACAAACATATGAACTCAGTCTCAAAATGTCAAATTGCAATCTCAAAAACACGTAAAGATATTAGAGTTGAACATTAACGTAATGGTTCTTTGAAGATGGGGTTTCAACCAATTTCTTTAATGGGAAGCGGTATCAACTGTGAGAAATAATTTAAATGAACAGAATAAGGCTCGCAGAAATGTATGAGAAAATTAACAAGAAAAGAAAATTTAAGAAAATTAATTCATTAAATTTAAATCAATAGTAATCAAAATTAAATGTATGCCGCGTTTGTCAGCAAAAAGGCTAATTGTATGTAAAATATTTTCATTTAGCGACAAATGAGATGCATACATATATTTTGAAGAAATGAAAATATTCCTAAAAATATTTATTTATGCCTAACAAAATTACAAACACCTCATAAAATTCTGACGCTATGGAAACATCAAACGAAGAAAACAAAAAAATTACGAATGTCATGTAATTACGAAATTGTACTTACAGTGTGTTCAGTTTCTTCAAGTCCTTGAAAGCGTTGGGTGGGATGTCTCGGATCTTGTTGAACCTCAGGTCACTGAAACAAAAATTTATTATTATACATCTTAAAAGGCCACAAATGAAATACACAGACAAAGGAATGTAATACTAAATAGGTTAGAGGGGCTAGATACATCGTGCATATTGGAGCAAAAAATAGAGAAAAGATTTGCAACTATTGTTTCAGAAAATTGTGAAAACATCGCAATGAATAGACAGCTCCAAGACTCAAATACCATGATCCCAGAAAATCACAAGTAGATCTTACTTTTTACATGCATACCCGGTTTCGGCTCCAAACCTAATCTAACCCGGCTATGCATGATACATATCTGCGTCCAACCATCTATCCATCCATTCACCTTTGCAGACTTTCCGATTTTTTACTTTCTCGCTACGGAGTAGAAGGAAAGTTTGGATTTAGCAAATGGATAAATCCAGTTGCGAAATTTAGAAAAAAATTCTCTTTCACATGGTGAGTATGGCTATTATCCAGTCTCGAAACACATCAGCGTATTGAAACGATATCGCAAAAGAAGAAGTATTTACAATTTAAGTCTCACAACATTGTGGCTAGAAAACGGAGAAACGAATAAAGATAGGAAACAGTAATCAGATATGTCACATGTGGCAATATCAGCAATGTGAAAAGAACGAGCGAAGATAAAAAACTCTTAAAATAACCCTGCTAAAAATGAAGCGAGGGAGATCTTATGAGCTGAAGAACATCAAAGAAAATTTATTAAAGTTCTTTAAACATGAGCAAGCAATGTACCTTCAGTGGTTCAATTCTTGAAGACGAAACCAACGGTTTCGTGTGAAGTTTTGATAAGGTGATTTTCAAGTCGTATTCCTGAGCAAAACGATAGTATATTATCACTAGTAGAATAACGTGGTACGTATTAAATTTGTACAATTTAGAGGATATATTTTTTATATTTTTATTTTTAATGGGTCCTTGATCTTAATGTTTCCAATTTTCTAACATTCATTTATGTAAAAACGCCCAGCCGAATGTGATCAAACTTATATAATCTTTATAACAATAACTTGTTATAACGACCGAAATGCTCAGCAACTTCAGGGTGGTTATAACCGGATTTGAATGTAGGTCGTAAATAATAATGCTATTATTTATTGATAATAATTCAATCATTGGACATTCGGGTGTTCCTCAAACCCACCCTCCCTCGCGAGGGCTGTGTATTCCCCCTGCCACGGCCTTCCAGAGCGGCAGCCTTGAGGCCCGGCGCGTGCGCGGAGCTGCGTCTACGGGCGGCAGGCGACCACCCCGGCTTCCCCCGGCGCCAAGCATCACTCACCGGCCCTCACCGCCCGATGCATAAACATGAGGCGCGCGTCGCCCTGCCCCGTCCGGGCGACGCGCTATTGGCAGCTCCCGCCCGCGCCGCCCGGGCCCCTCCCCGCCGCCGGCGGTCGGACCTCCACCCGCCCACCCGCGTGCCGATAAAACAGCCATCGCTCACGCGGGGGCGGCCGCTGTCAGGGGAAGCGACGTCGGTGACGAGCGGCAGCGCGAGGCGGGAGGGGGGATGAGGAGGGGACCGGACGACTGTGGGGCGATGGGGAAGTCGTGGCGGGGTCCGGGTCGACGAGTCGAGGACGTGAGCAGAGGATGTCTAGGGGACGAACGGAGACGGGTCGGCTGCGAGGTGATTGTGATGGCATGTGGCGGGGACAGGATTGAGGATGGGGCAGTGGAGATTCAGGGGATGGGCGAGGACCGGAGCACTGTGCGAAGATGGAGAAGTCGTGGCTAGCTCGGGGTCGAGTACGTGAGCAGAGGATGTCCAGGGAATGGACGAGGACGAGTCGGCTGGCAGGTGATTGAGATGGTATTTGGCAGGGACAGGATTGAGGATGAGGGCGTGGACAGTGGAGGTGCAAGGGATGGGCGAGGATGGGAGGACTGTGAGGTACCGTGAGGGGACTGTGTGCTGGTGAAGGATTGTGGGAGGGACTGGAACCAGGATGAGAGCATGAAATATTGAGATGCAGGGGATGAGCATTGACAGGAGGACGGGGCGTTAGGGTTGAAGGTGCTATGAGGGAGAGATTGAGGGCGAGAGAGGAATGGAGCTGAGACGATGCAGGAAGAGGGATTGGCAAAGGCGCGGGGTGGGTTTGGGGAGAGAACGGGACGATGATGGGGTGTTGGCGAAGTTGTGGCGGGGACGGGAACAAAGACGAGAGCGAACAGGATTGCTGAAGGCATGTGGTGGGGATGGGAATGAAAATAAAAGCGTGAGTGGAGGAGATGCAGGGGATGGGCGAGGACGGGGAACGGTAAGGCTGACGAAGGAGTGTGACCGGGACGAAGACCAGGTTGAGAGTGTCAGTTGTGTAGATGCAGGGCATGAGCGAGGACGAGAGAACGGCGAGGTGCTGGCAAAGGAGGGTGGTAGGTACGGGGACCAGGATGAGAGAATGGGCGGTGTAGGTGCAGGAGATGGGCGGCGACGGTAAGACGGTGAGGTGATGGTGAAGGTGCGATGGAGGTAAGGTCGAGGGCCAGAGAGGCATGAGGCTGAGGTGCAGCAGATAGGAAAATGAGCGATGGCCCAGAAGTAGGTTGGGGCGGGGGTGGGACATTGAAGAGACGGTGAAGGTGTGGCGGGGACGAGGGTCGGGGGCGTGGGCAGTGGAGATTCAAGGGACGAGAACAGGACGGCGCTGTGGTGGGGGTTAAGATGTGATGTGGGTGAGGTGGAACAGAAAGGGAGGTGGGCGATGGTTCGCAGATAGGTTTGGGCTTGGTGAAGAGCGAATATAGCTTTGGCAAAGATGAGGTGGTTACTGTAGTAGTATCTGAAACAAATGATCATCGAACGTACGCGATCATTATTTCTCTATAGTCCCCAATTGCTTTTGAACAGGCGATTAGCTGATTCTCATACCACATGTTCTGATACCCCTATGATCTCATCTTCATGCTGTAGCCTGATGTCAAACTAGAGCCAGAATGTTACATATTTTAAATAAGCTCAACTGCTGATGTGCAAACTGGAGTTGTAGTGCACACAAGCATCACCGGTAGGAAAGGAGCTGCTTTGATCGCAAGTGATTGACTTATTAACCGTAACTTCAACCGAAGGGATAAGAGTGCCTTTTAGAAAATACACAAATGAACAAATGTGTACAATTTGCACTTTATTCCACAAACACGTATTTATGTGGTAGTAGTAAACAGTAGAATGTTTCACAAACTCTGTTTAACGGATTACAAAATATCAAGCTCTGCGCCTTACAAATATGCAACGCGCAATACGTGCGCGGCCCGTGTGTTGCAGAGACTGTGACAAAAAAATGTTTTCAATCGCATTCTCGTTCCCACAAAAGTTTCGCAGTCACTTTTATTTCAAGAAAGAAATTATAAACATTGCATAGAGTCATGTGGGATCACTCTCGGCATAATTTGTTATCTTCTCAAAGTGATAAATATTTTAATGTTGAATTTATACAATTTTGTGTCAGGAGTAAATCTTCCAACAGCGAACAACGTAGAGAAAGGCTCTTTTTACTGAAATTGAAATACTGAACACATTTCCAAAGACATAAAATATAACAATCATGTATTGGTAAACAATTTTAGCAAAGTATTTTTGGGTAGTACAAAAACAGAAATATGTTATTGCTCAACAACTTCAGAAACATAAACAGAATTAATACATTAAAAGGTAGGCTGAAATTAAAAATAAAAACTTGCAAATAGGTTTTAAATTTGAATCATTCTTACGATTCGCGCAATTTCATAAATCAAAGGTTGAATTTCTATTTCAAACGAAATTACGTGGGTACAGGAAAGACATTCAACAAAATTCTATGCCATTAATACATCTGACGTATATCATATGTTGCGGCGAGTTCAAATCGCATGCAATTGCACATCTATCTGTCAATGCATAGGCTGAGGGTTAGCGATAAGAGTGGGGCAATAACGACAGGCACATCACCCCTACGGGACCATGGCGTTGGTTTGTGGACGATAATAGCGCCACCTGACGCTCCTGGGATGAGCAATTCTGCATTCTGGGGTTCAGATTCATACATCTCAATTACTTCGACAGCTATATATCATCTAGAAGGAAATTTGCCAACACAAAACAATTTGAAGAAACCACAAGTTACCGGCGTTGGTTACGTTTTATTGCCGCTTAATCGTAATATTAAGTTTATTAAATGGAAAATAAATGAAACACACAAAATTCCCTCTTCCGCATATTTAAGAGACGGGAATCCATAAAAATAATAAATTACAGACGAGTAATTGTAATATAAGCATATAATTTCTAAATTTTGTAAGATAAATTAATTAAATTTAAAAAATCAGTTTTTTCTCTCAAATTAAATTGTTTTTTATCTCATGTTATTTTCTCATGTAATTTTCTCATGTGATTTTCTCTTTATCGTTGTTTATGATATTCACCAAACATATATATGTCTTTTCCATTTTTTGTTTCATAAGCGCACGAAATCTTACCCTCTCTCTTTTTGAATAATTGAATATAATATATCCTATAATTGAATTACGAATGAAATATAGCAACCAGCTTTGTTGGTAACAATTAACAACACAACATTTTCTTGCGTCTCGAGTAAAATCTTTCGAATTGACAAAAGGGCTACAGATTTGACTATTCTAATTATGAAATAACGCCAATAACGTCAAACTATACATTGGTATGGACCAATCAAGACATTATATCTCCTCCCCAAAATAGCGCCGGATCTCACCATCTAGCGGGAAAAGAGCACCGCTACTTCCCTAAGAAAAACATGCACTACACATACGGGACTAATTACATTAGAAGTTGACGCGCCGAAATCACTAACAATCAATCAATCATACATAGAACATTTCCCGATAATTTCAGATGCACGCGTGGCATTACTGATGATAATACTGCCATCGGAATAATCACTATATCGGCCACACTGTTCTCACTCACCCAGCAACATGTGAGCTCAAGAAAATGCACGCGGATTTACCTCCTCCGCCTACCTCCCACGCCACCCAGTGCTGGCGTAGACCACGGATTGTCGTGCACCCCTTCTCACAACATATCCACGCAGTGCACCCCCCTCTGTGATGTTGAGGCGGGGCACGTCGCTGTTATCGCTACGTCCCAGTCGGCTGCACAGGTGTGTTGATACGCCACGTGGTCAAACACTGATTGTGTACGGTGAATCTATGCTAATAAAAGTGAAATCAATGGCTTGTAAGCAACATCGATACCACGAAAAGTAGTGAATGAATAGATACGAAATTTTTTCAGATTCTTCAGAATTGTCCCAGTGTGGTTGAAAAGTTTGATAAAATTGATAGAACTCAAATGACGAAAATAAATAATTTAAATATCATGTTGGTAGATGTACCACGATCATTATTTTTTGCCTAAGAGCAGTTTCTTTCCTACTATATTCCGCCAAAAGCCAGTAGCAGTGCAACAGAAGTGCTACCTAAAACATTACGCAGTAGCAGAGCGTAGGATAAACATTTTTAATCTAATAGCAATGTACTGTAAAATAAAATGATGAACAATTATCGTATTTTATTAAACTTTGAACCAATTAGATTAAAAATAATAATCTTAAACATCGTGGTTTTTGTAAATTTGATATATTTCATCTTCCACAAGGATTGGACATAAAGAAAGCCTGAGCAACGGTGATTATTGGGTGGCTACAGTGTGAATCATGTCCTTATTAATGTTTATTTTCTTGGCCTATTTCGCACTGTTATTGCAGTAAATGATATGGCATTTAAAAGAGATATTGGTTGAAAAACTTTCGTCAGTATATTGAATCAAATTTCCTAACTTTTTAAGATAGTTTTTAAAGGCAAGTTCAATGGAGTTAAATACTGTGAAAACATGATGACTCATCATGAGATTTGAAAGATGAAACAACAGCGAAACAGCAAGTTTTAGAATCTCCAATTTTCATAGGAGTCCCAAAATCCGAATACTTCCTTCTAGGAAGACGTGCAATTTTGCTGGATAAAGAACTATACCACTCACCTTTGCACAACCTTCACTAATGATCTCTACAAATTTCCCATGCTCTTCTAAGGTTTGATACCACCGAAAGCCATTCTAGATGTAAACAACGGTGGGATAAAAATAGCGATTGAATACCTGCACATTAATACAATTTATTCAAAATTTCAACTTCTGTAGAGAAGTTATTCAAAACGCTAGACAAGACGAGCGTGGCATTCATTCACTTGCACGTCTTGAAAACACCGCACGTCAAACCACAACTAAGAGTTTATTAAAATAAGCCGACCCCAGATAAACACCATATTCCTAAAGTAAACTATTAGTATAATCCGACAAATTCACAGAAGTTCAACTTCGCATAAACGTAATGTGTAACAATATTAAAATAGCATCATTCTGACATTCGTCCATACGGACACCCATGTCTTGAAAACACAGCGTCTTTCGATCCACAAGTTCACTGGACTGCGAGTTAGTGATAACATCAACAAGAGGGAGGGGTGCAGCGTGTTGGCCTGTTGTGAGAAGGGGTGCACGGAGGTAGGTGAGCCGTCCCAACTATGGCTTGGGGGTTGGAGGATGGCAGGACCCGACAGGCGGAAAGACAAAGCGGCTGCAGGGGGGCGAGCGTGCGGTCGGGGCAGAGCAGGGCGGGGAAGGATGGTTGGGCGGGGTGTTGGGCAGGGTGTTGGGCGGGGTGTTGGGCGAGGTGTTGGGCGGCGTGTTGGGCGGGAAGATGGGAGGGAGGGTGAACGGGGGAGGGCGAAAGCGGGTGGGAGGCTGGGTTGGGAATTGGGAGGTGTGTTGGGCGGGGGATGGAAGAAGGCTTGGCACGGATGAATTGGATAGAATGAAGAGCGAGAGGATTGACGGGGGTATGAGCGGTAGGGGAAGGTTGGACAAGGGTTTGATAGGAGAGTGCGCGAATTTCCGCCAGTTCGACAGATTCAGCACGTTGGGCGAGCTGGCGGCCGGGGTGGGGCGGCCGGGGCAGGGTAACCAAAGCGGTGCGGGCTGGGGGTGGGCACAGCGGGGCGGATAGGGCGCGCAGCTCCACCTGGGTGCATGGCTCCTGCATCGTCCCCCTTGATGCAGTCAACGCCAGCGTGAAGCCTCCGTAAGCCTTTGTCGGCCACCTGGTCCCGCACCCCTGCTAGCCGCTTCGCATTTGATCGATAGCGCAGTGAGGAGCTGTGGCGTGTTGGATCGCTGATGGGGTGTGTGAGGATGGGGTGGAACAGGCAAGACAGACTTGGACTTAGAGTGAACTCAATATGAATTGACAATAGCACAGCAATTTTCTTCCTATCTACATCAAATAAATTAAAATCCTTTGATGGTTTCAGGACTTTTTGAAATTGGGATACCAATTCACTGAGTGTAAATATATATACTGACGTATAGGCACATGACGTATAGGATGGGGAGCGATCCAGGAAACAATCTTAGCCTGAGGGGTTTAATGGGTAAAGCAAATTCAATAAGTTTTGTAGTATTCATCTCTTTCAGTCTTTGATCCGTCTTTGACGTGTGTCCTTTATCCAATAATATCTTTCAATAAGATATCCTATATAATCCACTAAGAATCTTATCCCTGCCTGCTCACACTTCAGGTGAGGCCTCCATACACTGAACGATTTTTCGTTCCGTTTACCTGAAGTGAAGATCAGGCTATTATCTTCAGTGTGCTCTTGTTCTGCCCTGTAACCAGTATTTTCTATTATCCTAGTTCGATATTAACAGGTTAATGGGGACGTATAAGCACATGCTCGCACCTGCGTCACGCCAGTTATGGTTCAGAGCCACGCCCCCAACAGGGGGTTTGACCGCAAAATATTTCTTTATATGTTTGGTTTGGTCTCGTTGTTCTTAAGGTTGTAACTGATTAAACAGGCACACAAAATATAAAAAAAAGTCAGAACCAAAGACATGACACACGTTTGTCTATGCTTGTCGACTCGCTGAATCCGAAACCAGAATTGCGCCAACACCTTCGATTTTTTTAATCGCAAAAACACCTTAAAATTTACAATTCACAACTTCACGATTGTTTTTCGCCATTTAAAAAACTGCAGGGTAATGGAGCGATTCTGGCATCACATTCGGATTCAGCACGCCAGCATACATAGAAAAACATGTGTCAATCTATTGAGTCTGACAACTTCTTTTTCAGTGCCTGTGACATTGCTGTATGTGAAATTAGAGTTGTTTATCCAGACATTATATTATGGGAAACAAAATTGAGGTTGTTTTGTCCGGTTGCTGACGTTTCTGCTTTCTTTCATATTTTTTTGCCAGCTTCTAAGCGCAACAAAGCGGCAAAGGCGACACAACGGCGCGGCGGTGAAATAGGTACAAGGGATTGGCGACAACTAGGTGCAACGTCTACCATGACACACATTTTCATGCCATAAGTAACTCAGGGAAGCCTGTGAAAATGGGGTAACTTTGAAGAGGTGAAACACGGCATGTGGGAGTGCCACCCTCCCCCCATGCCGTGATGCAAGTTAACATCCATGCCAAAGCGGACTTCGATCCGGTAGCCCCTCGACGGACAGCCCCTCACTTTAGTGATCCCAGACCGGCCGTTCAGACCGGATCGATGAAACGTAGTAATTAGACATGTTTCATAATTTAGATATTCCATTTCCTAATTGAAAACCGGCCAAAAAGGTTGTAACACAAAAAGCATTTGCCTCAGCAGCTTCCTTAAAACTAATTCCAACCTTAATATCAATTGAAATTGTTTATTTCTTAAAATTAAATGACTTTTAGTAATTAACATTAAGTTTAGTTAGCCAACATTCTCTTGGTAGGACACTCTCCAAAATAGTTACTCTCCATTTTGCATATGCTGTGCTGCTTTTAATATGTGGATTACAACCTTTTTTCCAGGAGATATTCAATTTCATTGTTATAAATGAATTCTAATTTTTTATTAGAGACAAGCCACTTTAAGGTGACGTAATCCCCGATCACCATTTTGATCAATTAATGCGACTGCTGTGACATCAAAATCCCATCGTTCTCCAAAAATCTATTCCGGAAAAGGGGGGCCAATGGTTTCATTGTATCTATTCTCTAAAGGGTTGCGTCAGTTAATATCCGGATCGCAGGCTCTACATCTGACCAAACATTGTATGTTGTTTCTGGTACGCTATACTAGCTTGTCGAATATAGTGTTACTTCGCTGACTGCAGAGCCATTTGCATTTGAGACATTTTTATGTGCAATTATTTTGTGTACATAATAAACCAATTTTACAGTGGAGAATGCAAGCCTTTTATAGAGCGTTTTCACGATCTTTCTACTAACAATTCAATAATTTCTTTAATCTTGTTTCGTAACTCAAGATACCGCGTGATAGAATGCGGGTCTGACGCCACAATTCAAAACGATTGGGAACTAAATTATTGCTTTGAGCATTAGAATCATCTTTAAATTTTGCTCAGAAGCTTCTTTGGGGCGAGGTTTTTTCCTCGCCATAAATGAAAGATATAGTTCAGTCTGATATCTTTCGTTTCCTTTGCTGTGAATTAAATAATTTCTACTCCTACATCTCTAACCGGGTTTGAACCTGCGAACAACGGCTTAACGGCTAAAGACATGCTGGCTGTCACAGCAAACCCATTATAACCATGAATAAAACAATCATAATTAACATACTTATTAAAAATCCTGAGCTTATCACTTCGCCCTTTGCCAATATATTTTTTCTTGTGAGACAAACAATTTATCTGCTCACTGGTGTGCTGTTGCACACCCTACTCTTCATGATTCAAAACAGCACAAGCACAACAAGATAACACTGCAAAACGAGAAGGCAACGTCGGGTGCAATCTCCGGTGTTCTCGCGATGTTGTCCCTCGTCTCGGTCGCACACCTCCCTGCCGTGCCAGCGCACGCGTGCCCTCCTCACGGCTTCCGGCCGTCGCGCCGGCGCCCGCCCCGCCCAGGAAGTGACGTCAGAGCTCCGCTTTGAACGCTGCCACGAGGATACACACAGACGAACAGTGGCGGAGAGTAGTGAACGAGTAAAAAGCTCCTTTTTCTTTGCTGGAAAGAAGAAATGAGCGACTGAAACAGTCCTACGAAAATCAAGAAGCAAAACCAGGAAAACAATAACCCAAACTGAAACAAACAAACCTAATGAATTAAAAAAATTAAAAAATGAAGGACGTGCGTTTGATGATGCTGAATAAATGCGTAGTGTAAAAATGTCTCTGCGACGTACCAAATCATAAATCCAAATTCACATCCAGAAAATTATATTATCAAAAATAGCACAAATAACGTATATTTTTAATATACTCTCAGATAAAAGAGTTAAAGTTCTCATGGAAAGGTTGGCAAACCAATTATGCAAATAAACTCGCAAAGACGAAATAGACGAAGAATGCCCTTTAATTAAAATCTAAGTGGGAGTTTAAGAAGAAAGTTAGAAATACCAAAGACAACGTCGATTAATCAGCAGAATCTTTGGAACCAACATATTTAACTGTTGTTCCCAAAAAAACCGTGAAGAATTGATGACGGTTATTTATAGTGAATAATTTAATATCACATGTGTGCGATTCAATGTATTTTTAACACAACGGAAACCAATGAATTTCGTTTTGGTGTTTACTAGCGGTAAACTAGTTGCAAAAACAGAATAGGTTTCCAAATACCATGCACACTGATAAATAACTACAAACAAAATACTTTCATATTACACTGCGATAAAAATATATTTTAACAAAAACAATCTTCACGAATTCTGCAATAACATAGTATAGTATATACTATATACAGAAACATACGACAGTTTTCTACATACCAAAATATCCGAAAAGTTGGTGTTTCTTATCCCAACACGTGCGATAAAGCAAATATTTTATAGGAGTGGCCTCTTCCTTTAATCTCTTCCATCACATGACATAAAGTATGTTGTAGCTAGTAAAGTACTGAGTATTTATAGCATGATAGTAAGTAAAAACACCCAATATTTCCATTTTCAGTCAAAATCAAAAGTGTTCCATTGTTTTTGTAATTTCCCCCGAGTTCTCGGATATCTTCATTTTCTGCGTTCAATGGAAATATATAGTTATACATATTGACGCTATTGGATACACTGAGTAGTAAACGTTTGAACTGAGTCAGTAACATTTATTAAAATTTAAATATACAATATAGTTAACTTTCTCTTGTCTCAGAAATATACTTTATGAATTTATTGGGGTAAGTGTGAAAACATTCGCGTGTTTTTATGAACATTATTCGAATATTACGCAATGTTATAAATTTAAAGAAAGAATCACAGATCAGTTTTGTTATTTTTCAAACCAGAAAGTTTTTAAATAATCTTATTCTGATATATCTTAAGGTCCACTGTTATCAGAAACTTCCTTTACTTGAATTGATTCTTTTATAAGTACATTTATCATGCATTTGAAGTATCCTTTTTCATAAACAAACTCCATTAACAGGAAATCAATAATAGAGCATGTTTGTAAACACGACGTCGACTTTTAAACGACTTGTGTTCCCAAGTACTGTAAGTTAGATCAACTTTAAAGTCGCTGTCAACGACAACAGAGCGCATAAACATTTGTGTAATTAGCTTGCGCAGGCTTTATTTTGAAGTAAACGATCTTCTCGCGAAAGACAACATCCCATTGCAATACAAACTCAGCCAAACAAACTTTATCCGGAAACGTACACAAACAAAGCAGCTGTGGAGGAACTACGAGAAAATAAACGTAGGTATCGGAAATTTCTCGATAACCAGAGCAAAAGTAGACAGCACACGGTGCGCTGAACTGCACGATCGGGACGGGCGTAATCCATATTTACAGAATGATAGCTAGTTGACCGACAGTGGTTTTGTGTCGCTATCCTCTACAATGACTTAAAAAAGATGGACTCTTGCGAAGGCAGGTGGTGCGAAAATATCGCGCTCTCCATGGGAGAAAGCATACTAACACCGCTCTCAAAAATTTACTTTATATTTGGAAGAATGGACGACCCACGTGTTTGCTTCTTTTAGAACGGAGTGAACGTGTCATCGAAAAATGACGCTACTAAGATAAACTCTCGTTGTCTCTCTCTGCACGACTGAAATTAAAAACTCTCCACCTTGCGCTAAGTGAGGTTAGGTAAAGCGACTGTACCGTGTGGTAAATGTGGATTGTCCTCGACATCCACTTTCTGTCGTATCTCAAACATTTTGGAAACACGAAGTCGAAATCTCACAGCATGGAACGGAAAAGTCACATGCCGCACGAACTACCCTCAGGGGTTTATACAATGCCAGTAGTTGTCTAGCAGACTGTCGGTCAGCTAGCTGCCCTCGTGTAAACTGTGCGTAAGTATGTGACTTGAAGTTCATTCTGGAAATTAAAACAAATGTTTGGCACTTTTGTTGCGCAATGCCTCTTTCCTACACAATAAATCTCTTCATGTAATCTGTTTCCTTTTCAAAGAGGGGACTCTGTTCTAGAGAATATTCTATCATTACCAAAATACAACTAACAGGTAGGTTAAAATTCAACATTTATTTTCAGTTACACAGAACGTTAATAGAAGAAAAGCAAACAAACGCTTTCACGTATAAATACTTTGATGCAGTATTTACGTATTTAAAAATTTGTACTCTGTAAATGAGTTAAAACCGTTTCCCAATCGTCTGGAATAATTTAGATGAGAAAACATAGTGTTCACTTTCAATTTCATTTTCTGGGATATTCTGTCAGAAGTGGTTTTACGAGATACAGTTCTAACTTTTCATTTTTGATATTTGGAAAATTTGATCTTTCCAAAATGCATCCCAGGGTTTGTGCAAATAAAAATTCTGTTTTCATTTCCTTTATTTTAGGTAAATATTTGAATTCGTAGTTGAAAGCTATTCACATCAAAATCTACGAAACCAAACTTCATATTACCGTCTTTTCAGTGCATCGGCATTCACTGATGGTAAAATTTGAAACATGAAGTCGAAATCTGAGAGCGTCTGCACAATATTTTTTCTTAATTTCATTGTTCACATGCATTATCATGACTCATCGTGAAGATGAATACACAATATGGATATATATGAATATGTTTTACTGGAATTATGGTATATTAAAGGGATAGAATTTTCACGCCCGTATTTTCCCTCCGTTTTGTTCTTGAGTTCTGGAATCACTCTGTGCCACTCTCTCTTTTCCCTTGTACGCTTTTTCCCAACGTAATTATTTCTCGCTCCGAAAAACTTGTATCTTTGAATCTCTCACTACCTCCGCTTTCTTTCTTTTTGCCTCCCACCTTTCTCATTTCGTTATTCGTTTACTTCCGTCTTTCACTCATCCTGTCTCCTCATTCTCTTCATTTGGAATTTTCTCCTATTCACTGAAATATTTACTTGTCGTCTTATCTCTTGCATCTTGACCGTTTCTACACTATTTTCATACCTCCGTTTCTTATCTCGACATACTGACACCTCTTACTCTCCTTTCTCTGTCTGTCTGTCTGTCTGTCTCTCTCTCTGAATATTCGTACGTATATACGAGGAGTATCTGAAGCTTTTTGCTTCCTCTGCCCTCCTTTTTCACTTCTACCCTTTGTGTTTCTCCGTGCTCCCCCACCCCGACCCCTTTTAGCGGAGGCGGGCCGCGTGACTCTGATCCCCCTCCTCCCCCGCCCCCTCTCTGCACACGCTCCGCGCCCTTCGCCCGCGGCGCCGCTCTCCGCCGCAGCGCCAGCCATCAGAAGAGCGGCGCGCGCGCAATATTTCAGCGGCGGAAAACACAGGCAGAGGCACTGGCAGAGGCAGCGGCGCGCACGGGCGCGGTGAGGGAGCTTGGTGACGGGTGGGGGAGCGTGAGGGGCAGGGTGGGGGAGCGTGGGGAGCGGGGTGGGGGAGCGTGAGGGGTGGGGGAGGGGAACGTGGGGGGCGGGGGGAGCGTGGGGGAGGCGGAGGGGAGCGTGGGGGCGTGGTGGGGAGCGTGGGGGGCGTGGTGGGGGAGCGTGGGGGCGTGGTGGGGGACCATGGGAGGCGTGGGGGGAGCGTGGGGTGGCGTGGTGGGGGAGGGGGTGGTCGAGCGCCGGGGGCGAGGTGGGGGAGCCTGCGGGAGGGGGGGGGAGCGCGGGGGAGGGGAGGAGCGCGGGGGCGCGTGGCGGGGACGGACTAGGGAGGGAATAAACGGTGGTGGTCGTGTTGAGGTTGTGTTGGGTGGGTTGGCGGCAGCATAGGGGGACGGTAGCCTGAAAGGAGTGGATAGAAGAGCGGGAAAAGAAACAGTGACGAGAACGGGCAGAGGAGTCGGGATCGGGAAGCGGAATAAATAGTTTTTGAGGCGGAATAGAGAGAGGAGCATGATGGGGTCGTGGGTGAGGAGGAGGGAGGAGCGGGGAGAAGGGAGGTGAAAGAGGGGTGAGGGGAAGGGTAACGTGGGTTAAGGGGCAAGGTGGGAAGAGGGACGTGATGAAGAAGCGAGTGGGGTGAGGTGGGTAGTGTGAGTGATGATTGGACCGGTTGGAGAAGCAGTGTGGGAAGAGGAGGAGGGAGAGGAGCGAGGAGAGGAGGGAAGGCGAGATAAGGATGAAGGGCAGGGTGAGGTGAGGAGCTGGTTGGGGAGAGGGGCATGGAGTGGGTTGGGGGAGGGAGAAGAGGGAGTGAAAGAGGTGAAATAGAGGGACGAGGGACGGCGTTACGGGCAGAGTGAAGGAATGGGAAGAGGTGCAGAAAGGGGAAAGAAGTGGTTTAAAGGGCGGCAGAGGATTCGGAGAGTGAGGAGGAGGGGAGGGGAGACGGACAGATTGAACCGAAGGGGGGAGTAACACGCGAAGTGAGGAGAAAGGCGAAGAAATGAGCTTGGTGGAGCAGTGTCGTGTCGGCTGGTGGACCAAATGGGACCTAGACAGGGAGCGAGGAAGGGAGCGAGGAAGGGAGCGAGCAAGAAACCATAGCCGAGAGAGAAGCGGGAAGGGTAATACACAGAGTAGCAGAGACAATGGGAGGGGGTGTGGAAATGGGAGATAAAAAATAGCATGGAAAGGGAACAGGAAAGAATCAAGAAGAGGAAAGATGTTTAGAGCAAAGCCGAGGGCGGTGTCGGTACAGGAAATAGGAAAAGAGCGGAGTGAATAGCGGGTTCGGGCACGGGGCGTAGCAGGGTCAGAAATCATGAGTGGTGTGCGGGTGGGTGGGTGAGGGCGGAGGAGGAGGAAGCACTAGCGCCACAAAGCAACCCCATTTCTGCCGCCGAGGACGCTTCGCCAAAACCCCTGCCCAATCTATGATCGTCAGAGCTATCTGAGGTAATGGTTTTACATTCTCGTTTACTGCTTCGTAGTATAGAGAATGTCATGTACAAAAAAATGTCTCGATTTTTCCACACTAAAGCATGTTTTGTGAGCCTCTGATCCCAAAAAATTGAGTTTTCTTGTTCCTATATGCAGTATATTACTTTCCCATATACGTACTACAGTACACGTTAATTCAAATTTTGTGGGTCCTTGGAACAGAAAAAATTGTGTTACTCAAAACGATTGGTTGTCTAAGTATCCGCTCGTACAAAACATAATTAGCATTAATTTGAAATAAATAACGTTCATGGAAAAAAGAAGTCGGGAGTAATTATTGCGCCTTGGACAGTGAAAACAATTAGGCAATTGTAATTTCCTTTTAAACAGAGCTCTAAAATTCTCTGAGAAACAGATCTCATTACTCGAATTCAAATAGTTCTTTAAGACCTACCACATTCCCTGCAAATCCGAAGCCTCATTAGGAATCCGATACTTTGGTTGGGGCTGCTGTAACTGTTTCTCCTCAGTGAACTTTTGACGTTCATCAAGACGCACAAAGTTATTAACGGTATTTTGTTGCGGGGTAGTTAGGAGAAGTAAATGGAATATACCATTAACGAAGACAAATGGAGCGAACAAATCGGTTCCCCAAATAAACTGCTTCTCGAACAGACTAGAAACGAATGAAAAGAACACAATCAGTTTTCTTTAAAAAAAAATTAACGGAATTTTAATTGACAGAAAATAATGGTTTAACAAAAATAAAATAATATCAAAAGGTGAAATATTTCAATAAGCCAATGTAATATGTAATAATAATAATAATAAGAAGAAGAAGAAGAAGAAGAAGAAGAAGGTGTAATATATTACAAAAGATATTTCATGTCTGTGAATAAATACATAATGGAAACTGTACGAGAAATTAGAGATGAAGGAGAGGAATGAAGCGGGTGATTGAATATAAGCGAGAATGCTGGCAATGTATCGAGTAGTAATGTAGATTTTACCGGAAGTGGGTGGCATGTGCGAATGAGGTCGGCAGAGAAATGAATTCACATCAGTAACCAGTCGAGTCAAGCACCACATGGGGCAATTAGTGGTCGAGCGGGTGAATGCTAGACGGAAGAACACCAGAAGGAGCGGAGGAAACGGGCGAGCGGGCGCGCAAGGCGGCGAGACGCGACCGGGCGAGCAGGCAAGTTAGCGAACAGACGGGCAGGCCCTAGGGAACGAGATCCCCTGGGCAAGGAAACGAGAGCTGCCCGGAGGGGGTGGGGTGGAAATGGGACCATGATCCCGCGCGCGGCGGGGAGGTAAGAGGCCCCAGAGGACGAGGAGGGGGAGAAAGAGGGAAAGAGCGGGGCAAAGCGCGAGCTGGACTGAGCTGTGTGTGGGAAGACGGGGCGACATCAGGAAAGGGAAAACGGCGGAACGGAGGAGAGGACTGGCCCCGTAACGAAGACGAGAAAGTTCGGGCAACAACAGACCGACAAAGGTAGGTCAGGACATCAAATGATGTGTGCAGTGCCTCTGACCCGGAGATCCTAGGGTTCGAATCCCGGCGTTTGACAGGAATTTCGACACTACCTAGATAGCTAGGTCAAGTTCAGTCGCTGTTTGGAGGAAAATTCTAGCGGTCCGCTACTTTGATCGGTAGTTTTTCGTGGTTTCTCCGATGAACACCACGCGAATGCCGGAGGCGTACCCTAACAAACGGGCCACGGACCGATGGCGACATCTTCCTTCCCTTTCCTCACCTTTTACTTAAACACATATATACATGCACCACACTCATACCGGATCCCCAGTCGGGAGCTTAGTGCTTGTCCCAGCTGAGGCTGTGTTCCACTGGAGGGAGGTACCTGGTTGGGGAAAACCAGACCGACTGGTAGGTCGGTACCGGATATCGACATCCAGTGAGAGAACATACTCCCCACCTGCCGCGATAAACAAACGCACTACATTTATAGAATTAATGACCTTAGCAGATGATGCGCCAGGAATCACTAATCAATTGATCAATAGAGACAATGAAAAGGGAAGAGCATGCATTCATGGCTAAAGTGGCACGAAGAATGTTGGGGGATGAAGGGGGCGACGAGGTGGAGGTGAAATTGACAAGGGGGATGTTTCACGACGATGGGGGTGTTAGAATGAGGATGACAGGGGCAAAAGAGGAAGAGAAGATTGTCAAGTACGGGAAAGAGGGCTGAGGAAGTTGGATTGCGGGGATGTAAATGGGCGTCCAAAGAGAGGCGAAGAGGAGCGGTTCGGCTTTTAAAGGGGGTTAGGTGGTTGGCGGTGTGAGGCTGAGGATGGTAGCAAGAGCGGGGTTTCGCACTGGGGAGGGCGCACAGTGGGCGGGGCTGCTGGGCAAGGCGGCATGATGTGGAACGCGGACACGAGAGCGGAGCGGTCAGGGCAAGCTCACTGTATCCGAGGAAGGCTGGCGGGGCGCCGGGGAGGCGGGACGCAGTGGACGAGAGCAGAATCCATCCCGCGGCAGGGTAGTCGCAGGGGCAGCGCGGGTCAGGGCGGGGAGAGGTGGGGCGAGGCGGGGTGGTGCAAGCCAGGGTGGTGCGGGGAGGGGCGGGATGGGGTGGGATGGGGCGGGGAGGGGCGGGACAGGACGGGGCAGGACGGGGCAGGGCTGGGCAGGGCGGGGTAGGGCGGGGCGGAGTGGGGCGTGGGGGGTGTGGCGCGGCGGAGTGAGGCTAGGCGGAGTGGGTCGAGGCGGGGTGGTGCGAGGCGAGGTGGGGCGAGGCGGGGTGGGACGAGGCGGGGTGGGCCGGGGAGGGGCGGGATGGAGGGGATGGGGCTGGGATGGGGCGGGGAGGGGCGGAACAGGACGGGGCAGGACTAGCTGGGCGGGACAGAGTGAGGCAGAGCGGGGGAGGGCATGGTGGGGCAGAGTGGAGAGCCCCAGGCGGCCGAGGAACGGAGCGAGAGAGAGGTGACACGAGAGAACGGAGCGGTCAGAGCAAGCTCACCCAGTGTAACCGGGGAAGGCTGGCGGGGCGCCGGGGAGGCGGGGCGGAGTGGACGAGAGCAGAATCCATCGCGCGGCGGGGTAGTCGCAGGGGAAGCGGGAAAGAGCGGGGCGTGGCGGGGCGGGGCGGAGCAGAGAGGCCCAGGCGGCCGAGCGGGGCAAAGGCGAGGCGCAGGCAGAGCATCGAATTCACGGGCGCGCGCTCGCTGCCAAGCCCACGCCAAGAGTTGCTGCGCCTATTACACGGCCTATTTGCTCGCAATGAGGCCAATTAGAGCCGGCAGGAGGCAGCCAGCGACGGCGGAGGCGGAGGAGGCGGCTGCGCGCGCTCGACTGCGCTGCCATCGAGCAGCCAAACGCTCTGCGCGCCCACGGCTCCTAACGTCTTCACCTCGCGAAAAAGCCCCGCGAAAATTGCACGGAAATTCGAAACTGTTGGGAGAACGAGAGAATAAATGCTGGGCTTAAAGCAAGAACTCAAAAAGAAAATGCTGTAAAATGTCTTAATCTATTGTTTAAATATAGAGTAAAATTAAAAAACAACACCATTTTGAATTACGGTTTCAACTAATGGAAACGAATGTTATTTTATATTAAATGTAATTAATATAAAACAACATTCGTTTTAAATTAAATTAAAATACCAATGTTAATCTATTCATTGAATTTACATTTATCAGTTATATAAAATTAATTTCAATCCTATTCGCTCAATTTCCTGTGTGGTTAGTACGTGTATGTAATAAGTTATGCACTACAAAATAAGAGTAGATGGACGAGAGGTTTGATATCGAGTAAACATATTATCACATTGATTGAAATTAAAATACAAGTACATAAATAGCTTTCATTTTTCTAGATGATACTTTTTAATACACGTTTAATGAAACTGTTCTAAACATTTTCCCAAACAACACGACTGTGGCAATCTAGAGGAACAGAAATCACTAAGAGAACAATACAAAATAAATATTCAGTCATTAGCCTGCTTCAAATACCCTTCTTAAACTACGCTTAAACTAGTGTTAACTTAAACTTAACCTTTAACTTAAACTAATTTTGCAACATGCCCTGCCCTCTGAAGCAAATTGCACCAATTACCGCTAATGACATCCATCGTGAAATTGACATCTTAATGTTCCCGATAAAATAAATTTCAGGCAGAAACCTCTGTAGTATACAAGAATTGTTTAAACTTTTCACAATTTGATAAATAAAACTAAAACAAGTCTCACGGTTTTAGAATAACTGAGAAATTATAAATTAATATTTATGAAAATTAAGTATAAAATTAAACTTAATGAATTTAATTGGGATAAAGTACAGGAATTAACAGTTTTCCGCTTCCTTCCCATCACAAACTCACATCTCATACATCAGCTCTTCGTCGCAATATCAACACCACGCTTTGATAATATTTTCACTACAGACATGCAAAGGAAATCACTAATCAATACCCTCAGGACAGCCAATTTCAATCAAGGTACCATCACAAACCGGTCTTTCATAAGCTTTCGAAACACATGATTGACCCGGAACATCAAACGTCTAAAGTCCTCATTTCACCATCCCCAAACGGAGGGGAAGGCAGGGGAGAATTGCAAGGAGCAAACCCGCATTCGCGTAGTGGTCTTCCTTTATGGCGCGAGGCGTAGAATGAAGCGAGGCGGTCCGTCAGCGCGCCGCAGTGGACTCGGCGCGTTAACTCAGTGGTCGCGAGCCACATCAAAGCGGGTATTGGCGACCTGCGGACCTTCGCAAAGGCACTGATTCAAACAGTCTAGACATCGCCGAGGCTGCGGGCATGGCGGCGAGCGGCTGTCACGGGCACCGTAATTAAACACGGAGGAGATAGGACAAAGCCACTGCCCTCCGTATGGGTCACGACCCCTTCCCCCCCCCATCCCTTTTACCTGTTCGCCTCCAATTGGCTCAACCATTCCAGCGACGACGCACTGCAGTTTCCTGGTCCGGCAAGGCAAGCGGAACATTTTGCCCCTGAATGCTGTGTAGATTCCGTGGCAACCTGTGGTGATATGGAGGAGGAGTTGGGAGAGCTTTGAATTACGGATAGACAATACCTGCTTTAGTTAAGCGCTTTCCTTTGTGATATAGTTGGATGAAGTCGCAATCCCTATAGTTGACCACGATCTTCAATAAGGGATGCTATTTTGGACGCACTTTTCAGGTGCGCTCATGGGGAACAGAGATAGCTTCGAGGATTTGAGAGTAGGAAAAGAAAAATTGAGGCTTTAAGAACAATTGGAAAATATTGAATTTAAGATGTAATACTTGTTTAATAAAATATTGTAACTGGCCATCTTGGAATGGTAAGGGAAGTGGAATTCCTGACTCGATTCAGAGTCGTAGGTTTGAATCCTATCAAGAACATGTGTGTTGTTCTAATCACTTAGCGATGGCCTTTCTACTGACCACGCTGTTACATTTCCTTTTTCTAGCACGAGAAGCCGTTTGTCTCAATATACGCTGTTCTGACTCCGTTGGAACCCAGAGCAATGTGTTTAATATGAAACCAAGAGCTCTGATTCCTAAATGGACAAACAAAAGAGTGGAAAACAGATTCCGTTCGCACCAGAAAATGAGCAGATTATACTTCTCCCCTGTACTTCACACAGTTTTTATTGTTCTTTCGTGATAATAAATCTAATTAAATCAGACCACATCTAGCTTGAAGCAGTAAGAAGCAATTATTCCTATAATCGGGCTAAGCTTCATGCACGTTTTTCAAGGTGCAAATGACCGAGAACTTAATAAATTAATAATCTGCCTATGACTTGAATTGCAGGGAGACGTTACTAAGACCGCTGATCTCTATCAGAATATCAATACTACAAACCTCCCCTCGTAATATACTAATTAATTAAAATAACTTTTACAAAATCTAACTCTCCTATTCTACACTTCCGTAATATACAATGTATTATATTCTATCACCACAATAAATTACCATCAACGTCAAATCTGTTTCCGCCACATCACTACTCCCTCCTTCCGCGTGCATCCCTTTTGTCCCCCTTCTTTCGGACCCTTCCCACAATTCCTTCCACCCTCACTACCCCCTCTCCCGCCTCCACCGTCCACGCCCCCTCCGTGCTCCACTGCGTGGGTTCACCTCGGTTCATTTAGATTCTAATTATATCAGGTGTATTATCTCGCCGACCTTCTCCGGAGGGGCGTTCTTCCTTCTCCTCATTGGCTGTCCCTCACACCCCGCCTTCCCCCCCCTTCGGTCCCTCGCCAGGTCTCTTCCATTCCCTCGGCACGACGGACCCCGCAGAGTCCCCTGCTAGGGTCGCCCACCGGGTCGTAATTCAAGGGATCAGAGATACCCTGTTCAAACTCGTGGGCGCCGCGCGTGGTCTAAACTGCTCTACTAAGTTTGGGGAACGCGGACACGATAACACCGATACACGAGACACGTGTACACAGACACGGGTTTCCAATAAAGGTTTCGGGAACACATATTTGAAATCTGGCGCAAGAAGATTTCCAAACTCATGTTTTAAGTTACCGGTTCTCTCTACGCAAATATAGACATTACGGGTTGCAGAAATGGCATTTAATAAAAGATGCTTGTTCTACTTACAGAATCACTTATTGTTTCAGAAACGGCTGAGATTCAGCACTTCTAACTGGAAAATGTGGATCTTGTAGAGATAAAGAATAATACAATATCTAACTGTTACCATTACATAAAAGAAAATGTACACGTTAAAATTGATAAAATTGTATGCTACATTAACTCGCGAATGAAATAAAATTATTTGAATAAGACTTTGCCAAGGGCATCTCGCCAAATTGAGGTGCAAACAATCCTGAAAATACTGCACATCTCTGAACTTTGCATTCTTTTGGCAGAATAACATGTTTTATGGACCACAACTTTTATTTTTAA
This sequence comes from Acheta domesticus, assembly GCA_031308135.1. Classification (NCBI taxonomy): domain Eukaryota; kingdom Metazoa; phylum Arthropoda; class Insecta; order Orthoptera; family Gryllidae; genus Acheta; species Acheta domesticus. Next base: position 102,479,007 of record JAHLJT010009355.1, on the reverse strand, counting down.
CGCAATTTAAGATTCACTTCACAGATGGATACAACTTACCTCGTCAAAATTATCCCTTCTCCGGCTACCTACTCTCGCCCGCGCCCCCTCTCTCTTTCTCTCTTTCTTTCTCTCTTTCTCTCTCCCTTTCTTTCTCTCTTTCTCTCTCTCAGGTCCACTTACTCTCGCCGGCGGGCGCCCTCACTCTCCGTCCCCATTCGCCCCACGCCCATTTCACTTTCGCCCGCGCCCACAACACTTTTACTCTCGACCTGCCTTTTGCCCCACCATAGAGCAAGGACTATCCTTTCTCTACGCTATCATTTATTTCCCCTGCCACTTGTCTTTTCCTGCCATAGCCCTTACCCTCATTTCAGTCACTACCCTCTCCCTCGGCCTTGCTTAGGTCGAATTCAGTCGCTGTCTGGAGGAGAATTGTAGCGGTCGGTTGCTCTAATCGGTAGTTTTCCGACGTTTCTTCTATCAATAACAGGCAATTCCCTAATAAATGGGCTATGAGCCGCGTGAGATCTTTCCTTCCTCTTTCTTGCCTTACCCTCACTCATTACTTACACAAACCTTACCACACATGCCGGTCGGGAGCTCAGAGCTTGTCCCGACTGGGGTGGTGACGCGCGCTGGTGGGAGATATCTGGTGAGAGAAATCCCACTAGCCGACGGAAAAGTCGGCGCCTGACCTCACCATCCAGCGGGGGAACATCACCACCACCTTCCGAGAACGAAACTTGCGCTATACTGACGGGACTAATAATGACCTAAGCGTTGACGATCCCGGAATCACGAATAATAAATCAATCACCCTTACCTTCCCATTAGTTTCGCCCCTATCCTCCCCCTTTTTGTTGTCCCCTCCCATTGCCATTGTCCTCTTTCTAGTTCCTAGTCTCTCCGTCGCCCTTTCCCTCCCATTGGATTGCCCCTTGCCCTCACCTTAGCCATCCTCTTTGTCACATCCCTTGCTTTTTCATGACTTTCTCCCTATTCTCCCTTTTTTGTTGCCCCCTCCCCATTGCCTTTCTAGTCCTTTGCCCCATCCCCTTTCTAGTTCCTAGTCTCTCCCTTGCCCTCCCATTGGTTTCCCCCTTGCCCTCACCCTAGCCATCCTCTTTGACGCCCCATGCCCTTGCCCCGCTCTCGCGCTCTTCCAAGGCCGGCGCGGGGCGAGAGCTTTCCGCTGTTCCTTGTTCTGCGAGCAGCACCGCGTGTACAGCTGATATCCTCCTGATTTGGAAGCCGCTCCGTGGCAGCGTATGGTGAAAGCATGTTCGACCACGCCACACGTAACTTGGGAAGTGAAATATTGAAGATAGCTTGGCATGAGGTACAAGCCAGGAAATTGTAAGCCAAGAGTTAGTCGACGCCACCTGCGTAATCTATTTCCGTGCATTGGTTTTCGCAAACATCAATTTCTACCGCATAAAATTTACGAAAATCAAGTTATCGTCTGTAATTAAATTGTCATGACTAAACTCACAAAGCTACTAAATAACGATGATAATAATAATTACTGGTCTACAGCCGCAAAAATGCTGGTGAACAAAATTACAAAAAATGACTTTTCAAAAGAACCACGAACACTGCTCTAGAACTACAAATAAAATATTACCATATAATACTGCAATGAATTAAAAATATTTTTACAAGAACAGTGTTCATGAATCTTACAATAACATAGAATAATAAATAATATTATGTTAATACAGCACAATACTATTTTCCGTATCAAGAATGTCAAAATGTTCCTGTTCCTTAACGCAATGTTCCTTAACGGAAATATAACCTACTTAATCACGGCAGCTTCTTCCTTGGATACTTGGAGTCGCATGACGTCATCTGTGTCGTAAGCAGTGACGGAATCGCCAAATTAAAAAAATGAGCAATTACACAATTAAATATTTACATTTTCACTCAAAACTGAAACTGTTTCATTGTTTTGGGATTTTCCGCAGACACCTCGGAATCTAATAAAATCATAAACATGTCGCTTATGGTCGGAGGCTGGATAGTTTTCTTTCAATTTTTGCGTGCAATGGAAATCATTAATGTAGGTATTTTACGACAATCCGTCATCGCAAAGAAATATCGATTGCCTCTGCGTATTTTACTACTATAGCTGCAACCGTGGGTGTCACCACCAATTCCGTTCTAAATAATTCCTCTACCACTGTTCTTGTATTCACTCACATCACCACCCTCAGTTTTACCACAAAACTCGAACCTCCACCAACCCATTAACACAAACACCTCTAGCTCCTAACCAAAACTTCTGTCACTGGTATCCCGAAGTTCCCGCGCCCGTGCCCGCCAGTACACGCACAATTTTAGTATCATCGTACCTTCAGCAACGACTTCATCTGCCCCCATCTTCCACTTTCATCGATTTCCCTCCATCAGCCGGAAGAGATTAGCTCAGAGCTAGCATAAACGCTCTCTGCCAGACAGATCCTGGGTTTCGAATTTCGGCAGTGTTAGGTTTTGGGATACAGCTGACAGTACTGAAGGACAGTATTTTACAGTATTGAATCCGATCTAACAATGTATGACCTCAGCTTTCCTCTGTCATATCCTCTCCCCGTACTTACATACGCATTTACATGCACCACACTACCACACATGTCGGGAGCTTAGAGCTTGCCCCGGCTGAGATGAAGCTCCGTTGGTTAGTAGATAACTATGAGAGGAATTACCACGCAAGCCGAAGTTAGGTCGGCGCTGGATCTCACCACCAGCAAGAGAAGGACACCGCCACCTTCATACATTAATTCTCTACGCTAACGGTGTGTATGACCCTAGCCGTTGATGTGCCCGAAAACATCAATCAGTGACCTCCCCAGCACAATTACTGCCACTGCCATTGCCATTGCCAGAGAACTTGCCATCTCTCTATTCCACTACCACCCCTGTAAATTCTCTCTCCTACTACCACCACTCCTGTTATATCAGCATTACCCCGTCTGCATGCGAACATCACCACCAGATCTCCCCCATTTATTCAAATCCCAGCTCCCAATCTTCCTCTGTACCTCCGCCATTCACTTGATTTTTGTTTGACTAATTTGTGGATCCGGGCGCGTCAACAGCAAGGATCGTTAGTCTCGTAAGTATAGTACATGTGTTGCGTCGGGGAAGTGGCAGTGATCTTTCGCCACTGGTGAGATACGGCACCGATCTTCCGTCAACTGGAGGGGTTTCCCAAACTAGCGGAGCACCGTTCGAGCCGGGACAAGCTCTAAGATCCCGACCGGTTTCCCGACGCGTGTGTTGGTGTAGTACATGTAAGTGTAAGTCTGTGTAAGGGTGAGGATAGGCCAAGGAAGAGGAAGGAAAGACTGCGCGCGGTCTGTGGCCCGCTCTTAAGGGTACTGCTTCGGCACTCGCAAGTTCCCACCCTCGCGCCCACCACTCCACGACCAACCGGGCTTCGGACGCGAATGAACTGTGTGGTGTTGCACCATACAGTAACACGCGATGGCGAAACACCGCGAAAGCCGCGACGGGTGAGGAGTTGCACCAGTGGCGTGGAGGGCGACGGGCGAGGCGCCGCACCGCTCCCTGCCTCCGCCCCACTCCCCCTCGCTGGCGCGCATTGTCTTGGTGGCGCGGGGAGAGAGCGGGCGCGGGGCGGGGTTAAGGGCGCGGGAGCGGAGGCCTGGCCGATCGATATGCTCCGGAGCGCGACCCCGCAGCCTTTGTGCGGCCACGGCGCGGCGCGGCCCACCGCAGCCCGCGCCCGGAGCCACGCCCCCGTCGCGCCTCCGGCCCCCGCATCGTGTCTAGCCCCTCGGCTAACGCCGCTGTGCTCCGATTTAAACAGTGTGGCACTTCAAGGTCACGCGCTGGGAGGAAAAAGGGACACTGGCATCCGATCTGGACTCAAACACCAAAAATGTAAGAAATAATGAAGCTACTTATTGGATATCAGTGTGCCTCTGTCCGTTCAGCTCTTAACCTTCAAGGGCCGCCGTGTTTAAGTGGAAATTTAGATGACCACCGACTGATCAAGGCCATTGCCAATGGGCCCTGGCTTCGCGCCCGTCACTGCGGCTTCCTAAACCTAGCCACTTTCCTCACTTTCTCACTCACATCCTTCGTCCGTGGACCCTCACTTCAAGGTCTTGTCTACTGTCTCACGTCCACTGTATTTTGTCCAGTGACTATCGACCACAGCCCACGTTTCCTCGCTCACCCTCTCTCCCCCAATCGCTTCTCCCGCTGCCTTTCAGCCACGTCTTCCATCCACAGCATCACGTCCTTCGCCCTTCGATTCTCACCCTCCAACACTGCTCGACGGATTCCACCCACGGGCATCCACCGTTGCCTCTAACCCTTCGTCTAAATTACCACCACTAGATTACAATTCACTGTCCAAAGCCACTATCCCTGGGTTCAGGCCTCTCGTTAATGTCTGCTGTCTCACAACTTCCGCCACTAGCTGACATTCCACTAATAATTATCCACGTCCTTTCCCTCACTGCCTCTGGCTCCAACATATCGCCCAACTTGTCTCACCCACTTTGTTCGGCCAGCGCTCGCCCCCCACTAGCATCTCACGATCATTTGTCTTGTCTGCTCCTAGGTTCGAGTCCCGACGGTGGCAGGATTTTTGACATTAGCTTGTCAGCTAAGTCGAATTCAGCCACTGTTTGGAGGAGAACTCTAGCGCCATCTGCTCTGACCGGTAGTTTTCCGTGGTTTCTCCCAGCGAATGCCGGAGCAGTACCATAACAAACGGGACCCGGACCGCGCGCGATTTTCCCAACCTCTTCGTTGTCCTATCCTCAGCCCTTTCACACACGTACACTAACAAGCACTGCAACACCACATATGCCAGGAGACCAGTCGGGAGTTTAGAGCTTGCCCCGGCTGGGACGGTGCCCCGCTAGTGGAAGATACCTAGTTGAGGAAAATCCAGCTAGCCGATGGTAGGTCGGCGCCGGATCTCGCCCTCCAGTAGGGGAAGACCATCGCCAAATCCCGAGTAGAAACATGCGCTACACTTACGGGACTAATACCCACAGTAGTTGACGCGCCCGGAATCACTAACAATCAATCAATCATGTCTGCTGCTTCGTGACCATCACCGCTCGCTCTCTGTCTCTTAGCTAATATCAGTCAGTTCGTCGTATTCTGTTTTACGTAATTGTACCTTTCGGTGTCAACAGGCGCCCCCAGCCCGGCTGAGACTGCTTCCTCGAGATGAGCCACCGCGGAATGCACCACTGTCCAATCCATTACGCGGATGTGACTCGTGAGCCTTAATCAGTCATTGTTTGTGCATGCTAAATTGGACCGGAATAGCTCGTGAATATATCCCTTTTATTATCTACTTGGCTGCCCGGGAGTCGCCGCATCCAAGGCACGATGCCAATGTTACGGCCGTCGTGCTGCGTCCTCCCTGAGTGCGAAACGTACACGGGATTCCTGAGGGCGACGCAGAACTCACGTGAGTTTAAATATCTCCTGCCGAAACGCAGAGCATTTCTTCCTGAGGATGTTTGCAGCATAACGGACAAAACTCTAGCATATGTCACTAGGACGCGGCGTCTTTCGGGCAGCCAAGAAAATAAACGAGGTGGGTTCACGAAATATGGCGGTCCCATTAAGCATTTACCAATGTTGACTTGTTAAAAGCTCATGACGTCCCCCAGACAGCCGCGGAAGCTTACGTTTCTATCGCGTTTAATCCTCTTTTAGGGAGAGCGGGCGTATGGATAACACTGACGCCGCGGAGATTAATTCCGTACGTCGCGTATCTTGTTTTATCTCAGTTCATTCAACTTAGCTGTAACGAGGAAGGAATGAAAGAGAGAATTTTAAGAGAATATGGTGATATATGGTATGCTAGGAGGGTACTCCTTGGTAAAGAACACAACACTCATGACTTAAGTTGGAGTCGAGAATCCGGTCCGGGTGAAATACTGTTCAAACCCCTAATGTTTTCAACACATTCTATAAGTCATGCAATACGCATGCGTCTAAACCCAAGACAACACTCTCCTCACACGATTTCATTGTTCTTTTGTTTACGGGATTCTGGTATATACTCGCTCTAGCCGCTACTGGCCACCCCGCTGCAATTCCAGCGCAGTCATACTTAACGAAAACATTTCGACTGTCTGACACATTGGATTGCAGTATGTTGAACTCATGAATATCACTTGAATATTTTGGTTCTAGGTTTCGAGCTCCGACGATGGCAGGATTTCCATCACTAACTATATACCTAGCTATATACCTACATATTGAATTCTTCCGCTGTTTAGAGGAGAATTCTAGCGGCCGGCTGCTCTGATCGGTACGTTTCTATAGTTTTTTCGATTAACATATATCAAATTTTGGAATAGCATCCTAACAAGTGGGTGATAGACCGCGATCTTTCCTTCATCTTCCTTGTCCTATCCTCACTCTTTCCTTACAAACACACACATACATACATGCCTCACTAACATGCATGTCGGGGCATTGGTCCGGAGCTTGAGAGTTTGTCCCTGTACTACTAGTGGGAGATATCTGGATGGGAAAAACGTTTCAAACCGACGTGAAGGACGGAATCGGATCTCACCATGAAACGTGGGATAATTGCCACCTCGCGTCTCAAAATCATACACTACACTTACGGGTCTAATAACCACAGCAGTTGACGCGCCCGGAAATACGAACTAATCAATCAATTACGAAGTCCGGTGTCCCTGTAAAATTGCGATGGGCATATCACATCACATTTTTTGATTGCATGTCCACTTCTCACAGAACTGCTTATTGTAGGACTTGACTGAATTCGAAGTCATTGGAGTTTTGATCCAAATTTTCGCCTGTTGGCCACACTGCGCCCTCGCGGCGCCTTTCAGCGACACCCGACGAGGCTGCCGGGGCGTTGGTCCACTCAAGGGGAAGGAAGGCTATCCCGCTCGCCGCACGAGAGCGCGCAGGTGGAGACAAAAGGCGATCGGGCGCCGGAGAATCGAACGCCGTTGAAAAGGGGCTGGCGCCAACGGCCTCGATGACGAACCTCGCTGTTTGTTCGGAAATTTGAAATTTTCAACAGCCATCGTCTTTTGCGCTTTCTTTATCCGAAATGACGGACTATCATCGTTTGAAACTATCTGTGCTACTTCACGGATCGCAGAGTGACGCTTGGACTTGGTCACAGCTGTCAACTGGAGCTAAAGCAAATTTCCGTCTGATTCGTTGTTTCGATCTAATAACTATCACAGGTCGAACGAACTTGATTTAAACGGGATGAGTGCTAGCCTCGTCTCAGAGTGGATCTCGGACGATTAAAACAAAGTCCTTTTAAGGTGGACTTTTAAGTTTTACTGACTGGAGAGGGGGGGATTCTGTCAGCGAATCGTGAGTTTTTATTACTATTTAAATATTTGATTTAATAACGGGGTTCTCTACCTTTTCAGCTCGTGACCTTGAAATAACTTTCTGTTTTAATCGAAATATAGACGAGAATTATCCGCCGGGTTGCTTGTTTTGGGTTGAGAAGGTGTAGAGTGAGTACTGGGTAAATATCTTTTTGAGAAAGGGCAAGCGAGTGACCTTCAGAACGGTGTGACGCACGCATCGCCTATCGCAGACCCGATGAGAAGTTCCCAGTGAAAGGAAGCTGCAAATTAGATGCAACAAACGCTTTGGTATTTCATTCTCTGAACCATACAAACTTTAATTTTAACTTAAAAAGAAGAAGTGAAGAATGAACAGACAGGGGAGTAAGAACAGAGGGGGGGATTTCCAGAGATGAGAGTAAGAACAAAAAGAGAACAGAAATGGAGAGAACACAGAAGAGAGAAAGAAAAGGGAGGGGGGAAACCAGAGAGGGGAGAAATACCAGAGGAGGAGAAAGACCAGAGAGATGAGAAAGATCAGAGAGAGAAGAAAGAACGGAGGTGGGAGTCAGTACAAAGAAGGGAGTAACAACAGAGAGGGGGAAAAGTACAGAGAGAGGAGTCAAAAGAGAGAGAAGAGTTAAAAGTGTTTAAGTGAGAGATGGAAAGTAAAAGAGGGACGAGAATGAAAGTGTGAAATTAAGAGAGAAACGGAACAAGAAAGAACGGAGAAGTGAAGAAGACAGAGGAAAAGAAGTGTGAGGGATGGAAGAACGTGAAAGAAGATGTGGCGGAGAAAATAAGACAGGAGGAGGAGGAAAAGACAGGGATGGGGGTGAGGAAGACAAGAAAAAATGCAAGGAAAGAGAGACACAGAGAGGGCGGACGAGGAAGAGAAAGAAAGGAACGAGAAACGAGAGAGTGGGAAGTACGAATAGATCACATAACTTTGATATTACAAACTGCTGACGTCTGCTTCATTCCAAGCGTGCGTGACAGCGAGATGGCGGTGATTCAGACGCGAAATGTCTCCGCGGTGCCACGCACCAAGCGCCTCGCCTCGCGTCGCGTCGCGTCGCGTCGCCTGGCGTCGCCGTCCGTTTTTGCAGGCGAGGGGCAGCGCCACGCTTGGCGGTCTCTTCCGCGTAGCGCAGCGCCGCCGCTCCGCCGGCATCCAGGCCAAGATCAACGCGCGCGCACGTGCGCGCGCGCGTGCGTGCGTGCGCGCTCTCTGGCTCGCGCGTGCGGTCGTGCGTGGCACGCGTGAGTCAGCGGGCGCGCGCGGCGGAAGTGACAGTGACAGCAACGCGACGGCGAAGTTTCGAGTTCTCGCGACCGCTACGCGCCCGCCGACCAACTCTCTCGCAGCTTCTTCGTTCAGATTGATTTTTTTTCCCCTTTTTAGGGCGTGCCAACTGCTACGGCCATTCGTCTCGTAATTGCAGTGAATGTTTTTATCCCGGGAGGTGGTAATGTTATTTACCTGCTGGATGACGGGATTAGGCGTCGACCTACATATCAGTCGGCGGGGTTTTAACTAGCCAGGTTTATCCCACCTACGTTTCGCAGCCCCAGCTGGGACACGATCTACGCTCCGTCTGGTCTCTCAAAAATGTGTGATTGTGCAGTGCATGAAAATGTGTGTGTTTATAAGGTTTGAGGATAGGACAAGGAAGGGGAAGAAAAGATCGCGTGTGGCTCCTAGCCGGTTTGCTTGGGTACTGCTCCGGCATTCCCCTGGTGTTGATCGGAGAAACCACAGAAAACTACTGATCAGAGCAGCCGGTCGCTTGAATTCTCCTCCAGACAGCGACCGAATTCGACCTAGCTATGTAGCTGGTTTCGGAAATACTGCCACTACCGTCGGGACTCGAACCCTATGATCTCCCTGTCAGAGGCACTGCAGTGACATCAGCTGTTGCCCTGAGCCACCTCCGCCCAGTGTCAACACCCTCCACCTTTCGCCCAGTGTCAACGAAGGTGCCTCCTTACCCTCATAAACCGGGAGGTCCTTTGGTCCCGAAAGTGGGGGAGTTTTGTCCCTAGCTAGCTACCTGGCTGTTTCGAATTCAGCCGCTATCTGGAGAGAATTCTGGCGGTTGTCTGCTCTGATCAATCGTTTTCCGTGGTTTCTACGATAACAATTAGACTAATTCTGAAGACATCCGCAACAAACGGGCCAGGAACAGCGCACGATTTTTCTTTCCTTATTCTTCATGATCCACCAAAGTTGAACTGTATATTAAAATTGCATTAGTGTGGTTCACGATTCTGTTACACCGACTCTTTGAAACGGTCACGCATTTTCATTTTAATTTCAAATTCATTTTATATATTCTATATACAGAAAATATAAGATTAATTTACTTAACATTTTGCAAGTCCGAAAAGACACAGTCGTATTACTTTTTTTATTTCCTCGGAAGAAGGTTAAGACCTTTTTCGTCTCCCAGAACTTATACGTCTGCCTCACATCAAAATTAGACGAAACACACGGAGTGCTGTAATAGTTAAGTTACCGGTTAGTTATAGTTCAGCTCAGTCAGAGCACGTGTGCTAGATACGGCGAAGGGAATTCCTCATGCTCGCAACACCGCTCCCTCAACCCCAAGACGTGGAAAATCAATAAAAATAGGGCCCTGGACTCGGAGACTCGTTACGTAGGAAAATAATTAATTCGACCCTAAAATTCCAAATTCATACTTCATTATCATAATCATAAATATTCGTAGAAACAAAGAGTATATTTTCTTGAATAGGAAAACTCGTGGCTATGATTTGTTGCATTACGTTCGTTTGTTTTGATTTGATTAGATTATAACACAAGAATTACAGATTGAATTGTATCAGGTGAGAAGAGTAGCTTTTTATTCCTATGATTCCGTTACGTGAATATAACACCACGGGATTGCGAAGATATCTTTTAATTTGTATTTAAAAGTATTTTTAACTTAAAACTTTAATGACACTTAAGTACATAACAGTTCACGTATTATTGAATATCTGCTAAATTGCAATTATTTCGCTCAAATTAAGAAAAATACCCACCGTAGCGGCTACAAATTCCGCAACAAAAGAAACTTTCATGTTCTGAAAACGTTCAAAAGCCGCCACCAAAACCTTTGAAATTCACTACAGCAAAGCAGCGAGGGCACAAAAGGTGCGGACGTCACGGAGCCTGGTGAGAAAACTCAAGTGACAGTGACAAACGTTGCCCGAATCCCCAAAGCCCAGCGTTGTCGCGTTGGGCGCCAACACAACGGGAGGGGCGGCGCGGCGTTCGCTTGCGAGGGAATGACTAGTCCCGGACCGGTCATCACTTCTTTTAACCGGAATCTTGGCCGAGAGAAATGGTACGCATGCCAGCTGCAGCTTTAGAACTGACCCAATCGAAGGCGTGGGGGGCTCGACGCCCAGATTAAGCCTGTCGTGCTCCGCGTTCTTCACTGGCTAAACAGCGAGCGCGCCGCTCAAAGCAAAACCGGATTTGTCCCGCGTGACACAGTAGGTGATTCGTAAGAAAGGATCCCGAGGGGGGATTTTACAGAAGTAGCGTGTCGGCGTAAAGAAAGGTCAATCCCTCGGGGATTGTGGTTTGACATGTTTACGAGAAAAAGGGATTGTTGTTGATGTATCTCTAAAAGGAATAGTTCGACTATCAAGATATAAATCGATAGATTATCAAATATGCCTACAAATATGAACGTAGAAGGAAAAATAATTCTAAACATCGCTCAATTAAAATAATTTCAATTTTTGTACACGCGCTTCTCACCACAATTGGTTTCCCCAAGAATTCATGTTATGCAAATATGTGATAGAATAGAAAATGCACAATATTTCGAAAACAAAGCACGGTGAATCAACATGAATGCAAAAATATATACAATTATTTAATATATACATTTATACAAAAATATAAAAAATCAAATTTGAAGATATACAATTTTCCTATTTACTACCTTACACTCTACTGTCGTATTTTACTTTATTATGTCGTATTTTTGTAAGTTAACTATTTTACAACAACAATAATCATTATTTTAAAACATTTCAATTAAGAGATTATTTCATTATGTCAATTTACAATTCCCCAGAAAATTTTAGTATGTTAAGATTGAGAGTCAAGAGCTACCCAGAGAATCTGGATGACTTCAGTGATGCCACAATGTCAAGTTTTAATGGGATAGTTGAAGAATTTTACCATAAATTATAAGTTTGTTGTCTATTTTCATTTGAATTCCCACTTATTTATAAGAAAATTATGTTTGAATTATCTTTATGTTACTGATTAAGTTCAATACATTTTAACCCTTTCGTGGGCCGTGGAAGCATGCTTCCCAATTCACTAATATCTCTCCAGTTCCCTTCTGAAGCATTTTTATTGCCCATACCATGTATTGTAATTTATCTTTGACTATTGGAAACGTTTCTGGCTAGTGCACTTCCCGCCATTTCCATCATTGTTGAGTTTGGAGGCCGCGTGAGGTAAAGTGTGAATGATATAGCATTGTCGTGAGCGTACTTCTACCAGTTTTTATGGATTATCTTCCTTTTTTTATGTTTTGATGTATGTGAGAATATGTTTGTTTATTTTGTCATTGAGTTAGATGTTTGGGTAATGTTCAATTCGTGTTCTTCACATTTTTGCGGGGTAATCTGTGTATTATCATAATTATTGTATACATGCGAAAAGTAGTTCCCTTGCTATTTTCTTGGCATTTATGATTTTATACAAACAAGTTTTGAGGGGTAATTTGATAGTCTTTGTACTCTAAATACAAAAATCAAACTTCTTGATGCTGATTATGACGATGCCTGAATGTCTAGGATAATCCCCAATATAGAAATTCGTGTTATCATATGCGAATTCATTTTGCGTACTATGAAGTTTCGTGTTTATATTTGTTCATTTTCTGTGCCACTCTGTTTAGATCCATGTTTTAGAATTTTTCATAGAAAATTAATGCAAAATAAAAGAATTTTGTTAAAAAATTGAAATTTTTATATGTAGTTCATGTCAATTTTTTTCATACCCAAAAAGGGCCGTGGGAAGAATACTTCCCACCTCCTTGTATGTAATCATGGATGATATGATTTCATTCATCAATGTAAATTCTAAATAACACTATATTCTTTAATCATTTTTTCATATCAGTTTTGACAAATTAAATCTGGATATATTTTGCCCATGAAAGGGTTAAAACCGTTACTCAATGTCAAATGCGTTCATCCAGATTTTAGCTTTAAAGCTCTTCACAATTAATTCAATTGTTAAGAATTGTACTATTCTCAGTGTTTTCTGAATTACATCCAATGAAATAATAAGTTTCCCTCACTGAACTACAATCCAAGTCCCCTAAATGGAAGTAATTTTAATTATAATTTTGACTTCCAATGATGAGACGTGACAACTCCAACCTCTGGCACCAAATGTCGCAAGCGTAAAATGCATTAAACTATTCAATTAGGGATGACTGAGAATCGGAGATAGAATAACAATTCCTAATGAGAATAAGCTTATTCTTACGAACATCTGCTTCTAAAAGAAATGACATTTTGAGTATTATATTAGATCTGGCAAGAAGGGAGACAAGACTTCTTACCATGAAAATACAAGCAAAAGTCGCACTATATGAGTAACTCTACATACATTGTCCTGGATGGAGCAGCAGTATTATCAAAAGCTCCTGCTGGATACGAAAAATAAATCATAGTTTACAGATTTACTCTTTTCTTTCATGCCATCTTCAAATTTGCGCTCGTTATGACTATTTCGGCCGATATTTAATATTTTGACATTTTCCTTGTAAATAGTTTTGTCTTTTAACCGCCCAAAATTAAATACGAAACTGTATATGAATTAGAAGTATTAAAAGCTACAGGTTAAGAAGCTGGCTGTATGTTGATTAAAGAAACACTACTTCCAGAATTTACCGGCTTTTATTTAATGTATATTTTAGTTTTCATTTATTGTCACATTTTAAAACATTTTTGCAGCTAATTTAATTAAAATTTAACAGTGCTTCATAGTCTCTTACCCTCTGTACCTACATTGGATATTTCCTGGCTACTTGTAAATATTGCTTTGAAAATGAGAAATTCAATGAAATGTAGATGTTACCGTCGGGAGTAAGAATGGAATGCCTTTGCTGCGACACGTCCAGTGTCATATTCTAAAGGAATGAAATAATACTATACCAACATTTTCCGAGATGCCCTTCCTACTCCATGATGCCAAATGGGAACGCCTTGGCTGGGCTGTTTCCTTCCCGCGCGAGTAACACGAGAATTGGCCTCTGAGCTGCATCTCAAGGAAGCGGGTCGAGATGGTAGTCATCTGCATGTTTCAGCATTGACGAAAGAAGAGCGAAGAGGACAGAGAAGGAAGAAAGAGAGAGAATCAGAGAGAAAGAGAGGGAGAGAAAGAGCAAAGAAGGCTCTTAAACTTTTCCGGTTTCATCTCCCCCTTTATGTGGGGATGAAGTTTCGGGTGTCTTATGAGTTTGTACATTCTGAAAGGCGTAAGCTCATTTCGAATTCGTAATGCGAGTATGCAAAATAGAAAAATATAACAAACCGAATTATGTTAGTATTCACATCAATAAAATTTGTGTTTATGTATGGTTCTTAATGTTTTGTTTGGTCTTTTCACTCGGATTCCTAAATCAAACTCGATCTAACGAAGAGTTGAAATATGGTACGTTCTTTAGCTTGTTTTCCTGAACTGAAAAATAATGAGTTTTTTTGCGTGTTATTATAACATCAGATATTTTGTCTCTTCTCCGTCCAACTATCACAATTCTTCCTCTAGGACGCTCCATTATAAAACTGTTAATATAGAAATAATCCGTTGTCAACTGTCGAGAAACCAATAGAAACACATAACAACTAGAAATAATCTATAGTAAAACTGTTGTCAACTGTCCAACGTTTTTAAACGTTTTCTAATTTCCATATGGTTAAATAAGTCGGACTTACGTGTTCAATAAAATCGAAACTGCGCCATTTTTAAAGTTTACTTTCCTCTTTCCGAGAAACAAAATTTTATAAAAAATTGAAACAGTCCTTAACAAAATTTTTAAAATGCCATTCAAGCTTCATGTAATGCGATTCCGAAGTTTATAATACGTTTAAAATTAAAGGGTCGCAACATCAGCCAGATTGATTGCGGAATATCAATTTTGGCAAAAATCCTTACTTTGTCACTAGCGTTGTTCATAGGCGGACAGACCGACCCCCGAACGGACAGACATTTGGCCATAAACCAAATTTTGGGTATCACAAAACGCATATTCTGACTGCATAACTGTTAGAGGAAGTAATTTACTTCATATAGGAATATGATGTCTCTACTTTTTAGTTACGAGGGCCCAGCAGAAAGAGTTTTCCTGTCGAAAATTCGCCCATTTCCGGCGCACGATTGCCATGCATTGTTTTGTTACACAGGCCGATCAAGTAAATAGGTATATATTTAAATATTTTAAATACAAACTTTTCTTTGTAATCTATAATAATGCAAACCACCCAATGTCAATTGAATGAGAGAGCATCGAATTTTGACTCACATCTTTGATTTCAATGATCTTCCAAAAATAGAAAACAATGATTTTTCACAATGCAACTGCCATATGAATATAGAATGTAAAAAGGGAATAGCACTCATTTTCACGCTAGCGAAATGAATAATAAGAGAACACTGGAACACGATTTTACTCGCTCTTTTAGTACTCCTCGCTAATGGCGATGTTAATCTCCGACAAGTGGTCTTTAAAACATTCTAAATAATCCATTGAGCTAAATTTAATCCAGCGCGTTGCAATCGATCCGGAACTGAATTAAGTGTTCAATTATTTGGCCGTTACTGCGGTTTGATAATGGACGTGATTTGTTGGCAATAAACATTTTTTTAATGCCATGAACATTCCATGAATAGTGAAACCAAACACTGCACTGTTTTTATAGCTAAGGAATCTAAACACAATGGCGACACCCCAAAATTGATTCTTATACTCTCCAGTTAACAAACCGTCGTGGATAAATCGAGGGTAGTCAATTTATAAGTATACTGATTAGGTCTCGAAGTGTAAAACGTAGATACGTTGTTACCAATACAAGATAACTGATGAGAGTACCAAAACATTTATATGAAGCGCTTACACAAAGTATGTTTCCCAAGTTCATCAACAAAAGGAAACAATTTCATGTTTTATTGTATCAGATTCAGCACATTTTTTTCCCACTCATCAACACCAGAATGAAGACATTTGGCATTCCGTGAGATCAACAGTTGCATCCCTATGTGCAAGAAGCCTATCGCCTACGATTAGTTCGTCAGTCCCCTGCACATCTGCATCACTGCGATAGATATAATGCTGACTGAATACGACATTCATGAGGCATAAGAAAGATCCGACATCGCGTGAGGTGAGATTCGGATTATAGAATGTGTGGTTAAATACCTCTAAGTAGAAATGCTGCGAAAGATGTTGTGAAGCAAAGCTGTAAGCAACCGACATTATGACCATTACACCCGCAAGTTCGGGTCACACCTCTCCCAAGAAATTTCTACATTTTCTTATACTTCAAGAAAGGCCTGTCTGGCCAGCACTGAGCGACCTTTGGAAACACTTTATGTATTCATCTCTTAAAGAAATACTATCTCTCTGTTCATATGTTCAAATTCTACTCCGTAAAAGTAGATTCCAATGAGAAATAAACTTAATAGAAACAGAATTAGATCCAGTTGATACTAGAAATGATCGTATGAACTTGCGTTTGTAGCTACTCAGCAGATTTGCCGGGGAGAGCCTGACAGGGCAGGGTAAGGCAGCGTGGTATGAGCGCGGGTGGGTGAAAGGGTCGGAAGAAGAGTAGAGAAAGCGGGAGAGAGAAGCTTACAGAGACGCGGGAGAAAATACAGAGGCACAGACAAAGAGAAAGAGAGAGAAAGAGAAAAAGAGAGGGAGAAAGAGAGGGAAAGAGTAAGATAGGGAAAAAGAGAGAGAGGGAGAAAGAGAGAGAAAGAGAGAGAGTAGTAAGACAGGGAGAGGTGGGTCGGGTTGACTGGAGCGCTGCGAAATCGGAAGAGGCGGTTGCATGGCGTGGGGCGAGGAAGGTTGGAGTGGGGCAAGTTGGATAGGACCTACCTGGGGCGAGGCGATCAGAGATGAGCAAGCTGGAGCGGATCGAGCTGGTATGGGGCAAGCTGGAGCGGGTCGACCTGGGATGGGATGAGCTAGGGCGGATAGAGCTGGGATGGTATGAGCTAGGGCGGGGGAGAGCTGGGATGGGACGAGTTGTGACGGAATGAGCTGAGGCGAGACGAGCGGTGTCATGACGAGCTAGATCGGGGCGCAGCGAGCTGGGAAGGGGCGAGATGGAGCGGACAGAACTGCGGTGCGGAGATATAGAGCGGGATGGGTCGGGGCGAAGAGGGTTGGGTTGCGGCGGAGCGTCTAGGGCAGGGCGTGGCGCGGCGCGGCGGGACGGCTGGGCTGCTAGGATGAGGCGGGCTGGGGGCGGGGTGGGGGAAGCGTTGGGTGTGGTGTGAGAGGGTGTGGCGGGGCGTGGCGGATCGGCGCTTGATCGCCGGCGCGTGGAGCTGCGACGCGGCGCCGCTCGGCTGCGTAATCCGCGCGACGTCGCCGCCGCCGCCGCCGCGCCCAGAATACCCGGTCACGCCCCCTTCCCGCCGCCGCTCGATGGAGGTCGCCCACAAAGAATACGTAATCGTTACACGCACGCAGGGTGGACTGGTACCAATCCCGTGTTCTGACAAAATGTTCAAATGAAATGTTTCACTTTGTTGAAATTCTCATATCACATTCTTCTTCTTCTTTCTGAGTCATATTTGACAAAAAACAGTTTCGAGTGCAAGGGAGAATAACCATCAAAATTGAATTTTAATGATTGATAAGTGATTCCTGACGAATCTAATGCTAAAGTCATCGGTCACGAAAGTGTAGTGCATGCTTTATTGCAGGAGGTGGCAGTGATCTTCTCCAGCTCGCTGATTAGATCCGGCAAGATTTACGCTGGCTTGGGGAGGGGGTCCAGTCAACCAGGTATCTCCCACCAGTAGGGCACCGCCCCAGCTGGAACAAGCTCTACGCTCCCCACCAATCTCCCGGCACGTGTGGTAGTGTAGTGCATGTAAGTGTAAGTGTAAATATGAGGGGAAGATAGGACAAGAAAGAGAAACCAAAGCTCGTACACGGTCCGTAGCACGTTTTATAAGGTAACTGCTCCGGTGTTTGCCTGGTGCTGATCGAGAAACCATGGAAAGCCACCGAACAGAGCAACCGGCCACTAGAATTCTCTTCCTGACAGCGACTGAATTCCACTTAGTAATCTACCAAGTGTCGAAAGTTGGACCAACCACTCCAGCGTTTTAAGGCACCAAACAATGGGAGGAAAATAGTGCTATTACGGATACAGCTTACGTTCTAAAATATAATTTTGCTGGTAAGAGGCATTAGCAATTATAAGGCTAAAATATTATATCTAATAAAGGCTTTGAAGAAAATATTAAAAGGTACGACAAACTTTAACATCAGATGTTCAAACCCAGTGGAGAAGCTAAGAAGGAACTTGGATTCGAGAAACATAAGGCAATATAGATAACGATACATTTTAAAAGAAAATGGTAATAAATAATTCACCAAATGACTGTAGCACCACTTATGTGCAATAATGTAGAAATGCGCAAAATATATGCGGTAAACTTTGAAAAAACACCAGTGATAATCTAAAGACTTCGGAAGAATGAAAAATAAGAACTGTCTCTAAATGTTGTTTATTGATGGTTCCCTTTTCAGGAAGTTCTAACTGTGACACGTGTGAAACATAATGACGGAAGAATCCATTCCAAACATAATATTGTTACAAAATAAAACAAAATGTAAATTCCCATGTCCATTGTACAATAATCATAAATGATCGTGTGGAAGTAATTTGTGGAAAAAATCGGATTTCTGATGTCTCAGAAACATAATGTATGAGCCGCCATAACAATGAATTTACCACGATCCAATCTCTGAAATATTGTCAGTGCCGGCAATTGGTGTAAAGTCCGAGTGGATAGTTGACAAGGGTGACGGTCCCCCTTCCCATTTGCATCCCTCCCCGAAAATGTATATGGAGGGAAAATACAAAAGAGGTTTTTTTTTTCAAATTGCCATGTTTTTCATTAAATTATCATCAAATTATTACCACATTTATTTGCCATCATATGCATTTTATGTTACTTCAGCAGTTCATTGCTGCGCTTTGTTTTTTCTATATAAACTCATTTAATAATTTTTGGAAATCAATTTTGTCGCTCCTGACACTATAAACATGTAAAATCGCAATACCGTTGAGCCTATGTTGCGTCATAGTTGATCGCGTATACGTTTTAGGTCGACGCAATACCGAGAAACTTGTGGAATATTTCTTTCACCCCAAATTCCGAGTACTGTACACACTAGGAATTTTTCGTGTGGGTATAACTACCCACAATACCCACATTGTCCGCCGGGCCTGCATATCGAGACCACAGGAAAGAACCCGAGGGACGGGTCATGGCGCACAAATCTCGAAACAGACGCGGAAGATCACGTGACCGTCATGTGCAGCGTCGGAAATCATCCCCGTCGGAGCGCCGGGTCGCCCGGCTGAACGCAGCGGCCGCAGTCGATTACTCCGCTTGGGTCGACATCTGATCAACCCATAATAAATGCGGTTTATTGATCGGCGACTCGGCGCATTGATTCTCAATTGGACGCCAATCATAATCGACTGATTTAACAGATAGGGAGAGGTCATTACGAGGCGGCGCGACTGGCTGCGGCGATCACCCAGAAACGTCGCGATAACCGTCATAAGGGGCGTCTCCGCGCCAACTGTTGCTTAATAGCTTGTTCACCCGGCCGGGTAATCGCCGGGCTGCTTGCAGAAATGGGATATTAAAGGGTTGGCGATTTCGCTTTGAATTCGAAGCTGGTCAGTAAATAGGTAAAAAGGATGGAAATACATATATTTTCTTGTTGCAGGATAAGTTCATTGAGAGATTTCCCCACGATAATATTCTGCGGATACATCACGGCATTGAATCGTTTCAAATGAGGATCCGGTATCGGTTAATAATGTATTTGGGACTCGGATTCGGTTTCAATTTGTAATAACAAGACATTTTAGTCCCTGGTTTGCTTTTGAAACCCCAAAAAAGATTAGAAAATGGATGGCTTAGGTATTCGATAATTACCAATAGAGAGAATGTCGGAAGATTGTAAATTGTATTTTTGTAAAAAAAAAAATATTTCTACGATTATTTTAAACAGGAGCACACATATATTACTCCATAACTGAAATTAAGACCCACGCCTATAAATGTGTTTCAAAATTTCAAATGTTCAACTGTTCTTGCATTTGCCTGGTACTAATCGGAGAAACCACGGAACCATTCAGAGCAACCTGCTGATAAAATTTTCCTCGAGATAGTAGTTGATTTCGACTTAGCTGCGTCTCCAGTGTCGAAAACTCTGTCACCGCCGGGACTTGAACCTTACGCCGGGAATCAACTTCCCGATCAGAAGCACTACACTGATATCAGTTGATGCTCTGAGCCACCCCTCCCAGCCCGCCCGATCCGTCATTCCCTACCACACTCTGTTCCAGTTCCACTCCCTCGTTTCCTTGGCCCACTTTCGTCCATTTCCCAGTCCCGTCATTCTCCACTCCATCGCTTCAACCCAACCACCCCATTCCTCCTTCCTTTATCCCATCCCGCCCCGCCTGGTCTCGCCCAGCGTTCCCCGTCCCTCGGTTTGCCCCTTCCCCGCAGGCAGTGAGTCCCGGCGCGGCCGACCGTCCGCGGCGCCGTGACTGACATTCTGGGCGGCGGCAAATGTCAGCACGCAAATGGCACAAGAATTCGGCTGACGGATGGCGCGCCTGGCCTTCAGCGGCGCCTCGCGCGCGCTCTTTGGCCGCCGGGCGGGCGCCCGAGGCGGCGCTGGGGCGGAGGGCGGGCGGCGGCGAGCGGCGAGAGCAGGGCGGTGAGCTGTGGGCGGTGGTGGCTAGTGGGTGGAGGACGGCGGAAAGGAAGGGGCGGCGGTGGCGACGAGCGATGGGGAGAGGAGGAGGGTAGTGGGTGGAGGGTAGTGGGTGGAGGGCAGTTGGTGGAAGGTAGTGGGTGAAGGGCAGTGGGTGGAAGGTAGTGGGTGGAGGGTAGAGGGTGGAAGGTAGTGGGTGGAGGGTAGTGGGTGGAGGGTAGTGGGTGGCGGGTGGAGAGCGGTGGGTGGCAAGCGGTGCAGTGACGGGCAGTGCGTAATGGGCAGTGGGTGAAGGGCAATGGGTGACAGGCTGTTAGAGGCAGATAAATCGCCTCTAACTGCGTGTCACCTACTGCTAAAATCGAATAGTAGTTCGAGTAGTGTACAATGGATAGAGATTGGAGCGGGCGGGCGGGTGGTTTGGCAAGCTATCCTCACCCCATATTTACACACACTAACATGCACTACACCATCACACTTTACGGGAGACCGGTCGGGCGCTTAGAGCTTGTGCAGGCTGGGACAGCTCCTCGCTGGTGGGAGGAGATATCTAGTTGGGGAAAACCCTGTAGCCTGAGATCGTTCGGCGCCGGATCTCGCCAACCAGCGGGGGAGGACCACCACCACCTTCCGAGGGAAAATATGCACTACATTTATGGTGCTAATGATCTTAGAAGTTGACGCGACAGGAATCGCTAACAATTAATCAGCGGACGAAAAGCGTTAATCCGGGCGGACAAATGGAGGAAAGAGGGCGGCGAGCACGAGTGAAACGGGCGAAGGACGTCGAGGAGAGAGCGGTAAACGGTGATGTAGGCGGAAAGATGGAGGAAAGAGGGTGGCGAGCGGGAGTGGAGTGAGCGAGGGACGTCGGGAAGAGAGCGATAAATCGGGAGGTGGGCCGACAGATGGAGGAAAGAGGGCGTCGATCGGGAGCGGAACGGGCGGGGACATCGGGGAGAGAGCATAAACCAAGAGGAGGCGGACAGATGGAGGAAAGAGGATGGCGAAAAGAAGTGGAACGGGCGAAGTAAGTCGGGGAGAGAGCAATAAACCGTGAGGTGGGGGACAAGATGGAGGAAAGAGGGCGACTAGCGGTAGTGAAGTCGGGGAGGGAGCGGGAGCGAACGAGGAGGAAGTGAGTCGGTGATGTGGTGGGTGGTCGTCCTGGAATTTGCGCGAGCCTTCAGGCGCTGGACACTTCGGACGATGGATGGACTGGCCAGGAAGAAGAGTTATTAATGGTCGTGTAGCTAAAAATTAAGAGAGAATGGAGTTTGTGACGCAATAAGAACAACGAAATTTTTAAAACACGCTAGAAAAACTTCATCCTTTCACAAACATGTTTCCTAATTTTTAAAATTAATGTTGCAACTAAAATGTTTTAGTGGAAATAAACTTAATTCGATAAAATTTGATGAAATCAGATTAAATTTGTCAGAATGTTTCAGCATTGCTACAAAACAATCTAAAATATTAAACCGGCTGAGAATAGGACATCAACTGATATCATTGCAGTGCCTCTGAACGAGGGGTGCTGGGGTTCTAGTTCGGACGATGGAAGATTTTTCAACACGCTACATGGTTGATCGAATTCAGCCGCTGTCTGGAGGAGAATTCTAAGGACCGGCTAGTCTGATTGGCAGTAGTCGGGTTTCTCCTACCAACGCCAGTCGAATGACGGGACTGTACCCTAGCGAACGGTCCAAGAACCGCGCGCGATTTTTCCTTTCTTTTCCTTGTCCATCCCATACGATTACTATACTTACTAGATGAATCAATAGATCCATTAATTACAATAAAGACAATCGGACATCAAAGATATTGATCATATGAATATATAGATTTTAAAAACATCATTGACTCCTATATATCAGCACTATATAATATAAGATCATTTCGTCTCCTAAACGTCGACAATCGAACCGTTTAATTGGTCTTAACTATCTCACATGTCGAGATACCAGACGGGAGCTTACAGCTTGTCCCGGCTAGGGCGGTGACCTGATGGAAAATATCTGGAGGTGGAAACCGAGAATGTGAACATGTAAGTCCGCTGGTGGGAGATATGTGGCTAGGGAAAACCCGCAAGCCGACGGGTAGGTCGGCGCTGGATGTCGTTATCCATCGGGGAAGATCACTACCAACTCCCGCGATGAAAACAAGTACTGCCCTTACGGAACTAATTTCCTTAGTAGCTGACGCGTCCGGAATCACAAAATAATGAATTTACTGCGTAATTGTAGTTAGAGTAGGTAATCGTCGTACATAATCCCTTTTTTGTGAATGAACATGGGATGGGAAATTTCATACAATAAAGTTATACCTTTGACATTTGTCTCTAATTTGAAGAGAACTCGTTATGTGCTGGTATTTTCCAAGGCGCGTTCTGAAGCAAAGAACTTTCGCATACGACATCCCTACGACTGATTGTAATTATCTCGGTCGACGAAAAGCCCTCGGGCCTTGAACATTTTGTCGCTGGTCACTTGTAACGCTCATTACGCCCTTTGTGCATAAATAACTATTGTTACATTTAGCTGGTTTTGCAATATTGTTTCTCTTTACAATTGGCTGCAATGAGTTATGAGAGGGACGAAAAAACGCTTCGTTGCTCTTTTGAAGAAGCTGAAATAATCCTGCAAAAGCAGAAGTTAGTGATTTCAAGCTTTTTTGTATTGGAATATGCATTGGAATATTCAATGAATATTGGAATGTACATTATAAATCGGTTCCCGAGATCAATGTAAGTCATTATGTCTTGTCAAAGCAAGTTAGTTGCGACAGGATATGCAGCAGAGCAACGGAGAGACTTAAGACAAAACAGCGCTATCGTTCTATTCTGTCGTACGCGTACTGTACCCGAGGAGTCTGCCACCCCAAATCAAAGCCCCGGTTCTCGCCCGGCCACAACCTCGGGTCTCGAACTGCTCCCGCACTGGACCGCATAACGAGACTTCCGCAACAGACAGCGCGGGGAGCACAACGGTCGACGGTCCGCCAACCCCCACCCTCGCCCCAGCCTTAAGCCCCCGAAAACACGCCACCCGCCCTCCCTCCCCCTCACTGCGCGTGCGCGGGTCGGCGAGCGGCAGCACGCCCCGCTGCACTAAGCGGCTCCCGCCCGCACCGGCCGGTGCCCGGCGGCGGCCAGCCGGCCGGCTGCGTCCGAGGCGGCCTGCAGACCGGTGGGTTGTGGCAGCGGGGGTAGAGACGGTGGTATGACCGCTGGTGAGGGAGATGGAGGTGGAGGCGTGGGCGAAGGTGATTGTGAGAGGGGGCGAAGGCATGGAGAAGACCGAGGGGTGACGGAGGCGGTGGTTTGACCGCTGGCGGTGGAGATGGAGGTGGGGGTGTGGGCGGAGGCGATCGTGAGAGGGAGCGAAGGCACGGAGGAGATGGAGGCGGAGGCGGTGGTATGACCGCTGGTGGAGGACATGGAGGTGAGGGCGCGCGTGGAGACGATTGCGAGAGGAGATGGAGGCGGTTGTAGGAGCGGCGACGAGGGAGGTGAGGGTGGGGACGGGGGTGGGGGCCGAGGTGTTTGCGGGAGGGGGCGAAGGCAGGGAGGAGACCGAAGCAGACACGCAGGCGAAGGCGGGGGAAATGGTGATGAAGGCGAGGTTGGAGGCGATTACTCGAGGGGGGTTGGCGAGGGAGGAGACCGAGGCAGTGGCGGAAGCGATGATATGACCGCTGTCGGAGGAGATGGAGGTGAGAGCATGGGAGACAGGCGGTGGTAGGAGCGGTGACGAGGGAGGTGGGGGTGGGAACGGGGGCGAGGGCGGAGAAGAGGAGACGCAGGCGGAGGCGGTGGTAGGTGATGAAGCGAGGGAAATGGTGATGAAGGCGAGGGTGGAGGCGATTACTCGAGGGGGGTTGGCGAGGGAGGAGACCGAGGCGGTGGCGGAAGCGATGATATGACCGCTGTCGGAGGAGATGGAGGTGAGAGCATGGGAGACAGGCGGTGGTAGGAGCGGTGACGAGGGAGGTGGGGGTGGGAACGGGGGCGAGGGCGGAGAAGAGGAGACGCAGGCGGAGGCGGTGGTAGGTGATGAAGCGAGGGAAATGGTGATGAAGGCGAGGGTGGAGGCGATTACTCGAGGGGGATTGGCGAGGGAGGAGACCGAGGCGGTGGCGGAAGCGATGATATGACCGCTGTCGGAGGAGATGGAGGTGAGAGCATGGGAGACAGGCGGTGGTAGGAGCGGTGACAAGGGAGGTGGGGGTGGGAACGGGGGCGAGAGCGGAGAAGAGGAGACGCAGGCGGAGGCGGTGGTAGGTGATGAAGCGAGGGAAATGGTGATGAAGGCGAGGGTGGAGGCGATTACTCGAGGGGGGTTGGCGAGGGAGGAGACCGAGACGGTGGCGGAAGCGATGATATGACCGCTGTCGGAGGAGATGGAGGTGAGAGCATGGGAGACAGGCGGTGGTAGGAGCGGTGACGAGGGAGGTGGGGGTGGGAACGGGGGCGAGGGCGGAGAAGAGGAGACGCAGGCGGAGGCGGTGGTAGGTGATGAAGCGAGGGAAATGGTGATGAAGGCGAGGGTGGAGGCGATTACTCGAGGGGGGTTGGCGAGGGAGGAGACCGAGACGGTGGCGGAAGCGATGATATGACCGCTGTCGGAGGAGATGGAGGTGAGAGCATGGGAGACAGGCGGTGGTAGGAGCGGTGACGAGGGAGGTGGGGGGTGGGAACGGGGGCGAGGGCGGAGAAGAGGAGACGCAGGCGGAGGCGGTGGTAGGTGATGAAGCGAGGGAAATGGTGATGAAGGCGAGGGTGGAGGCGATTACTCGAGGGGGATTGGCGAGGGAGGAGACCGAGGCGGTGGCGGAAGCGATGATATGACCGCTGTCGGAGGAGATGGAGGTGAGAGCATGGGAGACAGGCGGTGGTAGGAGCGGTGACGAGGGAGGTGGGGGTGGGAACGGGGGCGAGGGCGGAGAAGAGGAGACGCAGGCGGAGGCGGTGGTAGGTGATGAAGCGAGGGAAATGGTGATGAAGGCGAGGGTGGAGGCGATTACTCGAGGGGGGTTGGCGAGGGAGGAGACCGAGGCGGTGGCGGAAGCGATGATATGACCGCTGTCGGAGGAGATGGAGGTGAGAGCATGGGAGACAGGCGGTGGTAGGAGCGGTGACGAGGGAGGTGGGGGTGGGAACGGGGGCGAGGGCGGAGAAGAGGAGACGCAGGCGGAGGCGGTGGTAGGTGATGAAGCGAGGGAAATGGTGATGAAGGCGAGGGTGGAGGCGATTACTCGAGGGGGGTTGGCGAGGGAGGAGACCGAGACGGTGGCGGAAGCGATGATATGACCGCTGTCGGAGGAGATGGAGGTGAGAGCATGGGAGACAGGCGGTGGTAGGAGCGGTGACGAGGGAGGTGGGGGTGGGGACGGGGGGCGAGGGCGGAGAAGAGGAGACGCAGGCGGAAGCGGTGGTAGGAGCGGAGGCAGGGGAGATAGTGGTGAAGGGGGGAGCGGTGGCTAATTTGAGGGAGGAGATCGAGGCAGTGGCGGCGGCGGTGGCGATGGTACGACCGCTGGCGGAGAAGGAGGTCGGGGCGGGGGCAGAGCGAGGGTGAGAGTGGATACCGAGGCGGAGGCGGAGGTGGGCTGGAAGCTTAGGAAACAGGCTAAGATAAGCATTGCCACTGTCTCTGCAGCGACTTTGATCGGGAAGTCCTAGGTTTCGAGTCCCGACGGTGGAGGATATTTGACATTAGCTAGATAACTAGGTAGAATTCAGCTAGGTCTGGAGGATAATTTTAAAACGAGGCTGCTCAGATCGGTGGTTTTTCGTGATTTCTCCATTCTGTATCAGGCAAAGCAGTACAACACATTAACAAATAAGCCACGGATCATGCGCGATCTTTCTTTCTTCTTCCTTCCACTATCCTCTCCCGTTATTCACACACACTTACACATGCACGCACTACACTAGCACATAAATCTGGAGACAAGTCGAAGGTTAGTCTTGTCCCGGTAGGGGCGGTGCTCCGCAGGGGGAGAGCGGGGGGTGGGGATGAGAGGAAAATCCCCCCCAAGCCAATGTATAAGCCAGCACCAGATCTCACCGCCCAGTAGAAGAGGAACACCCCCAGATACAGGATAAAATAATTCACCACAATAACAGGATTAATGAGCATT
Organism: Acheta domesticus; assembly: GCA_031308135.1. NCBI lineage: Eukaryota > Metazoa > Arthropoda > Insecta > Orthoptera > Gryllidae > Acheta > Acheta domesticus. The sequence goes on along the minus strand of JAHLJT010009355.1, from coordinate 102,452,495 downwards.
GCAACTGACGTGTCTGGAAACATCAATTAATTAATCAATGACTCATGCGGTGTCAGAATCGGAGGATATGAGAAGGGAATGTTATGAAGAGTGAAGGTGGGAATACCGACGTCGGTGAAGAGGTGGAAGTCTCTGCAGAGGTGATGACAGCGGTGACGACAGCTGAGACGATTGAAGAAAAGGCAGCGCAACCTAACCGCAAAAGGTAAAGATGACAACGAAGGAAGAAGTGATGGAAGGCGGGTGGGGATGATTGCGGCAGAGATAGGGCTTAATGATGGTGAATGAGGTGGTAAAGGCGGTGAAGGCGGCGTATGCGACCGGAGTGGGGCGATGGCGAGGAAGGAGGGTTGTCCCAAGAAGTGGTGGGGGACAGGTTTAGTTGCTGCAGGAGGAGGTGAGGGCGCAGGCGCTTCAAAAGGAGATGACGGTGGTGGTGGCGGCGCGCAGTGGCGACGAAGGAGTGATTCAGTATCATTAATGGAGGGGGACAGTACAATTAATGGAGTGGCATGGATGTGGCGACAGATGCGGCGTTGGTAGTGGCGGATACGCAAGAGGAGCGGAATTGCCGGTGGTAGAGACAGCAGCGAAGGAGAAGGTGGCAGCTGATGGCATCAGAGACGGCGGGGTCGGATGTGAAGCCGGCAGCGGCTGCGAAGGCAAGTGCAGGCGGGGAAAGCGCAAACGCGAGTGGAGACATCGCGGCGGCGTTTCCTGGGAGTCGAGCAAGGACCCGTCGCGCCGGCCTGCTCCACAGCTGACGCCACCGTCGCCCCTTGACCGTCTTCCGCCCGACCGCCAGCGCGCACATCCGGCAACGCCACTCGCTCGCTCGCCCGCTCGCCCCCCGCTCACTCCCCGCTTGCTCCCCTCTCGGCACCCGCTCGCTCCCCCGTTCGCTCCCTCGCTCGTCCCTCGCTCGCCCTAGGCTCGCTCACCCGCTCCCCGCTCGCTCGTCCCCGGCTTGCTCGTCCCCCGCTCGCTCGTCCCCCGCTCGCTCGTTCCCCGCTCGCTCGTCCCCCGCTCGCTCGCCCCCCGCTCTCTCGTCCCCCGCTCGCTCGTCCCCCGCTCGCTCGCCATCCTCTCGCACCCCGCTCGCCCCCGCACTTCCCCTCGCCGGCATGCCTGCACTCCGTATCATGTGCCCGCCGGCTGGTCGCTGACTCTCCGCCCCGCCCGCTCGCCCACTGGCTTGACCGGCGGCTGGTCGCCGACCGCCCGCGCCCGGTACTCGCAGGCGCCCTTCTTCGGCTGGGACTGCTTCGCCAGCGGGAAATACTGGGCACGACGCAAGCGTCTTTGGTTCGCTGCGCTTTGCACCAGATGACGCCGCTTATTGTTTCATTTCCCTTTTCTTGTCATGTTTCTTGTCGCATTCGACATTGAGATATAAACTACTTATTTATCTTCGTTTTTCTTTTCTTCCATTGACTACGATTTTCTTTTCTCTGCTCCTTCTTATTCATCGTCATTTTTTTATCATTTTTCTCGTATTTGATAGTATTCAATAATGTTTTACATGTTTACAAGTCTTACGTAACATATTTTTATCTACGAAACTGAAGATGGCGGGACTCATTTCACAACAGGCCTCGAAAATACAATAACGGATATAGATTTTTGCCGGTATCTGATTATTCGCGGCGTTGTATGCCCCCCTGCGAAGACATCAGGTTACTTACTAGATATGGTCTTTACTTCATTGTTAATTGGTCCCTACATGAATCCTTAATTAGACAAAGTATAGTTAATAATTTGATTAGAAAGTAACCTACTTTTTACTTCTTTTATTTATTTAATTCTGACATTAATAAACAAATAATAACGAATTTACGAAATCTTATTCTTCTGCACTTCAAGGGTTAGGTTTCAGAACCTGTACCGGTGTCCACTTCCTTCAGGGCCTTCCTACATCTCTTCTTCCTCTGCATCTGTAGTCCACTGCGAGTGCTGGTAGTCTGCTATCGAGCATTCGTATAAGATGTTCATACCATCTTTTCTGATTTCCTTCCAGTTTCTCCAGCAGTGGTTCGATACCCAGTTTATTTCTTATCGCTGTTCTCTTCTCTGTATCTCTTTTCTTTTATCTAGGATATTATAGGGTGCTTCTCAAAAATTTCATTTCAGCTGCCTGGATAGTTATCTTTTTTTGATGTTACTCTTGCTTCATTTCCATACATTAATACTGGCACTGGCACTGGCGCATTCATACTGGTACAATTTACGAAATAAAAATGTTATTTCTATTTCAAAATGTTCAAGAAAATATATCAAACGCAATTAATAGCATGAAAACAAAATTATAAAAACGTGAATTAAATGTTAGTGCGATACACTAAATACAATATTATGAGAAAAATAATACATCCGTGAACATTCATTTTTAGAAATGGTCCCGTGTTTCTTTAAAATCAATTAAAGTTGTTGTTTTGAAAGTATTCGTTTAATTCGAATGTTTCAGCATATAGACATACATACTTTTGATAGGCGGAGAGTGAGATAGAGATAGAATCAAGTTATGATCTTCATTTCAAAAGTAAAGTTTAAACAAAACATTAAAATAGAGATATTATGACCAATGTTAGTAAAATATTCCTGTGTATTAAATGTAAGAGCATATTATGCACTCCCCGAAAAAACAAAAAATTAAAATTGGGAAAAACAAAAGACTGGATCGAAATATTTCTGTAATTAATCTTGGACTACTAATGATCTATTTGAGTCAAAATATTGTATTGTACTTTATTTTTACTTACCTTTTAACAAAAACTACGTTGGTATAAAAAATCATGTAAAAAACCTTGGTATTTCTTTCATTGATTATGTTGAAGGTACTTACAGAATCATGTCCATTTTATTACTTCGTTTATTACTTCGTAATGTATTTATATTAAACCAATTATAAAATATAATAAAATGACACTATATTCAGTAATAACTGCGATTCGTCAAACACATATTCTTTTAAATACAATAAATATGTATTTAATATCCTTAAAAAGTGCTGGTAGGTTTGTACATCTTTGAGAATTTCTTCGGAACGAGTCTAAAATCACGGCGTAATAATTTCTCAAAATCTCTACGTAACAAGCACCATTCTTTCTTGAGAAGTAAAATAAGCAAATTGCAATCTGTGTTTCGTCAACTCCTTCACTTACTACATTCCCTTGCTGTGAAGACGGTCGGCTTTAGCTCTGCCGTGTAGCAGCTGCAAGGCTACCTTGTACCTCGTCCTTTCGCGAGCGCCCTGGCCGTCACCCGACGCCAGCAGAAGCTAACAGCGGGGGAGGGGAGGGGCGGGGGCGTCGCGGCTCTGCCCATTCGACGCCTGGGCGGGCGGTGCGGGCGCCGGCGCCGGGCGGCCGTTAGCACGGGTCGCGCCACAAAGGCGCCCTTGTTCGCAGCTCAGGCGCCGCGGCGCCGCCGCCGCCGCCGCGACACCTCCAGCGCCAGGCGCCGGACCCCGCCCCCTCCCCGACCACCACCCGCCCGCGGCCTCCGCCTTTCCTCAGACTCTAAGACCGTTGCCACTCCTGTATCCGCATGGCGACACCTCCCGCGCGTGGCGCCGGACCCGACCCCTCCCCGACCACCCTCCCTCCACCACCCACCCGCGGCCTCCGCCTTTCCTCAGACTCCAAGACCGTTGCCACTCCTGTATCCGCATGGCGACACCTCCCGCGCGTGGCGCCGGACCCGACCCCTCCCCGACCACCCTCCCTCCACCACCCACCCGCGGCCTCCGCCTTTCCTCAGACTCCAAGACCGTTGCCACTCCTGTATCCGCATGGCGACACCTCCCGCGCGTGGCGCCGGACCCGACCCCTCCCCGACCACCCTCCCTCCACCACCCACCCGCGGCCTCCGCCTTTCCTCAGACTCCAAGACCGTTGGCCACTCCTGTATCCGCATGGCGACACCTCCCGCGCGTGGCGCCGGACCCGACCCCTCCCCGACCACCCTCCCTCCACCACCCACCCGCGGCCTCCGCCTTTCCTCAGACTCCAAGACCGTTGCCACTCCTGTATCCGCATGGCGACACCTCCCGCGCGTGGCGCCGGACCCGACCCCTCCCCGACCACCCTCCCTCCACCACCCACCCGCGGCCTCCGCCTTTCCTCAGACTCCAAGACCGTTGCCACTCCTGTATCCGCATGGCGACACCTCCCGCGCGTGGCGCCGGACCCGACCCCTCCCCGACCACCCTCCCTCCACCACCCACCCGCGGCCTCCGCCTTTCCTCAGACTCCAAGACCGTTGCCACTCCTGTATCCGCATGGCGACACCTCCCGCGCGTGGCGCCGGACCCGACCCCTCCCCGACCACCCTCCCTCCACCACCCACCCGCGGCCTCCGCCTTTCCTCAGACTCCAAGACCGTTGCCACTCCTGTATCCGCATGGCGACACCTCCCGCGCGTGGCGCCGGACCCGACCCCTCCCCGACCACCCTCCCTCCACCACCCACCCGCGGCCTCCGCCTTTCCTCAGACTCCAAGACCGTTGCCACTCCTGTATCCGCATGGCGACACCTCCCGCGCGTGGCGCCGGACCCGACCCCTCCCCGACCACCCTCCCTCCACCACCCACCCGCGGCCTCCGCCTTTCCTCAGACTCCAAGACCGTTGCCACTCCTGTATCCGCATGGCGACACCTCCCGCGCGTGGCGCCGGACCCGACCCCTCCCCGACCACCCTCCCTCCACCACCCACCCGCGGCCTCCGCCTTTCCTCAGACTCCAAGACCGTTGCCACTCCTGTATCCGCATGGCGACACCTCCCGCGCGTGGCGCCGGACCCGACCCCTCCCCGACCACCCTCCCTCCACCACCCACCCGCGGCCTCCGCCTTTCCTCAGACTCCAAGACCGTTGCCACTCCTGTATCCGCATGGCGACACCTCCCGCGCGTGGCGCCGGACCCGACCCCTCCCCGACCACCCTCCCCGACCACCTCCCTCCCGCGGCCTCCGCCTTTCCTCAGACTCTAAGACCGTTGCCACTCCTGTATCCGCATGGCGACACCTCCCGCGCGTGGCGCCTGACCCAGGCCCTACCCGACCCCCTCCCTCTTCCACCTACCCTCCCCCGGCCACCGCCTCCACTCAGACTCCTTCCAAGACCGTGCCACTCCCGTATCCGCATGGAAGCTCCGAATCCGCCTCCACATCCGTCGCCCGGGCGATACCACCACCGCCAGGCGTGGGATCGGACCCTCTCCAATCTCTTCTCACCATCTCCTCCTTCTGCCTCTAATCGTTATTTTTCCAAGACCGTTGCCACTCCCGTTTCTCGTGGCGCCACCTCCCGCGCGTAGCGCCGGACCCAGGCCTACCCACCCACACCCTCCGTGCTTTACCCACCCTCTCCCCGCCACCGTTTCTCATCAGACTCCTTCCAGGACCGTGCCATTCCCGCATCCGCATGGAACCTCCGAATCCTCCTCAACATCCGTCGCCCGGGCAACACACCGCCTGGCGCGGGATTGGACCCTGTCCGACCTCTCGTTACTCTCTACCCGCCTCTGTCTATCCTCATTCTTCTTGCATGAATCGTCGCCAGTGCTATTTCCGCATGGAGACACCTCCTGCGTGTGGCGTCGAACCCGGGCCCTACCCACACCCTCCGTGGTGGATGGCAGCTCCAAATCCCTCTCCATGTCCACCGCCAATGATCCCTAAGCACCTGGCACCACCCCCACCCCCTCCTTGTCCCTTTCCGTCCCATCGTTAACCCTATCCCCACCCACCTCTCCTCCGCTATTCTTCAGTCTCCTTCCAAGACGAGAGCCATTCCTGTGCATGAGCGACATCTCTGTCGCTTGGCGCCTAAACCCGCTCCTCCAAACCGGGACACGGGCTTCTGTTAATCATGATGATACAATTTCTGCGAAAAGAAATTTGAAAATCTTCGTCGTTTTGAAATAATAAAAAATATTATATTGGCAGTAGGAAGAGTCAGATGCTAATGAAACATTTTTTCAAAAGTATTCGAAGATACATGTAGTAATTTACTACATGAGTCGATAAAAAATACTTTATCCACGTGAGAAAATTATTACTTTACAGTGACAAAGAGGAGTTAAGATTTACTTATCGATGTGTGGGTTATATGAGTTAATTCCATTTGTTTGAATAAAAACGAAATTAAATCGTAATTTTTGGTTAGGTCATATTAATTAGTTTCCAGTGCCACAGCAAGGACCGCCAGCAAGAGACGTTTACAGCTCGAAGCGCCCTTAAAGGCAATTCATTATTGTTTACCTTAACCGATCACCTTTAAATGCTGTTTACTTACATGTTCGGAATATATTAAATGCGTCGTTATTTGATAAAAAATTAATAAAGCTTTCTGGAGTGGATAAAATGGCTCTTTGTTGTATCCGATATAGCGTACAGTCTTAGTCAAAATAATATCGTTAATCATAAAGAAATACAGTCAGAAAACATTAAAAATGTAAAAAAGGCGATCGTAATCGATAAAATATGCATTACAGATAGTTGAAACAGGTAATGTGTAGGGTAGAAATTATAATTCGCGCTGCTACGTTCGTAAATAATCCACTCACTTGCAAATAATGATCTCTTTTCCCAACTTATAAATTAAATAACCTGTTAATTATCTGTAAAAGATATAGGACGTTAAATAACTAACATCCTAACCAGTACAAACCGTCTTAAACCTCCGCAATAAAACAAAAGCTCATTCATTAATTTAATCCCACGCGTCCCCCTTGTGACCATTGTTGTGCCCGCCGTTTCCTCTCAGTCCCGACCATTGTCGTCGTTGCCCAGATGAACAGCAGGCGGAAGCGCGTATCGCCGCACGTGCACTTGTTTACGTGCGTGCGTGAGTCCCGGCGCGGTGCGGTGCGGCGCCACCGGACGCCGGCCTGAGATCGGCGGAGCAGTCGCCGCGCGGAGAGGTTGCGCGCTGTCGCGGGCGCGGAGCGCGCCACCCGGCAAGGGGCGCGCAGTGGATGAGAATTATCAGGCTAGGGGGTCAAAATAGAGAAGCCGCATTTGAAGGATTGCAGAAATCAAAGAACCGTGAAAAACAATTTAGAACAGTGGTGTCAATGTCTTCTACTGGTGGCAATGGCACTCCTCGCGGCACTGTGCCATGTCACGAGCTTCTCTGGGCCACTAGCGTCGGCAGAGGAAACTATTAGTAACCCCACCGTTTTACAGTAGCAATAGCGTTGTCTTTTGCGGCGGAGTTATGAAACTGAGAGGAGAGGTGATTTCGTCGTAGCACTCGTGCCACGGACTCCTGCTCGTGGTATCGACCTTGATAACACTGCGCTAGGGGATCAAAATAGAGAAGCCGAATTTGTAGGACTGCAAAAAACCGAAGAACCTAGGAAAATATCGAGAATCTTCCACTGTCTGTAGCAAATTGTATCGACACCTAAAGAATCCTTACAGTGCTAATAAATGCGTGTAATCCTAATAAATCTTTATAATCGTAACAAATCCTTGTCATGCTAATTTTTTTTTAAATTCTGATAAATTCTAATAAATTCACGTCATCCTATCGAATCCTCATGACCCAACGAACTCTCATTCCAACGCATCCTCATCCCGAAGAATCCTCATCGCCCCAAAAAACACAATATTTCAACCCGAGTAATTACACAAATTTTTTAGGTGTTTAAGTTTCAGATCATTTAGGAATTTTATTTTTTATGATGATGGTTGATAGCAATTCAAAATATTTGTACTGATACTTTACCTACTTGTGCTTTACGTATATTTGTATTTTTTGCGTTCAGAATTAAGCAATTATTATCATCATCAATATCATTATTATTAATATTATCATTATCATTATTATTATCATTATTATTATTATTAAGCGTGTTTTGTCCGCACGCAACTTGTCCACCCGGAATCGCACTCTTGCTCACTGCTTTCTGCATCTCGACCCAACCCCCCCCCCGCTCCGCTCCCTTCCTGGTTCTGCACAGTTCCGCCCCCCCCCCCCTCACAACCCCCGGCGCACGTCCATTACGCCAGGGTCGACCACGCCGCGTCGCTCCGCTCCGCTCCGCGCGCGCGCGCGTGTGCAATATCCGGACGCCATTAAGTGGTGCAATTTACTGCAGTTTACACCTCGGGGCCTCGCGCCGGCTCCGCTGGGATTTATGCGATAATTTCGCCGTCATTTGACGGAACACGCTCGAGTTGGTCGCCGACACGCCCGCCGTCGCGCGCGCGTGCGCCCGGCGGTGCAGACGACGGCGTGGCGTGTCGCGTGACCCGGCACGCTCGACCAGGAGCTGCGCTTCGCCAAGCGTCGAACCTCGGACTCCTATGACGTCGATTGAGAGTATAGAACTGTGGTCGACTAGGAGCTGCGCTTCGCCAAGCGTCGATCCTCGGACTCCTATGACGTCGATTGAGAGTATCGAAGTGTGGTCGATTAGGAGCTGCGCGTCAACAAGCGTCGATCCTCGGACTCCTATGACGTCGATTGAGAGTATCGAACTGTGGTCGACTAGGAGCTGCACTTCGCGGAGGGTCGATCCACGGGCTTCTATAATCAGGGGCGTCCAGATGGGATGCAGCTGGGGCAATTTACCCCAGGCCACGTCTTTTTTGGGGGCCGGAATTTTTTCATTCAAAAGAAATGAAAATATATTTGTCTCTTATCCACATTTAACGCATTGCTACAAGATATTTCTGACGCATGGAGAAATTAATTAAGTTTATGAATGGGAGGAAGAGGGAATTTTTTTTCTTAAAATAATTTACATTAGATAAACTGCCCCAGGCCTCTGGTTTTATCTGAGCTCCCCTGCTTATGATGTCGATTGGTAGGATCGAACTGGGATCTACACTCGACTTGGAGTTGCGCTTCGCCGAGCATTGATTATCGGACTCCTATGATATCGATTGAATGGATCGAACTGAGATGGACACTCGACTAGAAGCTGCGCTTCGCCAAGCGTCCATCCTCGGACTCCTATGACATCGAATGGGAGGATTGAACTGAGATAGATGCTCGACTAGGAATTGCACTTCCCTGAGCACGGAGACTTGGACTCCCATGACGTCGACTGGGAGTCGTCATTGGAGTTGATGTCATTGTACCATTCTCCTATTACTTGGCTAGAACGCCTTGCATATTAATAGTCATAATGTTACTTCATTATAGTACAGATGTTTGACCAATTATTCCAGCGACGTTTGTAGTTGAGACATAATAAATCATTGGTTATTGTACTATTAAATATTGTTCTCTTGTACCGATATAACTCGTGGGAAGATGATAACAACCCGAACATGCTCCCCAGTTTCGAAAGTTCAGAATTAGAATACTGAAGCTCCCGGGAACAGCATCAGTTGTGCAGTTGATAAGAAATGAGAACAGATATTGTACTTCGATGGTAGTTTTTAGTTCGTAGACTGCTCATTTGATGTCGGCTGTGTTTAAGCTTAACCAGTGTCACCTGGTACACGTAGGAGACATTCCGCTAGGGAACGTTGGCTGAATAACCGCATACTAAATGCCACGAAACCGTTCAATGTAAAAGTTTAACTTTTAATAGGAAGCATTAGTCGTTTAAAAGATACTTTACGAAAAAAAGATATTAATTAGGTATTAATTCACTCGTTTCAAGTTTATGGTATTCTCTCGTATCGTAATATTACTCTACTTTTGTGTATTAATACCCTCATTACATCATCAATTCAAAAATACTATTTCATAACCTCACTCTCTTAAAAGAGAAATTCCTTCACGAAAGAAATAACAGGTGTTCTCATCCGTTATTTTAGCTACAACTAATTTGTTTATATTGATCTTAACGGACGGTGTACAGTTGAAATTTTTAACAGACGAAGACGGATAAGCATGGATTTTCATTTCGAAATCTGGTTACGTTATGTCGATATAACAGGACACTTTTACCAAAAATAAATACCCGAGCAACGTCGTGCGCTTGAACTAACGTCTAATCCAACTCACAACATTCCCCGGTGGCAAGTCCCGCTTCAATTAGCAGCAGCAGTGACTATCAGCCCCCGGAACAAAGCTTCAGCAGGCCGCCGCCGCCGGAACGCGAGCAAACGTCGCGAGCGGAGGAGTGGGCGTGGCGCGGGCGGAAGGCGGGGGCGACGTCAAAGCGGACGCGAGCATACCGCGGCCACATCCGCTGGCGGTGGCGCTTCTGCTGAATAGCGAGACGGATGCGGCGCCGCCGCCGACGCCGACGCCCGCGGCCGCGGCCGGGAGTGGGCGCCGCGCCCACAATAAAGCAAGAACGCCGCGGTCGCCCGGCCGCCTCCGACGGCGTCCCGCTCCTCGCCGCGCCCCGCTCTTCCCACCCACCTCGCTTCCACGAGATTCTCTGCAAGAGGCCGTTCTGCGAAAGGTCCTGGTAGCAGCCGAAAACCGGCAAAGATAACTCAGGGCGTCCACTGATGTCACAGCAGTGCGTCTGTCCTAGGGTTCGAGTCACGGCGCTGGCAGCAGGATTTTCTACACTGCTTGTCAGTTTCGTCTAATTAGGAAAATTCTAGCGGTCGGCTGCTCTGATCGGTAGTTTTCCGTGGTTTCTCCGATCAATACCCGACGAATGTTGGAGCTGTACCCTAACAAACGGGCGCGCGATATTTCCTTCCTCTTCTTTAGCCTCTTCTTTGGCCCGTTCTGCGGAAGGTCCTGGTAGCAGCGAAAACCGGCAAAGGTGGCCGAGGCCGTTCACTGATGTCACAGCAGTGCCTCTGTCCTAAGGTTCGAGTCACGGCGCTGGCAGTAGGATTTTCTACACAGCTTGTCAGTTTCGTCGAATTCAGTCGCTGTCTGTAGGAGGATTCTAGCGGTCGGCTGCTCTGATCAGTAGTTTTCCGTGGTCTCCGATGAACACCCGGTGAATGTTGGAGCTGTACCCTAACAAACGGGCGCGCGATATTTCCTTCCTCTTCTTTAGCCTATCCTCATACATGACTTACACACACCTACACTTACGTGCACTTGACTATCACACTTGTCCGGAAACCAGTCGGGAGCTTACAGTTAGAGCTGGGGCGGTGCCCCGCTGGTGGGAGATAGCTTGTTGGTAGGTCGGCGCCGGATCACGATAGCTAGCGGGGGAAGGTCACCGCCACCTCCTGCGATAAAAACATGCCCTACACTGGCGGTACTAATGGCCTTAGCAGTAGCCCGGAATCACCAATCAATCAATCTAAAACACCAAAAGCGTAAGAAAACAGATATTTACGTAACCAATATAGAAAGACAGCCTTTGGGATACGGATGAAATGCTAACATGACGAGGCGGCGATAGGAGCCAAGTTCAGCATTTGGAAGTGAGTTCGCCAAAGACACATTCATATGAGTTTTTAATACGAATTCATGTTTATACTTATGGGATCATTCTCAAAATGCGAGGAGACAGTCATGTTGTTTCACATCGTTCCAGTGCTGGGTTTATTTTATAATGCCCAATAATTGTATATGAACGTGATTTCTTTGGGACAATACTTTTCTATTAGTTCAAAGTAACGCTTTCCAATCAATAAACATTGTAGCAAAGTAATAATTTCCATGCACGAGTGTTCATAAAATTACATACGTAATTACTTTTTAATACTTCGTTTATCTCACCTCGAGCAACACGCAGTGTACCTATTTATAACTGTTCTATAACTTCTTGCGCCTTTCGGTGTGTACAGACTCCCCCTCACACCATTAAGTCGAGACTTAATAATAATAATAATAATAATAATAAAAATTTTATTCCCATCTTGTTTTACATAGATAATTTACATTGTATTTGCTAAAAATTACTAACCATCAATAAAGTTGTGATGGTTAGGAATACTGAGTTTATAAATTAGTGACTTAATTTGCATATTTACTCATTACAATTTAATTACTTAAATTAATAATGACTTAATTTAGACATTCAACAGATTTGTTTACGCAGTCACAATAAACAGTTAGTTTACACATTTTTAATGCAGTATTTCAATTAATTTCTTTACATCATTGTCATCATGTTTTAAATTCCAGATTTTATCCTACGTTTAAAATATTCAAGGATTTACTTGATTTTCAATGTCATCGGTAATTGATAATAAATGTGAGGACCAATGAAGACCAAGGTTCTTGAAATTAGAGATGTATGAATTTTGGGTTTTTTAATTTGATTAGTAACTTTGCTACGTAGCTTTACTACTTTTGATTTTTACTACCTTTTACTACTTTTTACTAGCTTTACTACTTTTGATCAGTAGCTTTCTCCTTTGACTCCTTTGACTTATTGCTCCAGGTGCAGCCTTCGTGTAACCTGCCAGTTTTTCCATCCTTCGCGGCGATGTGGCTTGTGAGCCTTTATCGATCGCTGTACATGCAGTAGGACATACGTATCTCCAAGGCCCGCTTACGTCTCTGTTACATGAAAGGAGCCCGGCCACATCTAGATAGCGCTCACGGTGCTGCTATAGAACTCTGTACGTCGCGCACCTGGTATTGTTAAGAGGTCTCTCCCAAGTTGCCGTGCAAAGGTAAGGAAAGTTATCACATAATAGTCACGGGTGACTGGAAGGCTTTGAATCCGTAATCTCTAAACATTGAGAGCGCATCGCGATCAGTATGTGCAGTAAGAATCAGCAACACAAGCAGCTACTAAGCTAGTTTACTTCCCCCAAAAGTTATCATAACGAGTAGGGACCGGAATTATATGCACTAATAATCTATAAAATGAGTATGCAGAAAAACCTTGAAATATGCACTAAAATATACCCTATATTAACCGATACAAAAACCACTATGCTGTACACCAACTTAACTCGATGAAATGTTGAAGAGAAGTATTAGTTTCCATAATGGAATGTCTGCTACTAAATAATTTAACAATTAGAATTAGAAAGTTTGAGTAAAATTCCGAGACTCCAGTAAAGAAATTTCGAGTAGCCACCTTCGAACCATGAAAAGGTAAGTTCCTTTCTTTTTAGCATCCTTTCTCGTTTAAATTTGTATGAGAATTCCTGCCACTGACTTATGCCAATTCTAATCATCACCGTTACCGATTCTCAAGATGGATTCGACGGCTCATATTAATCGAAACGAGCATGATGTCCCTGCCAAATATCATTCATAATTCAGACACTAGATATTGAAATTACATATCATGATCGACCTATACAGAAACACACATTGCAGAAAATTATATATTAAATTTATTCAAATATATATAGAAAATAAATATAAGTAACGACAAATGTTTTCAAGAAAAATAAGCAGATTAGTCAGCAATTTACGGAAACATAATATACATTAAGAAAATATGCATCACAAATTAATATTTAAATAATTAGGAACTGTCCAATTTATGAATATTCGAAGTAAGCATACTTCCTTAATGCAAGTAAAAAATATGACTTTGCATTAAAACCTGATCCCCAATACTGAGACTTCTCAGTTTGCTTAATATCATAATTCAAAAGCTTCATTGAATGTAATGTTCAGTTAAATAATTTAAAGGAAATTTCTGAACAGAAAAAACAAACAAATTAATTAGGGACTCATACTCCAACCAACAATATTTCGTAGGTCACATTTGAAAATATCAAATTCGGAAGAATTGTATTTATTATAAGATTATTATGTATTTATTTAGAATAGTATTTATTATGATTTATTATGAGATTATTACGATTATGCGAGAGCACTAAACCCAAATGATTATGCACAGTAATGAGTCTCTAGAGTGTTGTCTCGAGGTCATGCAATCTTTGTACGGACGCATTCTTCAACAGCTTTCTGTGCCAAGCAGTTCACGCGAGACATATCACGCACGTCTACTACCCTAATTGTCTCGTTAACTCGCGCGCTTTTCACCATATGTGACATACGTAACGTATGTTATGTATGTTTGCTACGCATATATGTCATGTGTTTTAGATGTCTTCCAATCTTCAGAGTGGTGAACACAGAGATGACCTTGCACGTCCTTTAGGTGGAAAATAACGTAAAAATTCATCTCTACTGTCTTACTGGTGTCTTTCATCATTGCAACGTTGAAACCACGTGAATACACAAGACTATTCAAATGAGATCGGATGAGTAGAAAAACGCAGAACATGTTCGTCCTAACTCAACCACGTTGACCACGTTAAATTAAAAGTGTCTGATTGGTCGACATTGATGAAATTTTTAACCTCGTTGGTATATCTTCAGTGAAATAATCAGCAAACAATGTCTTCTTGTCTATGTCCCTCTGATAGCCAATTTCACACTCCCATATTTCTTTCTTCTTCCTGCACACCTTCAATTCCCTTCCGTATTGCTTTCACCGTGCTTTTCTCACCTAGGGGAAACACGACTTAGAATGCAGCTACGTATCCATGGTAAACCAATTGCCTTGGGTACACTACACAGCATTTGCGCACTTGTCTTGGATATGTTATACAAAGTTATTAGTATCAGAGAGCGCCAAAAGGCAAGAATTTTAAAATAATAAAAAATCTCTCTCCCCTTCTCTGTCAAAGAATCACACACTTCCACATTATTCCTGGTTCCTACACTTCAATTCCGTTCTCATTGCTTTTCCCCTCGCTTCTCCCACGTTGTGAAAATCCTCCAGGGAGTGTCAACAGGCCACCTCTATCCTAAAATGATTAAAAAATTATTGTCTCTCTCCCTCTCTCTTCCTCCCTCTGATAGAGAACCTCACGTATCCATGGTAACACACATTACTACGGGTTTTTCGCACTCGTCTTTGATATGTTTTACAAAGTGATTTCTATCAGAGAGTGGCAACAGACAACGATTACTTAATTGGTAATGCCGGTGGTGTCAACTAAGGTCATTAGTCCTGTAAAAGTAATGCGTGTTTTATCGCGGGAGGCGGCAGTGATTCTTCCCAACCGTCTCTTTCGTCTTGCACGTAAAACCGTCAGACAGTCGGCCTCTAGAATTCTCTTCCAGACAGCGGTTGAATTCGGCATAACTATCTAGATATTGTCAAAAATCTTGCCACCGTCGGGACTTGCACCCTAGGAACTTCCGGTCAGAGGCACCGAAGTGACATAAATTGATACCCTAACCCACTCAACCCAGTTCAACTGATACCTATCCTAAAATCATCACAATATCTCTCTCTGCCGGCCTGAACTGCCAAGAACGCCAAGATTGAAGGGCCATAGCCACCTCGACTCGAAGGGTCGCGTGTAGGAATTCCAACCCGGGCATGGATGTTTGTGTGTCTTCATGTTCCCCTTACATTTACTCCAACAATTATCCCAATCAATTTGGTAGTCGCTAACGATTTCAATGTTAATGTGATCGTAATAATAAAAAAATTCCTCGCTTTCTCTCTGTCTCTTTCTGTATGTCTACCTGTCTGTAAGCCCCTCTCTTTATGTCGCTTTCTGTGTCTCTGTCTGCCTGTCTCTTCTCTGTAAGAGTCTCTCTGGATGTCTGACTCTGTCTCGGTCTGTCTGTCTTTGTCTCTTTTCCTCTCTCTCTCTCTCTCTCTCTCTCTCTCTCTCTCTCTCTCTCTCTCCCTCTGTGTCAGACTAACACACTGTCACATTCTACCTCGTCTCTATTCCACCTCCGTTCCTTTTCCTTTCCCGTGCGGGGGTGTGCGCCCAGCCCGCACCGTCGCAACCGCGGCCATTTGCAACGCGCCCCGGGACAAATGCCTGGCGCACGGGAGCGCACCCTTCTCCTCGGACGTCACGCCGCGCCGCGTCGTCGTGGTGCCGGATGCGGCGTCGCGCCCCGGCAAATGGGCCCTCGCATGCTTTGCCGCGTTGCCGACGACGAGGCGGCCGGCCCGCTTAGACGCGCTCCCAGCCAGCATTCCGAGCAACATGGCTGCTAATGGTGGAGAACAATGGGTTGCTTCCAGGGGCTGACGGGGAAGGCTGAAATGCCTAATACAATAAAATGTGGAGTTGGATAAATGAAATAATCTAGCCACAAACAAGTTAGAAGACTAGTTTGTGATTAGATTATTTCATACATCTAACACTAGAATGGATAACTAGAATAACTTATTATCTATCACTAACTTATACAATAAAATACGTTTATGATTAGATGAAAATCTTGGAATATAAAGAATGTCTACTTATTAGTCAGTGTAACGGATACAAAGACAACAGCTGAGGATGTGAGTTCGACTCCTTGGTATAGCAGGTATGTTATCACCCTATGATTCTTACGTAATGAAGATATTTTATTTTTATTTAAATCAACAAACATTAAAGTTTATTAATTAAACACAATTAAACCTTCAGTTCACAATTAAACCTTCAGTTCACCAGTGAGTGAACGCATTGCGTGATAATCTTTCAAAAGCATATCTAATGAACGTATCACTCAGTGAGTAAGAGAGTTATGTAAACGATTTACTTTTCACGAGGAAAATCGTGTTATGAAGATATAATTGAAGCACTGATACTCACCTTAGGTGTAAACAAGTGCAACAATGAAGGAGATTAGAATCAAACTTCTTATGCAATTAGATAGTGCAATTAGATTTACACAATGCTGCATTAGATTCAAACTTCTTATGCTCAGCACAGTTCACAGCGCTGCCAACCGCTTATAGAGTGTATATTCAAATTCTCGACGTAGAAATTTTAACCTCGCAATTACAACGTGATGCAGAAACGCAAAACACCTCATATCCCACGTTAAATTTATACGATCATAAAATTTATTTTAATCAATCCTGTAAGCATCCATATTTTTGTTCGTAATCACACACTTATATAATATAATACACTTAAACATTCCCTTCCCATCCCAGCCCCGCCGAAAACACAGGCCGACACTTCATCCCCAAGCTCACGTCCGTAGCGAGCGCGCCGTTGTCTGCTGCTGGCGGCGACAGGCGAAGCCGAGACACGTAGCCTATCCCCCGCGGGTGAACGCATTGCGTGATAATCGTTAGGGAACCATATCTAATGTACGCACCGAGCAAAGAGCAAGAGAGCTGGGTTACTGAAACGATTTATTTTTTCAGGAAAAAATCCTGTTATGAATAAATAATTGAAGCACTTTTACCACCTTCGATCTAAACGAGTGCAACACTAACGGCACCCTCAATAGAGCAATTTGATTCAAACTTTGTATGCCCAGTATAGTTCGCAGCGCCGCAAATACCTAACAGGAGAGCACTCCTGTTACTGAGCACTCGACGTGGATGTTTTTAACCTTCCAGCGGGCGCGCGAAAAATGTTCACACCAGCAGGCGCGTGTCGTAAATTTTACGACAAATAAATGACACTTGAAAAAATCAAAGAAATTGTAGAACAATGGAATTTTATGTCGCATTATAATAACTAAGAATGATATTTACTACCAAAAACATATACGTTGAAAAACGTATTTAGTAACCAAAAGATCTTGTTCCGATCCACTATCGTTCTGAAGCTCGTCTATATTTTCAACATTCGTTTACTGTCCCTGTCACCATCCAATTCATGATCTTCCTCCGATAAGACAGCTCTTGGAGAATATTCTGATTTTCGTTCACATGAATTCTTTATCTGGACATTTTACAGAAAATTTCGATTAGGTCAAATTATTATACAATATTTTAGCACAACAACCGGCGCGCAGCGTGAAGTTTACGTCATTAAGCACTTATCCCGAATAGAGCATTACTAAAACCGAATACAGCGTGCAAACTAAAGATACCTGCAAGGAATAC
This sequence comes from Acheta domesticus, assembly GCA_031308135.1. Lineage (NCBI taxonomy): Eukaryota > Metazoa > Arthropoda > Insecta > Orthoptera > Gryllidae > Acheta > Acheta domesticus. The sequence continues at coordinate 102,434,817 of JAHLJT010009355.1, read as the reverse complement.
CAAGAACGCAGAAGTCTTTGACAACAATGAGGTGACAGCAAAACAAAAAAATCTGCTTTTATCGTAAAATTTACGACAGCGCGCCCGCTGGAAGGTTAACTTCCTAATTACACCTTCATAAACAAAAGCATAGCACCTCATATTCCATACATACATTCAAACCTTATGTTACACTTAAAAATTCCCTTCCCAGTCCGCTTGAACTCCACATCCCAGCCTCGAAGAGAACACAGGCCGACACTTCATCCCCGCGCACCCGTCCGCGTGCGAGCGCGGCGTTGTCTGCTGCGGGCGGCGATGGGCGAAGACGAGGCACGTAGCCTATCGCCCGCGGGTGAATGGATTGCGTGAATAATGCAGCGCTCCATCCCAGTGCCAGAGGGCGCGCTACGCAACGTGCGGACGCGTTGGTCGTTGAGCGAGCGAGCGCCGTTGCTTGTAACTGTGGCGGCGCCGCGCGCGCTAAAAGACGAAGTGCGGAAGTGGCGGCGTCGCGGAGGATATAAGGTAGGCGAGCGGAATTTTTACTGGGGTTTGTTTCCTTTACTTTCTCCATCACGTGCTGCACGATTCTGTCGCTAACCTCAGTGCCCGGAGGGGGGTGGATGCGGAAAGGTCTGAGGCCGCTGGAGGAGGTTGGAAACATCCACCCGAACGCGAGTTTCTCGGCGGGACTCACGTCGTTAGTGCCTGAATATGTGCAGTGAGGAGGCTGCGTTAAGCTTCTGGTTAGCGGGTTCACCGGAACTCCACCGCGCTACGCAACGCGTGGACGCATTGGTCGTTGAGGGAGCGAGCGCCATTGCTAGTGGCGGCGCCGCGCACGCTAAAAAAACGAAGTGCGGAAATGACGGCGTCGCGGAGGATATAAGGTAGGCGAGCGGAATTTTTACCACGTTTTGTTTCCTTTACTTTCTCCATGACGTGCTGCATCACGCTCTCGCTAACCTCAGTGCGCGGGGAGGGGGGTGGATGCGGAAAGGTCTGAGGCCGCTGGAGGAGGTTGGAAACATCCACCCGAACGCGAGTTTCTCGGCGGGACTCACGTCGTTAGTGCCTGAATATGTGCAGTGAGGAGGCTGCGTTAAGCTTCTGGTTAGCGGGTTCACTCGGAACCCCACCGCGCTACGCAACTCGTGGACGCGTTGGTCGTTGAGAGAGCGAGCGCCATTGCTAGTGGCGGCGCCGCGCACGCTAAAAAACGAAGTGCGGAAATGACGGCGTCGCGGAGGATATAAGGTAGGCGAGCGGAATTTTTACTGCGGTTTGTTTCCTTTACTTTCTCCATCACGTGCTGCACGATTCTGTCGCTAACCTCAGTGCCCGAAGGGGAATGGATGCGGAAAGGTCTGAGGCCGCTGGAGGAGGTTGGAAACATCCACCCGAACGCGAGTTTCTCGGCGGGACTCACGTCGTTAGAGCCAGAAAGGGTGCAGTGAGAAGGCAGCTTTTGGTTTGCGGGTTCGACCGGTAACCCACTAGCTGGGCTCTTACCATAGGGATCAATTCTTCCACAATTGTTGGGCCGATGCCCGGCGACCCGCCCTAAAATTTTTCTTCATCGTTCAGTGATTTCATCAGTCAGTGATTTTGACTTGCATTAGTATTTTATAACAGTTGAGTATTTCAGCGCGATAATGCCACACGCAGGATTGGAGACAGACTAGCAAGTTCATCCAGTTCCTTCATTGTTCTGGTCTTCACTTGTAATATAGGATGAAAATGTTACTCTAACTTCTTGCTGCTGGAAAAAGTGATAGACAGACATGTTCAATAAAGCACCAATATTGCTTTGGGCGTGTATGTGGTGTTAATTTGCCATTGAAGAGCCCACAAAAGCCTCCTCCCTCTAGGGGGTTGGTAGGAGTTGTTTCCACTACGTGTGAGAGAGAAGTCCTGCCTACTCGGGTGTATTCTATACTGCACATCCGGGTCGTGTTGTAACGAAAACCAGTTGAGTGCGTCACGGTGAGCACATACGGACTGTTTACCACCTAGAACAGGGGTTCAATCCACCTGGGATCTGCGCTGATATTGAAAGAGGATAATGATTCGGCTTGAAACTAGCCAAACATTTTATCTAGGGCTACACCAAGAAATTACATATATTTCTTCTCAAATTACAGATATTTCGTCATGGACAACCTTTGTAATCTGTTGTGACACACTAACTTCCTAATTTGCTATTTCAAACTGATTTATGTTACTGAAATATGGAATTCTTTGCTCAATATCAAGTTCCTAGACCATATAAATTCTTCAAAGAGAATCTTATCGAAAGTCAGAGAGTTTCAATTCATCTCTTTGTGCTCTGCACAAGTAATTTGCAATTCTTCGACCTCCTTCCTCCTGTCCCCAGAGAGGCAACTAGCTACAAAAGGGCAAGTGGCCTGCGCCGTTCTCGGCGAATCAGACACCGCTCGCGCCCTAACTGGTTATTGACAACGCCGTGCGCGAGTGCACGAAGATGTTGCGGGCGATGAGAACGGCGAGGGCTTGGAAGGAGCGAGAACGGGAAGGACGGCTGGGGCGATGAGGACGGTGAGGGTGTGGAGATGGCAAAGGCGGTGAGTAGGGCGACGGTAATGAGGACGGCGAGGGTGTGGAGATGGCAAGAGTGATGAGGATGACACGGGCAATGAGAATGGCGAGGATGGCGAGGGTGTTAAGAACTGCAAGGGCGGAGGGATGACGAGGTTGGTAGTGACGAAGAGGACGGTGAGGATGGCATTCACGGGGGCTGTGAGGATGGGGAGGACGATGAAGGTGACGATAGCGCGGACGCTGGGGGTAGCAAGGGTGGTGGTAATAGAGAGGGCAGCCAGGATGGAGGGGATGTTGGGGGTGGCGAGGGTGGTGGTGATGGAGAGTGCGGTGAGGATGGTAGCACCATGAGGACAGCGAGGGCGGTGAAGATGGCATGGGCGGCGACGACGATCAGGTTGGTGATGTCGGTCAGGGCGTTTTGGACGACGATTGGGGAGCGGAAACCGGGGGAAAAGTGAAAATATTTAATACTCCGGGAACACCAAGGCAGAGAAGGCAAGGAGACGGTGAGAGAGGCGGGGACATGTGAAGTAATGAAGGATACTGCTGGCGAGGGTAGCAATTCCGTCGGATACGACAGTAGCAGGGGGCACTGCAGCGGGTGCGGCTGAGTCGGGGATACGGCTTTGATGAAGGATTGTATGTTTGGGAAGATATAAATTCCTCAAAGAGAAGCGAAATCAAACGCCGGAGTGTTTCAATTCACCTCCATCGTGCTTTGCACAAGTAATTTTCAATTTTTTTCTCCAGTCCTCCTTCCTCCAGACTCCAGAGAGGCAACAAGCTGTAAAAGAGGGCAAGTGGCAAGTGTAGTACGTAGCAGGGAAGGCAAAGGAAGAGGAGACGGCGGCGGTAGGGACGTCCGGGCGATGGGAACGACGCGTGCGGTGGCTGCAGGAGGAGGAATCGGTTGCAGCTGGGGCTGCGAGTCGGCGAGGGAGCTTGTGCGGGGGCGTTGGGCGGAGCTGCGGTGGATTTGCTCCTGAGAACCCGCGATGCCCTTGCTCCGGTGGGCAGTGCCCCTCGTTTAATTGGATTGCGGCGGGGAGCGGAGCTCAGGTGGGTGCAGGGGAGGGGGATGTGGTGAGCGGTGATTGGGCAGCCCGAAGGCGCTCACCCGGCCGAGGTGAAACGGGGAAATCGTGGGAAACGGAACGGACGGACCGCAAAACAGATGGTAGAACTGAGATATTGGGGAAATACGTACAAAGCTCGGCGATTGGATGGTTGTGTACTTGGTTTAGTACCTTGAGCAGTAAGATTTTAAGGCGGTGTTGATCAACGAGTAATGAAGTAATTGACATAATAAGGCTCTCAAATACACTGTTGAAGGTGAAAATGTTTGTGTATTTTGTACTATAATTTAAAATCGAATTGAGAGCAATCAACAGGAATGCGGTTATCCAATAGGAAGCTTTGTTACAACATACATTTTTTTATATTGAAGTTCCTTATTGGATAACCGCGACCCAGTTAATCAAAAATCAATTTGCACTACATTTAAATCGGATAATTGCTTCATACTTTATTTTTTAAAATGTCTATATATCGAGTTGAGTCGTTGATAGTAAACTCATAGGCTTCTGTAAAAGTTCATGAAGTTTAAATCTGTGTTATATTGAATATTATATAAATATGAGTAAGAGATTTAGCGACTTAGCAGTAAATAATGAATTACAAACGGAAAGAAACTGTCATTATGAGATCAACGAGACAAATTGAGTTCATTTAGAGAGATTAACTATAATTAGCAGTAAGCAAATAAGAGAGAGAACATCAATAAACAAATAAAGAGTAAATAAATGAGAACCAATGGCAGCATGTTATTTTCGTTAGGGAACGGGCATACATCGAAAAATCAAACAGAAATAAGAGACAATGGTCGATTTGCACAGCTGTCAAATAAATGGCTAATTTCAAAGGGGAAAGCCTAAATTTCCGGAAATTGCAAGTTGACCGTTCTGTTTTTATCACTTGTTACAGGAACGTAAATACAATCAGGGATTACAATTACGTACTGAATTAGCTAAATTTGAATTGTTCTTGCTTGCTTATTTTTGTGATGCTTCACCCTGGATTAGACCAGCTAACCGTATACTGGGAGAACCTGGCTTCGATTCCCGATCAGAGTAATTATTTGGCCTTTAAAAACATCACTCATAGGAAATAGGTTGTAGTAATTGAGCGGTGAAAAATTTGAATGAAGAAAATGTAAATCCACGGAAATATTTAAAATGATTAATTAAAAAATGTAAACATTTAATTAAAGAATATTGAAATGAATTGTTGATAATATTATTTGTACAGATTGTTCAAATTAAAATAAACGTGTTGTTTTACTTTGAATTAACATTTCATTTCTTCCTGTCGAGGAAGTTGGCAGTAGGAGTTAAGTAGAAGTCGTAATATACAGATGTTTGTGAGCTCAAAATGACCGAATATATTCTCAGGACTTCGTAGTCTCGTCGAAGCGTTTTAGCTGTACTGATGGCAATAAAATAAAATTTACAAGAATTACCGAAGCGACATTACGGTCTTATGACGCCTTCTTCTAATCTCTTCTCGACTGGCTGATGGCAATTCCTTAAACTTATCAGCCAATCTTAGCTAGTTGTGGACATTCTACACCGAGGCGATGCGATCTTCATTTCAAAACAAGAGGCCCGACTCGCTGGCAGGCGCGATAGAGGAAGAGGTACTGGCTGGGCTGAAGTGGGGGAGGGTGAAGGCGGGCTAGGGCGGAGGCGGAATGGGGCGGGGCATGGGTGGGTGCGGAGGTAGAGGCAAAGGCAAATGCGGGGATTAAGACGGGGGACGGAGTCATGGTCGGAGGCAGGGGTGGAACGAAAGCGGGGAAGGCGTGGGCATGTCCGCTGGCCTGAGCAGGGCTGGGGTGGAGCGGTGAAGCGGGTGGAGGCGGGGTGGAGGTGGGGTGGGGAGGGAGTCGAGGGTGGGGCGGGGTGGATTCGGTAGAGAGTCGCGAAGTCGGGGGTGGAGGAGGGGGCGGAGACGGAGCCGGGCGGGCGGGGGCGGGGCGGGGCGGGGGCTGGGGCGGGTTGGGGTTGAACCAGGGTGGAGTCGGAGACGAGGCGGATTCGGGGGCCAGGAGGAGCCGGGAGTGGTGACGGGGATGGAGGCGGGGGGTGGAGTGGTGGCGGGGCGGGGCCCGGGCCTGGAGGAGGCGGGAGCGGAGGCAGTGGCGAGGGCAAGGGAGGGGACAGAGGCGCAGGCGAAAGCGATTGCCGGGTGGAGGGGGAGAGCGGGAGCAGCTGGATTGCGTTGCAGCGCCCGGCATCGGTTAGGACACAGCCATCCCCGACGCGAACAATCGTCCGCGTTTCGCTTGTACAGGATGACCACGAAAGATGTCCCTGAAATTCCGGACGTAATTTTCTGACACGAAAAAAATGAACAGCATTTTCTAAAGTTCTTGTCAGAAAATTCTTATTCAAACAAATGAATATTCAACAGATTCAGCTTTAACTTTTTTCATTAATAAGTTGTGAACAATTTTCTCGTTTTTTGGGGAGAAGAGTAGCAGAGCACAGTAAAGAAAAAGGGAAAGGTGGAATAAAGAGTGACGCGGTTACACTGTAGTTGTGGGGTCTAACATGGGGATGTTGTTTAAGCCACAAAACATGAATTTTCTCGTATGTATGAATCTCCTCTCATGGCGTTAACTGATGTCACTGCAGTGCCCCTGACCTCGAGGTACTAGTTTCGAGTCTCGACAGTGTCAGGATGTTCGACGCTAGCTAGTTAGCTAGGTCGAGTTCTATCGCTGTCAGGAGGAGAATTCTAGCGGCCGCCTACTCTTTTCCTTAGTTTCTTCGATCAACCCCAGGCGAAAGGCGGAGCAGTACCGTAACAAACGGGTCCACGGACCGCGAGCACGATTTTTCCTTTCTCTTCCTGTTCCTATCTTCACCCCTTACTTACTTACACAAACACATTTACATGCTCTTCATTTCTACATATCCCGGGAGATCGGACGGAACTTTAGAGCTTGTCCTGGCTGGGGCGGTGTCCCGCTGGTGGGAGATTCTCGGTTAGGGTAAAACCCTGCTAGTCGAAGGTATGTCGGCGGCGGAACTCACCATCCGGCGAGGGAAGAGAACAGCCGAAGAAAAACCACGCACTACACTTACGGGACTAACAACCTTGTTAGTTATCGCGCTCATAATCACTAATCAATCAATCTCCTTCCCGAATTTCTCGCACTTATTCCGCACCATCCTGTATCGCGGGAAGGGGGCGTGGCGAGGCTTGGCGAGACGCAGAAGAAAGGCAGAGGGCGGGCGGGGAGGCGGCGCGCCTCTGCAGCAGGTGGCGCGAGCAATCTTCTCGAGTGGCGCCGTCTATGAATAAAACACCGCCCGGCGCCGCGTTCTCCGGCCCCGCCCCCAGGCTCCCGTCCGCCCCGCCCCTCCCCACCCGCCCCTCGCGCGCCCTAAGGCCGGAAATTGCCTCCTAAGCCGTGCGCGGGTCACGAGTTTAAACGGGTCACCCAACGCGGCGGCTGCGCCGGGGATGTGAGCAAGACGTGCCCTCCTCCACCTCCTACCTCGCCGCGACTGGAGCAAGACAAGCGGAGCACTTGAATGGCTATGGTGTGGGTTGGATGGGGGGAGGATGCGGGAGAGGCAGGGACAGGGTGAAGACAGGGCAGGGATGGGGCGTGTCATCAATGGCAAAGGCGTAGCCGGGGTGGGTGCGGTGTGTGGGTGAGGATGGGGGAGTCCGGGGAAGGAGCGAAAAGAGGGCAGTGTTGGGGTGTGTGAGGAGACGGAGCGGGATGGAAGAAAGGGTCGTTGGGGGGAGCTATGGACCGTGGACAATGGCGTGATGGGGCACGGTGTGACGGGGTGGGACGGGTATATGCATGCATGCCGGAGCGAAGCCCTGACGTCAGGGAGCTGTAGTAAGGGAAGGTGCGTGTGTGTGTGTGTGGGGGTATTGTGTGTCAGGGACGTGGAGAGACATGGACATTGTGTGACGGGGAAGTGTATGGCTATGAAGATTTGTTTTAAGGACGTAGTGTACCGGGGATATGGGGTGGCAGGAACGTGATGTAGCAGAGGCAAAATGTGGTAGGAATGTACTCTGGCAGGAGGCTGATGTGGTGAGAACGCGATGTGGTAGGAACGTGGTGTGGCGGGGAAGTATCATGGCTGGAATATTGGTGTGGCATGGCGTGATGTGTTAATGTGCGGGGAGGGAGGAGTCGGGATACGAGCGGGGACTGCCGGGTCGAATCGGGGTGGAAGGAGTGTAAGAGGCGGCTTGCGAGAACGGAGGTGGTGCGGGAGCTGGTGGAGGGCGCTCAGAGAAGAAACGTTTATGCCGCTTTGACGTCAACCTTGTTTTGTTGTGTAATAAGCAACCTCGTTCCTCAGTCTTGGCATGAAGAATCTTCTGGGACAAGAGCTACTTTGTAGAATTGCCTCGAGCCGGAGAAGCGCAAAAAACAAAAAACTTTCGAGTTTTTGGGTTCGAAACGAAGGGTGCATAACAATCTGTTTTATTGCGAAGGGGATGAAATTTGATTTGCGCCTATTTTCTGAGATGACATCGTTTCCAAGAAGGGACTACTTGAAATTTAGCTTGCGAATTATTTTTTTCATAATGTTAATCCATGAAAACCGGATTTGAAAGTAACATAATTGTTAAAGCATTAGACTAAAAATAAATATATAGTGTATTTTGAATGTAAAGCATTACATGTTCGAATGAAAAAAGGAATTTGTAGTAAGTCTAACGTTATAAGTTTGATGAAGTGTATAAAAGTATTAAAATATTTTACGATGTTTTCGGGACCTGAATGTCATTAAAATACGCCTTTACCAATTAGATTATGTGTTTTAACACACAAACTTTGAAGACAATAAATAAGAAAATGATGAAAATATTCAGCATAAAAGTATATATGAATAATCAGTCGTGCATGTTTCATGTAGAAAATACATGTTATCACCAGTACGTTACCATTGTTAGGTTTCTCAGTTGTCTTGGATATTGATCACATTCAAGGTTGCAGAGTACTCACCTAGAAACAAAAAGAACAAACCGTCAGATAAAAGGACTAAGAAAGAAACACAGTTTTTACACAATAAAATTCATGACGTGCTTTATAAGAGGATTTTCTAAAAATATCAGATAAAAGCGCAGACGAGAAATAATGCAAACTGCAAAAGAGCTTTGACGATATTGGCAGACTGTTATTGATTACGTCATCCAACTTTATTCGCTGTCTTCTATACCACTGATGTCTTAGTGGTTTGTCAATACAATTCGTTTACCTTCTGACATTTTACCGATATTCTTTCCTGAGGAAGCCAATCTCAAGAGTTGGTAACGAGAGCTACACGACTCCTTCAAGGTCTAGATTGATGGAGTAGGCCAAGAAAGCATTTTACGGGTCTAAAGGAGAGTTACACGTCACGAGTCATTAAGAAAACCAAATATTAGAAGGAAAATTAACGAGACCAGCCATACTTCCATTTACAATTGAAGAAGTCATTCCAATTATATCTACTCGACTTTTTCGGCTCTGTATCAATTTTTCGCATCCCATTTTTTTGTCTCTTGACCATGCACGTCTTCAATTATTTCGACAAAATGTTTCTTTCTTCAATATTCGTAAATATTTTTTAAAATCTATTTTACCTGAAAGAGTAGTACGTTTCAGGTTACTATAGTTTAATATAAACTTCACTCCTCTTTTAAAGTTCATTAATACCAATTCTTACTGCAAGAAATACTAAATGTGTTCTTGAAACATAAGATTTCAGCTAAACAATAAATTCAAACGACAATTTTTTAACGCGTAAGTGATCCTTTCAGCACTGTAACATAAATATTAGAATCAAGAGTGATAAATCATAGTAAAAGTTTTGTCTACGAAAAAAGTGTTACACAGAAATCAAAAACACGCGCAAAGCGTAGCTTATAAAACCAAAATAGTTGTTTTAGTCCGTCGTCAAACACAATTAGCTGTTGCAAATTAATATGCCAGGTTAGTCGTGATTTTTCTTTATTAGTTTACCAATTAGTTTTATTCATTTATTTTCCAGAAATAAGTCTGAAAAAGTGCTTTCAAATTACTGGATTGACATTTGGTTTGCGATTTATTGATGAATGTTTCCGGGTACGCAAATTTCTGTTAATCCCGTCCGTGAAGTGAATGCGTTTTTGTAGCCTGAACGCGACTCCTCCTCCGCTGGAACGGGAAATCCGACGCCGACCTTCTACATCGACTTGCGAGGAGAATTTTCAGCCAACGTTGCACCGCCCAAGCCGGAACAAGCTCTTGGCTCCCGACTCGTTCCCTACATGTGTGGTAGAGTAGTGCATTGACGTGCGTGTGTGTAATTAAAGGGAGACGTCGGGAGAAAGAAGAGGAAGGAAAGATCGCGGCCCGTGGCCCGTTTTTGAGGTTATTGCTCCGGTATTCGCCTGGTATTTTTTCGTCTGGTAGAAGCCGTCCGCTAAACTTCTCCTCTAGACAGCAGCTGAATTCTACCTTCTGAATAGCTATTTAACCAGTATCCGCCACTATTGAGACTTGAAGCCTAAGACCTCCTGATTAGAATCGCTCCACAGACAGCGACAATGTTTCACTGAACTAAACTCAGCCAGTTTGACTTCGGACATTAACCACAATTCACATACGAAAACGCAAAATCGCCATTAAACAAACGCCCAATCGCAGAACTCGTTCGAAAAGAGGACAGTAATCTGCCTTCCTCCACCAGGGTACGCCCCTGTCGCAACGCTGGGTGCCAGGCCAGGCAATTTGGAGGGGGTTGCGCAGTGCGGGGCGGGGAGGCGCAAACACGCACGTCCGCCGGGCCGCTGGGTAATGAAGTGCGACGCGGACGGCGGGGAGGGCGCGGGAGCGGAAACGGAAGTGCGGGCGACCGAGGAGGAGAACAAGGGATAGCCTGGGGCAGTGTAGGCGGCGATGGCTGGAGCAAGGGTGGTTGGGGCAAAAGGGCGGGGAAGTATGAACGAGGATGGCGACGACGATCTGGGAAGGATGGGTTGGGACACTGACGGCGAGCACTTAGGGGGGCAGGGATGGTAAAGTCTTGATGACATGGCGGGATTAATGGAGAGATGATGTGGGAGTGAATGATTACTATAGTGGTCCCGGCAGCAGTGGAGGGGCGGTACAGACGAGGGAAGGCAAGGACGGGGTGTGAAGGTTGAAAACTTCCAGTGGTGCGGCGGCGGACTCGGGGACGCAGTAGTGGGGACGATAGAGAGGCATGAAATGGGGTAGGTAGCGTTGAGAACATTTGAATGATAGAGTATAGCGTTTCAAAGACTGAGAGGTAAGTATTGTCGGGAACAGTTACAACGTGAACAACCGTAGCGAGATAATCATGGCAGGATCAACTGTGTCGGGGACAAACGTGGTCGGACGGGTAGTGGCTGGGCGAATAGTGGTGGGGAGAACAGAGGCGGGGCAACAGTGGAACAACAGGGACAGGGACTACAAGAACGAGTACTACTAGGGCAGGGGCTACAGTGGCGAGGGCTACACTGGCGGGTACTACACTACTGGGCGGGTACTACACTACATTGGCGGAGATCATAGTGAAGAGGACTATAGTGGTAGGAAAATACGACGGTGGGGATTTATTGATGGGGACAGCAATGGCGGGAACTACAGTGGCATGACCTACAGTGGCGGGGACTACGAGTTTTGGGGTCCATAGTGGCGGGGACTACAGTGCCGGGAAGCACATTAGCGGGAAGTGCAGTGTCGGGGCCATTGGTGGTTCCGATGGCGGGAAACGGCCGTGGCGTGGACAGCGGCGGGGAAGAGCACATTCTCGTCGCAGTGGCGACACAGCGGAAAGGGCGGGTATGAAAGCGACCACTGCGTGGGCGAGGGCTGGGGCGGGGCCGGCGAGAGCGCAAACGACACTGCCCGGCGAAGGGGATCCGGGCGGCGGAATCCCGAAACTTTAATGGCGATAATGACGATGATTAATGCTGTCGCTGCCGCGGGCCCCTTCCCGAGGGACAAGTTTACAAGAGCAATGAATTAAAATTCTTAGAATCGCCGCCATAAAAGACCCCCTCCCTCTCGTTTCCCCTCTCCTATCCGCCGCCACCGAGCCGACCAACCGCTAGCGCTCCCTTCCCGCGCCGACTTGCTCGTAATTGCGTCATTAGTTAGCGACCACTGTAAACAAAACGCTAACGAATCGCTTTGCATATGTTTCGCCCCCGCAACGACCCGTGACCAGATCCGTAGGGGAGACGCAACATTACGCTGGTGGTACTCTCGGTGTGCCCTACGAAGAATTTCTATTTGCTGGGAAATGGGGATAACAGAGTTAGCAGTACAGTTATTCCTAAAACGTCCCTAGCATTGAAAATTTCAAATGAACACTTAAAATATAACGCTTATTCATTACAGTTTTGAAGAAATTGTAAGACGCATTACCAGAATGTTCAGGCAGGATATGTTCTCTTAATCTGAACTGGCCTCTCAAGGAATAAACGAGGCTTCGGATCTGGATTTAGTGGTCTTGTGGCTTCTAGAACCAATATTTTTCAGTTGTGTTTCTCGAGGATACTTTTAAGTCTTGAAATTTCAAAATGAAACTTCAAAATCTTTCAATCAAACAACCATTTCACTTAGCCAAATATTTTAATCAATCTATCGTCTAACACATTTAATACGAACAAAAAATAATGAGTATAACAAGCACCGTGCAGTGCGAAAGTTTAATGTAAGGACAAACATACTCCAAAACTACAATAAGGTTAAGATAAAAGATAGGTATACATACTTCATTTCATTTTTGTAAAGAAATTGGAACCCTTCAAATTGAGGTCACTATGATAAGTAAACAAAAATATGTGAACAAATATTTTTCAACAATTCATTTTACGTTTTGCCAATTATCGTTGCTCCTGATAGCCATTATATTGTTGAAGATCGCCTTACTCGAGTCCCCTGCATAACAAACATAAGACACTGAGTGATCTACAAGTTATACTGTATTGCTAATCCAATATCTGTTTTCGCCATCACAACAAAACAAGGCGTTACGACGTAAGTGCAGCGAAGCCCTCCGACGACAAAGGGATTTGGTGAAAAAAACTTCGACTCATATTTATAGCGGAGGGAAAAGATAATCCCGCTTCTTTTCCTTTAAGACGAAAGAAAATTATTATTTATCTCTTCAACGCGATTTAACAGCGCGTCTCACACGAAAACAAATGACGGGACATCGCGCAGCGTGCCGGAAATTGCGCCATCTCGGAACGACACAGCTTCCGGTCTGGGGAGGCTCCCTGGGGATCAGGAGCGAATGAGGGCGACGAGCGGTGCGGAGAGGGCGTGAGGTAAGGAGTAAAGGAGGGCAGGAGAGGGGACGAAGAAAGGAAGTGTGGGCGTGGAAAGGAGCGTGGAGGGAAGGGAAAAGAACAGTAAGGGAGGGCAGGGAGGGATACAAAGGAAGAAGGAAGAGAAAGATGAAGGGAAAAGAGGATGCGGAGATGAAATGGGAATGGATGGGATGAGGAAAGAGAGAGTAAATTGAAGAAGTGGACGGGGAGAGGAGAGCGATAGGAAGTGGAGAAGGCGGATGTGATGACATAGTAAAGAAAGAGGGAGATGGAAGGAGAAGGAAGGGGTTTCGGAAGAGGAGAAGATATGGAAGAGGAGTGGAAGGGGAGGGAAGATTGATAAGGGAAGAGGGGAATGTGAGGGCAGAGAAGAGGAAAGAGGAAGTAGGAGGGGAGGGAAGGGATTGCGGAAGGTACGGGAAGAGATGAAAGGGAAGGGGAAATTGATAGATAGGGGAAAAGGCGAATGTGATGACAGATCAGAGGAAAGAGGGAGATGAGAGGAAAGGAAGGGATTTGAGAAAACAGAGTAGAAGTGGAAGAAAAGGGGAAGGGAGATTGATAAGGAGTGGAGAGGGGGATGATGAGGGCAGAGGGAAGGGAAGAGGGAGATGGGCGAAGAAGCATAAGCGAGGGGAGAATAGGGGAAAGGAGGTTTGTGGAAGGGAGAGATGAGCAGTAAACCGCAGGCGCTGAGGCGGAAGGACAAGGACCTCGCGGCGGAAGACGTGGAATGTCCTCGGCGAGTCTGAGGAATGAGGTGGGGCCAGGAAAATGGCAATCATAAGCCGAAGAGGGAGCTCGAATGCAAATATTCTCGGATATTAGATGCTGGAGGCGAAAGCTCTGACAGTGTATTTCAACTTATGCGTTGAAGCATTTGGGTGCCGGTGGGATTGGTAAGCACACTCAAGGGTGCGAGATTCTGAGGAACACAGGGGGGACACTTCTACCCCTCCACACTATTTGAAGAAGTCTTCATGAAAGAATAGACACGATGAGACAGAATGTTGAACTACTCTGTCAAAAGTCAAATGTAGTGCATAGCACTGATACGATAAACTAACACATTCTTGCCATGCTGATTGTGATCTATGCTAGTTTGTTGAGTTCTTAACGATTACATTTTGTGTATTATATAGAACATGAATGTGATAAAGATTGTGAATTTTTGACATTTAGGTGCTGACATCAGAAACTTGTTATATAAAGCACAATTTTCTTCACAAATTATATAAACCAACAATTAATGAAAACATCGACAGTAAATCAGGGTTTCTGACAAGCCTGTAACTCTTTCACAGTGTGTACACAGAACACACGGCTCACAACCTGAGAAGTACTACAATCTTAGCTACACGATAATCTGGACACTAAATGAGAGTAGAATGAGTAAAACAAAGCTGTCTCCTTTTATATGATGGAGAAAATCGACTTGTGATACGTAAGGCTTTTGAACACAGAGAACACAAAACATGCTAACTCCCAATCCCACAAAAATTTTCGCCCTTGCTATTACAATTTTCATACCATTCGCCACTACAGGAATGCAAGATGACACATTTTGAATTTACTAACAGTTAATGAGCACCTCATCCATTTACTGTACTATCCGATATAAATACAGTACTCCCCATCATCGAAAGCTGGAAGCAATGGCAGACACTACATCCAGTCGGGAGCTTCAAAACCAAAAATTTAAGTCGTAACGAAGTTATGGACTGGATGACAGTGCCCCCCTGTGCTACCAGCTCCCGATCTCCAGGAGTCACTACATTAAATTGAACATTGAAAATCGGGATGCCAAAACTAACACCCTGTTTGGCGCATATCGAGTGGGCGGGCTTTCCGAGTCCATCTCACGCGCCCCGATCGCTGTAGGGGCGACAAATACTGTTTGTACGCGCGGTCCATTTAACGTGGCGAACTGCCGCGCTATCTACGACGAGATACCGGGGGCAGCCCACGCCGTGCTCCGGGCACGAACTGGAGGCATCCGGCGCAACGGGGGAGCCGGCACGTCTTAATGAGAGTCTGGGCAGCGAGCGAGTCGATGAGCTGTGTGGAAAACAGGGGTGCCCACACAATGAGGTCTCGGGAATAATAGTCTTAAAAGTACGGAGGGCACTAGATAAGTTTTCTACCTAAACAAGTTACCGACTTTTGAGCGGGGCGCGCATGACGTTACAAGTTCAGACATGTCTGAACATGCTTTCTTCCAAGTTTCAGACCATTTCGCTCACAAGTCGCAGAGAAATCGGTTGCCAATTGTAGTGCTGTGCGAAATAGTCATGGATCAGGCGAAGTTGGAGCACCGAGCTGTCATCAAATTTCTCACGAAGGAAGGCACCGGGCCCAAAGATATCCATTCACGGATGCTGGCAGTGTTTGGTGATAGTGCACCTTCCTATTTCCAGGTGAAGTACTGGTCTAAGCAGTTTAAATGGGGCAGAAAATCAATCGAAGACGATCCGCGCTCTGGCAGACCTGTGGAAGTGACTTCTTCGGA
The DNA here is from genome assembly GCA_031308135.1 of Acheta domesticus. Classification (NCBI taxonomy): domain Eukaryota; kingdom Metazoa; phylum Arthropoda; class Insecta; order Orthoptera; family Gryllidae; genus Acheta; species Acheta domesticus. Next base: position 102,419,390 of record JAHLJT010009355.1, on the reverse strand, counting down.
AGTGTGTAAGAAATAGAAGATTTTGTAATTCATGATAGACGTGTTCAAAGTGGCAACAATAGCTAGAGAGTTCGAAGTGTCTGAGCCAACAGTTTTGAGCATTCTTCATGAACGTTTAGGCATGTCAAAAGTTTGTTCAAGATGGGTGCCCAGAATGCTCACTCCTCTCCATAAGCAGTGGCGAGTGGAAATGTGCGAGGAGAATTTGAGACTTTTTGAGTCGGATCCGGACAACTATATCGCTCAAATCGTCACGGGAGATGAAACATGGGTACATTTTTGGGATCCTGAAACAAAACAAGAATCAATGCAGTGGAAGCATAAGGGTTCTCCAACTCCGAAAAAGTTTCGGACGCAACCATCTGCAGGCAAACTCATGGCCACCGTTTTTTGGGATTCACAGGGCATTTTGCTTATAGAGTTCATGGAAAACAAGAAAACAATTACTGGTGAGTCCTATGCTAACACTTCTCAATTTGAGGAATGCCATAAAGGAGAAGCGTCGTGGGAAGCTGTCTAAAGGGGTGCTCCTTCTTTACGACAACGCGCCCGTGCACAAGTCCCGGAAATCAATTGCTGCAATTAGGGACTGTGGCTTTGAAGAATTAAACCACCCACCCTACAGTCCAGATTTAGCCCCCAGTGACTATTTTCTGTTCAGAAATCTAAAAAAAAACTTGCGTGGTCGTCGATTTGTGTCCAATGAACATGTGAAGAGTGCTGTAAATGAGTACTTTGAAGGACAGGAAAATAATTTTTATTTTTCTGGAATATCATCCTTGATTGAAAAATGGAGAAAGTGTATTGAACTCGAAGGGGATTATATTGAAAAGAAATAATAAAATTTTCAATCTATCTCAGTTATTTCTTACTTAGGTAGAAAACTTATCTAGTGCCCCTCGTATTTTCCACTTTCAAATACCTAAGAAGAAAGGAGGAACATTTTTGCGACTACCTTTACTCCTCCTCAGTTCAGCTTAATAATAATAGACGGTCCGGATAGCCGAGATTGCCAAGACAGTAGTGCCATGGCGATCGCGGAGGGTAAGATCGTGGGTTCAAGTCCCACCTCGGGCATCGGCGTGTTTGCGTATGTCTGCATGTGTGTGTTGTTCATTCACCCTTCATTATCATCATTCCATCTTCTATCCCCCAGGACTAACAACCGTGCGGGATAAAAATCGGATTCAGCTTAATGCTGATCCCCTGATGAATCACATGCACCTTCCACCGGTATAAAAAGATACCGAACCCCCTGTAAGTGCAGGTGCATGTATGCGTTGTCCGAAATAGCTAATTCGCGAACAAATTAATAATAATAATAATAATAATAATAATAATAAGAAGAAGAAGAAGAAGAAGAAGAAGAAGAAGAAGAAGAAAAGGTCTCTTACAAAGAGGTTCAATTCCTTGTGGCCTCCTTTACGTTACCACGTTGAGGTATAAGTGAAGATGATGAAGGTACGGGTTGAATCGGAAGGGAAGACTGAAACGGGGTCGATGGCGTAGAGAGAACTATAGGTATCGCATCGCATATAGATCGTACGGAAGCGGAGGTGGAGGCGGTGGAAATGGAGGGGGAGCAGAAGTGGAGATGGAAGTAGAAGTGGAAGTATAGGTAGTGTAAGTCCCCAGAAGTGAAGATAGATGCAGCAAGTGGAAGTGGAGTCAGAAGTGGCGGTGGACTCCGAAGTGGAGGTGGAGCAGATGTGTAGATGGCGACAGAAGTGGATGTAGGGGCAGAAATGGAAATGGAGCAGATATGAAGAAGGCGAGGCGACGAAAGTGGAGATAGATGCAGAAGTAGAGATGGAGCAGTTATGTAGATGGAGACAAAACGGAGAGGTAGAAGCAGAAGTGGAGGCAGATGTGGATGTAGAGGCGGAGGTGGCAGTGGCAGTGGAGGTGGAGTTGAAGGCGGAGTTTGAGGCCAAGGCGGAGGTGTCGGACTAACACAGCGGCGGGAGCGGGGAAGCGGCGAGGGCGCCAGGCCAGCGTTTGTCACGCTCAGCTGGAGCGGCGCGGCGCGGCGCGGCGTCGCCCGGGCTGGCTGCGGGGGCCAAAGGCGAGCCGGGCGGGGGCGACGGGGGGCGATACATGTTGACTGCGACGGCGGAATCAAAGGCTGCCCCGCGCTTTGAACCGGGCACCTCTGACCGCGCGAAATCAGCGGCCAATCGACTGATGAGCCGGCCGCCCGGCCGCCCGGCGCCGCGACGCTGGCGCCGGCGCCGACGCGGTGCGCACGACGCTCGGTGGACGGGCGGGCAGCGGGGCGGAGGCGGCGGTTCTGCGAAGTGCATGCAACGCACGCGGCGGTTTTGAAGCAGAATCACAACGGGGAACGGCGGCAGAAGGGGCAGGAAGTGTGGAAGGCAGACGAGCATTCGCATTACTGCCAGTCGGAAGGAGACGCGTTTCTCCCAAAACTTTTGTTTTATGGGATCTGTTGGAAGGGACTCCCCAGTAAGATATACCTTATCTATTGAATCGTTCCCGCCCCCATAATATGCTTCCCGCGAGGCCCATGTGGCCAGGTTTCACGCTCTTATTGACACGAGCCATAATAATAGAATATATAATACAAATGGAGCTAGATTATTCACATAATACAGTAAACCCACATTAACACGAATTCCAAGGGACCGAACTAATCGGAGTTCGTGTTATAAAAATTCGTATTAACCGAGTATTATAAATGTCCGTATTACCCCTAGCCGGGGCCGAAGTTTTGCTCGTGTTACGGGAAAATTCGTGTTATGCGAATTCGTGCTAACGAGGATTTCCTGTAATACTTTGTAATATTTCGAATTTAGTGCATTCGCTGTCATCTCTTACAAACACAAACACGTCGGACTCTCAGGTCACTGACTGAATATTCCATAACCCTTTTCTTTCTTTCACAATCGAGATGTTTGTGACGCGTAGTTATTAAATTAAATTTGCGTTATAATTAAACTTGATCCATTAAGTTATTTGATATAATTGAGTTTGAACACAAATTATTCAGCATAATTGAACCGCGGCAGCGGAGACTCTGCAGGCAAAGACAAACAGAGCGCCCGGAGGAACTGCGAGCGGGTAGGACACCGGGGCCGGTGCAGCGAGCGGCCCTTGCCAACAGATTACAGCCATCCGCAGCGCCATGCTTTAATTACAGGGCCCTGCAAATGCCCACGACAAAGCAGCGGGGCGCCCAAGACGACGACCGCCCATTAGGAAGGCAATTTCCAGCGCGCACGGGAGAACTAGCGACGACGGCGAAGGGGCAGGCGGAAGTAGAGGACGATCGTGGAAGCAGTGTCGCAAGCTCGGTTAACCCGGCAGTAGGCGCGCGGGGTGCCTGAGTCACCCCAGCATTGTTTCGGAGCTCATTGTACTTTTAGTTTTATTTATAATCTTGCGAGCGTCTCAATACCTTTCGAGGAAGGCTTTGAGCACATATCTCGACTCTTCTCTTTCAACGGCTTCCTGTACTTTGCTGGAAATTTCGTCGCAAAGGAGATGGCGCGCTGCGTGGGGGCCACAGAGTCACCTCGTGCAACCTTTGTTATCGCTTCCTGCTGCGCTGTTCACAGTAGTTCTGAGCAGGACGGCACAGAGAGAGGTTTTATTTTCAAATATACACCACAGTAAGTGCTTTTGTTCAAGACTACGAGAAAACTAAATCCTTCTGTTCAAAGTGTAATTTAAACATATGCATTAAACACATGCAGCATTGTTTGCAAAAAGAACATTCTTAAAAATTAAAATTTTATTTGTACTTCTTTCCAAACTGTGCGTAAATACTTGGAAATAAACACGCATTCATTAAAGAAACAAAATAGTTCCTTATTAATTGTTGTTTTGACATTTTTACTGTGGGTTGACTGAGGCACCCCGCGCGCCTCAATTTGTTACAAAACTTGGCCTACTGCCGGGTTAACTTCTTGCTTCACCTGGATATTACGTGTGTTTTACTTTCTCGTGCACTACTTACGTAGTATAGACAACGTAGTATTGTAATGCTGCAAAAAAATGGCGAATTTTCGACGGAAAAAATTCGTATTGTGGGTTCTTGAAACAGAAAATGGATAATTGTTGCTCGCGTATGTACGGATAGTAAATTACTTCCTCTAACACATTGTGGAGTGAGAATTGACGTTTTGTAGGTAATTGTTATCGAACAATTGCTTTACGGGACAACTATGCGTGTGTCAGCCATCCGCAGCAGATGCATGGCTTTAATAATCACAGGCCCCTGCAAATGTGATTAATGCCCTTCTGTATGCCCATCCGCCTGTATGCCCGTCCATGCGTCCATCCGTCCCTCCGGGTGTCGTCCTCCTGTCTGTCCGTCCGTGCGTCCATCCGTCCCTCCGGGTGTCCGCTTGTCCATCCGTCTGTCCGTTCGTGTGTCTATCTGTGAACAGCGCTAGTGGCAAAACCGTCGACAAGACCATCAGCAAAAAGAATATTCCACGATAACGCTTATGTTGCGGTCCCTTGAAATAGCAATTTTAAAATTTTATTTTAAAATACTTTAAATGTTAACAGACGAATATAAAATTTTGTTTTGTGGATCCTTAACCAACGGAGATCCCAAGCACGTTAATAGTCTGCTCAAGTATTAATCTACTCCTGGCGGTGTGTGCTTGTACTTCAGTTGCGACACAATCCCAAAATGGCTGCTAAATGGCGAGAGCCGTCATCGCCTCAGCGTTGAGTCTGGCAGTCGCGCGGAGAGAATCTCAGTTAGCGGCGTCTGACTTTGAAGGGAGGATATTGCATAATGCGTCTCCACGCCCTCATCAAGCAACAGCTGACCTGATTAGCTCCGCCGGCCTTGTGTGGAGGTCATGCAGCTAAACGCCCCGAGGTACTCAATTGAGAAAAATGAACTCGTTAGGGTGTATCCTCGGGAATTGCTTGAGAAATGAGAACGTTCGAAAAAAAACTGGGCTGGGTTAAATGAATCGTTTAGCAAGGATGTAGCGCATTATCATTCATGTCGTGCTGAGATGTGGTACATAAAATAGCGTTATTTAGAATGACTTGCATTTTGTATGCCAAATTTATTCCACTTTCGTGATTACGAATTTAAATGAAAGAGCATTGTAATCGTGCAAAATCCTATATTTTTATATTTTAACAATAATGTAGGTTTATCGGCCAAGAATAGATGTCAGGAGATAAAGCAGAGTTATGTATTCAATCGAGAATGAACCGGACCCTCGAGAACTGCGAAAAAATATTCGAAAAAATCTGGGCTTTAATTATTTAACCCGTTTTTCTAAAAATATAAGTTAAGCTAATAATAGAAGTTTCTAAGAATTAAGTTAAGAATATAAGCAATAATAATTAATTAACACTTAGTTTTCAATTTATATTTTTGAATATAATGGAATTTTCTGTGAATATGTACAATTGAAATTGATCTCGATAAAGCACTTTCATCTCATACAGTACCGTCTTAATGGATGCTTTGCAGCAAATATTTAGAGTATTTAGGTAGATATTCCAACGATTTAATGTGCGCATTGATTTCATTGTTTAGCCGATTTCCGCTATATTGATTCATAGTTGTTGAAATAGCTATAATTACACGCAATACAATTGAATTCGCATCATTGGTATTATCATACATTTATTCTATTAGTACACAGCCACAGTTATTCAAGTACCGAATTCACCGAACACATTCAATTATTGGCACTATGGTGCGATTAAAATAAGTTGGTGATTGACAGTTGTGCTTCTAAAGCTGCAGCTTCATACAGTTAGAGTGTATGATTTGGTATTTTAAAAGTATTTATTTCAAGTATTTACTTTGTGTCCCGGGAACACGTGTCCCAGTGGGACGCGAACGGTCAACGTCGCTCCCTTCCATTCGCAACTGTCAATCACCAACTTATTTTAATCGCACCATAGAGTGCAATAATTTGATGGTTCTCACCCAGGTTTCCGCTGTGAGAAACTCTAAAAGCAGGCTTAAGGGGGAATGTAAAGTCACACTGCTGAGGGCCTTCCACTAAAGGTTATTGAACAGGGGTTGAGAATACGGGTGAAATTGTATCAAAAGAGTAAGAATACAACGTGAAGTCTAAAAACAGAACAAAATAGTTTCGAGGCAACAAAGTGTAGAGCAATACCCAAAATAGTCTTAGGGAAGTCGAAGGAGAATTAAAAGAAACGAAGGAATATTGGAAAGAAGCAAAATAAGAATCCCAAGGGATGAAAAACTGGATTTTACACTCCACTAACTGCCTTTCCATGTAGCATTTGCTGTGAAGGAGTTAATTTCTAATTATACTGTTATCGTTAACGTTTCTTATTTCCTTAACAGATTTTTACTGACTCTACTGATACTGCTATTGTTTGATAAACCTTACATGTGAAAATTTGCAATAAATTGTATTTTAGAACATGTAATGAAGGGCATGAAATGAAAACAAAAACATCTACTATTAACACTAATTGTTTCAAAACGAATTCAATCATTGGGAAGGTCTTCGTGAACGTGTGTTACACATTGTCAAATGCGTTGCGATACTCATGTACTTTGTTTAGGTACTCCCCACATCTTCTGAAGTAGGTTTACAGTATACTAGAAAAACCCGACAGACGTTCTGCCCTTCATCTTCCTCTTTCCCCTCCCATCTCCCTTTCTCAGTGTCTCTCCCTCCTTCCCTCACCCTGTCCCTGTCTGTCTCTCCCTGTGTGTCTCTGTCCCTGGCGCTCTCTGTACCTCTCATTCACATTTACTTGTAGATTCTGCACGTCTCTGAGCAGGTAAGATAATAACGGGAAGCGCCGGACCAGCAAAAATGCAATAGAATGAAAAGAGCTCATTCTGTAGTTTACGGTATGAGAAACGTTTCTTTGAGGCATTCGACCTCAAAATTTTAGTTTTTAAGGCCCTAGAACGTCTCGTTTACGAGTTATTTAACGATGTAGATTCAATATGCTGCCGAATGTGTTGCGGGTTGCAATTGACGTGAATATTTAATTCTGATCTACAACGCCATGTAGTGGAGTTACAACAGAATCAACAGCACATAAACCTTCAGGGTGAAAAAAAACATGTATAAGAGCCAACTTTCATGGAGATCGGTCCAACGGTGTCGGAGTTTAGCTCGTATAGTATATATATATATATATACACACACACACACCAACATCCAGTTTCATTGTGGTATATATGATACGTATACTATGTATGATGGAGATAGATGAAAATTAAACGTATTTCTGAAGAGTTTTATGAGTAACGAGACTGGTTCGAAAATCACCATTGTCTCAACACACTGATTTTCTAATAAACCTAATATTCCCTTAGTCAGCGTTTTACCCATTCACTGCAAACGAACTCGTTTACTTTCGCGTTCTTCCGCCAGCCCTTTCGGGCCGGGTTCCGTTCTCTCGCTCAACAATTCGCTTCCTGCGCACGCCCCAGACTCACTTCTTCATTATCCCGGAGGCCGCGCCGCCGAGGGCGGCTGTACTTGCGCATAGGGAAGCGGGGGGGGGGCGCAAAGTTACCGAGAGCGGCGACAGCGTTTGGCGGGGACGGGGACCGCGCCGCGGGCAGTGAGGACGAAAGGCGGCGGCGAGGACGGCGAGGGCGGCGGGCGTCTCGTTAGCGCGCGGCTCGCGCGACAAAAGACGGCCGCCGGAGAACGGACACGGGTGTGAGGGCGTAGTTGGGTGGAGGACGGAGGTGGTGGTGGAAGTTAGGGGAAAGGAAGTGAGACAGAAGAAAGCGAAAATGAGAATGACACGTGAACAGCTACGGTCTGGAGGAGAATTCTATCGGCCAGCTGCTCTGATCGGTAGTTTTTCGTGGTATCTTCGATCGATCACAAAGCGAATGCCAGAGCAACACCCTAACAAACGGGTCACGTGCGATCCTTCCTTCCCCTTCCTTGTTCAAAACTCACGCGTTACTTATACACTCTTACACTTACAAACGCTACACTACCACATAAGCTGGGAGACTACTCGAGAGCCTAGAGCGGTGTACCGGTACCTGGGGCGGTGTCCCGCTGGTAGGAGACACCTCGTTGGGGCAAACCCCGCTAGCCTACGTGAAGGTCGGCGCTGGATCTCACCATCCAGCGAGGGAAGATCACCGCCACCTCCCGAGGAAATGCACTACACTTACGGTACTAACGGCTTTAGTTGACACGCTCGGTATCACTAATTATTTAATTAAAAAATTGAGACGTGAACGAGAAGAAAGAACTCTAATGGTCGGAACGCAGGCAGAAGGAGATGAAAATAGGGACGCCTGTCAACGGACACGGGGCTAGGAGCGTAGTTGCGGGAAAGAAGTTGAAGGGAATACTGGGGTTAGGAAAATAGAGAATAAATCAAGCAAAGGTGGGAATGAAATGTGCTGCGATGGTGAGGGCACATACGGAAGAAGAAGAAGATGGATATGACGTGTAGAAAGTACACGGAGGTGAGGGCGGAGTTGGGGTGGGGGATGGCGGAGGGGGTGATAGAGGTTAGCGAGGGAGTTTAGAAAGAGATAGAAAGGAAGACAGGAAAATGGAACTGAGATGTAATCAAGAAGATATACTTGCGATGATGAAAACACAGACGGGATTTAGATGAAAGATGACGAAGTATAAGAGTAAAGATAGTCAGGACATTCTAAAGTGGAGATGGATCAGGGACAAGATCGCAACAGCAAGCGAGTATCGTAGGTATCGGTTAAGAGGATTATCATGCGTGTTCAAGGCCATATCCGGAAGAGGGGGTTACGAGAGATAGTGATATAGTTTGAGGCAAACAGTGATGGAGAAAATGTTGTGAACATAAAGACGGTGAAGAGAGTCGAGAAAGGGAAAGACAGACATGCAGACCCATTTGAAAGGTGGCTTGCGGATCGAAAAAGTGGCAAGAAAGTGGATAAGAAACATAAAGAAGTAGCAAGGGGACAGACAAACGCACAGATACATACACACACGCGTGGCCGCAGAGAGACACGATGCTGGAAAATGGGAAAAAGGGACAGATGCTTAGGCGGTATGCCGGAGGCGGAAAAAGGAGATGAGCTGGAAAGAAAACGAGAAATTAGTCAGAGACAGGACAATGAGTGACGAGAGGAATTAATTAGAGACAACTTTAGGACAGACAACATTACACGGACGGATGAAAAATTCAACGCGGTCGTAATGTGGAAAAATGTTTTCAATAAATTGAGTGGAAAAGATGATGCAGTATTACGGGTGGGACTTGACCTTCATGTCACCTCAAGGATTCATCACTGAAATATGTCGTTTTCATGTCGAAGATGATGTGAGAAGCGGTCCAGTTGTTTTGATGTAACCGCGATAGTAGCTAGGGAGGTTTAGCTAGGTTATTCAGTAAGTTGGGGCACGTCAACTACTAAGGGCATTAGTCCCGTAAATTTAACGCATGTTTTTATCACGGGAGATGACGGTCTTGTGAAATGGTGAGATTAGACAACGAACTACACATCGTCTTCTCGGGTTTTCCACCAGCGTTTTCTAGTCTATGTACTCGTTTATCTCATGAGTGGGTAACGTCCCAGGCGAGACAAGCTATAGGCTTTAGACATAGAAGTGTAGTGCGTGTACATGTAGGTGTGTATAAGTAAGGAACGAGCATAGGAGAGGGGAAGAGGAAGAAAAGATACCGCGCAGTCCGTTGCCCGTGTGCTACGGTATTCTGTCATTTGAGGTATAAAAAGTTAATAAATTTTACATTTTGAGTCGCTTCAGTAATGTGACAGTAATGACAAAATGATTACTTTCGAGGAAAATTCCTCCATGTTCAAATACAGCTAATAAGCTTGGAACTTATTTACGACAGCAACATAAAATTTAAAAAAAAATTCGTTTACAACTTCAGCAATATACCTGATGAAAAATAACATTTTCGATCCCACTTTTAAAACGCTTTTATAATAATAATAATAATAATAATAATAATAATAATAATAATAATAATAAAATGTCTTTATTTCTGGCGAGGCTCAGGCCATGAGGCCTGCTCTTCCGCCTAACCACTAAAATATTTACATTTACAATAAGTACAATTGAGGAGTTCGGGTGGAAACAATGGTAGCTGACATTTCACGTTAATTACGAAAGTGCAATGATCGTATTAGGTAATAGAAATGTGCTGCACTAATGAAACATAAAGTACGAATATATTTTCGTTGGTTTCGTTGGCTTTTCGCCGTTTTGGGGTTCGGCTTCAACGTCTTGGTGTAGCCATGGATTTTTGTTGAACAGAAAGTACGTGGAAGGGCGGGAAAAGAGAGGAAGGCTGAAGAGCGACACAGGGCTGCGACGGAGAGGCCGGTTCTAAAGGGCTGTGGGGTCGGCGCGGGGGTGCGATAGGAGGGCCGAGATCGGGTACCGGGTTCCGGCTCATTGCAAGCGGCACCGCTTCGCAGAACAAAGGCGCCGGGGCGGGGGCGAGGGCGGGGGCAAAGGAATAAGACTCGAGGTGGTTCGGGCGTCCGCGCCATCGAACGGACCCGACGAGAAAAGACAAAAGTCTGGAAGAGAATTTATTCCGAGTTATAAATCCACCGACGGGTCGACATGGATTGACACAAAAGGCAGCTCTCTACACGCAGAACAGCCAGTGTTCAAATCTCAATAGAGGTCGCCTTCTCATTCGTGCTTAAGATAGGTCCCGGAGATGAAAAACGAAAGCCTCAAGGAGCAGCCCGATAACGTCAGTGTGCTGCTTTGCAGAACTTTCATTGTTCGAAAATGCGGAAAAATTATCTGAAAAGTTATCTGTTCCTAGTTCAGTCTTTTTAGAATTATGATCTGAAAGCGCCGAGATTTAAAGGGTATGTCAAATTGCGAATGAACTCACAAAATGTCATAAAACTGTATCCACACTTATGTATTACATTCCTCCCTCCAAGTCGTCTCTAGTACACCACTACTATAAATTTACTTTTGGAGGAGGGATTGACGTTTACGTAAGCTGGTTAAATGTTCGAGTTACTGTTCTAAAATGACTTACTGGTGTAAAACCGAAACCCTACTTATTTTTCTGATTGCTGCCAGAAACAGCACTTTACAATAGCAAGACACATTTTAGGGTGGTTAACAGTGATACAAAGGAAGTGTAGGTGTCTAGAGCAAAATTTTCTTGTTATCACGACAAAACAGAATTTTCTCATGTCAGTAGATTGCGACACCTCTTCTGGGATAATCTACATCGTTTCGGAGTGATTCAACCCACTCAGTACAGTGCGTACTTTCCTTCTGATTACTGTCAGGATATTTCGTAACCTGCACGTTCTCATGCTTGCTATCAGTACGTCTTCTCACTAAACGTATTTTACTTCATCGATTATTTAAGGTCTAAAATTTATTTATTTTTATAACTATTACTAACGTTTATAGCTAGTACACTAGTATTTGACACTAATGAATTATTGACACTGATTAATAAAATTTAATAATCAATAATTATTTATTATTATTATTATTATTATTATTATTACTGCTACTATTAATATTTCTGCTAATATTATTAGTAGCAATAATAGTAATTACTAATAATATTACTACTAATATTAGAATTTCTGTAGAAATTGTATGAATCGTCATGAGGCCGAGTGATTGGCAATATTGTGTGAGTAAGAAGTGAGATTTTCGAATCTCATTGTTCCCTATGTCATTTTACCGACACACCGAAGATAAAATGACAAAGAGCATTTAAAAAAAATCATTATTTTAGGTAAAATTGATGTGTTGTCCTTTTACTAAAATACTTTTTTAATTTTTTAATTGGGCATACTTTCTGGTGTTCTCATCAAAAATAAAGGTCCATCTTGAAACATTATCCTTTTAAAAATTTCATTCTCTTTATGGCATTATATTCATTTTAGGACAGGTTCCCCAATTTCTCTTACTCATGGAAGTCTATGAACGAAGTGGATAAGATGGAAAAAGCATTCGACTGGAAATGTACGATAGTAAATATCCAAATTTAATATCTATTTTTGAAAATTATTTATTGATGTTTGAATAAATAATAAAATCGAGAAGGTGAAATATGCATGAAGAAAGCATGAAAGAACAATTGACACGTGAGAGCGCATTGTGAGTGCAGTGTGGTTTAGTGTACACTTGTAAAGTTGAGTTCTCGCGAGTGGATGAGGTAGTTTCCTTGTATGTTTACTGTTTCACGACATTTCTTAATTTATTCATTAAGGCGTCGATAATGCTGCTGAACTATCTCACTCTTACCAGTTCGTTCAACCCTGCGGCAAATATATTACACATCAGCAAATCTTAGCATCATCAGCATTACTTACATTCACATTGGTCTACACTTTTACACTAGAGGGAAATGTAGAATGCCACACAAACACCTGTGCAACAGATGTCCCTTAACATCCCATACGGTATGGATCTAGTCATTAAACTCACGAGATAGAAACCCAAACTCAATACATCCGCTACGTGAACACGGGCGTGAAAGACACCCACGATGACGTCCGTGATATGATATCCCTAAAAGGGAGTGAAATCGTACCAACGCCGCCTCTGCTTCCCACCCACCCACCCACTCAGGAGGCGCTAATGACAGATGAGCCGCGGGAAGGGACCCTGGGGTACTCCCGCTTGCGAAGTCCGACCACGCATCCAATTTCTCCCCCCCTCTCGCGTCCACTCTCTCTGTGTCCCCTCCCCACCCTGTCCCTTTCCACCGCCTTCCACCCCTTCCGTCCCCAGCCCGCTTCCACGTACACCTGGCCATAATTACTGAAGGGAGCGTCAAAACCCAGCGGCGTTCAGCCTAGTGAAAGTACGCATCGTGTATGGCGCGATATGGTTGGTTGTGGCAGGTGTACAACGCCAGTTAAATGACAACAAACTAATTAATAAAATACAATATAAAATCAATGAAATTCAAAGAGATATTAATTAAATACAATGGAAGGAAATTAAGTCACTGAATAGCTGATAGATGGAATTCATTGATATCTCTTCTTTTGTTAGTTCTATTGCATGTTTTCAATGTTTCGAAACTGGAATGCGAGCACTGCGCTATCCATAACACAATATGCTACACAGTTTTTCCACGTACCTCGATGAGTGAATGATTTGCTTCCTAGGCTCCCAAACCCAAGAGAGAGGGTTTGACCTTCGTTGAGGTAGATTTTCGAAAGGGAGGAATATACAGTGATCATATTGAACTCGCGTAATCTAAAAGTACCCTGGTTAAATCCTTGGCAAAATTAGATCTCGTATTCGCTTAGCCGCAAGTGACACAAGTAATGAATAAATTTAACAGAGATGTCATTGTGCGCTCCCTTGTGGAAAATATGGGAGTCAAAATTAATTGACAATCTTGAGAGCCTGTAAAGTGCCAACTAGAAATTTGTGAGAAATTTCTCTCACGTCAGCGTGGACCCATGAATACCCTTGGCATTACAAATAACTGACAAGCTCAGTTTTCCTCCCTCTTCAGAAGTCGGATGTCGATATTCAATAGTACAAAAGTTCTGATTATAATAAGCAACAAGATTTAAAAAGTAAAGAAATAAAACGATCACGTTAATACTGCCTTAACTCATCGCGAGATTTCAGTATAAGTTCTGCTTCCGCTTAAAGCAGGGCTGTCCAACAGGCGTCCCGCGGGCCGCATGTGGCCGCGATGCCATTCACGTTGGCCCGCGAAAGCTTTCAATTCAATTTTATTCAGACGATCCACATCTGACTTCCCCGCAATGTTTAGAAAGACAAAAGTAAAAGTCCCTTTCATCCATATCGGGTGAGAACATTGTCCGCCAAACGAACGTAACTGGTAACACCCCTTTATAATCACTATAGGTTAAGTTTAGATTAAGGATTCTTTTACAAAAGGTAAGGTTAATTTAGAAATTCAAATCTGTCCCAATGTGTGTTCACTACGCGTCATGCATAATATCCCCTGATGTCATGCATAGTTCTAATATCGCCCAAAACCAACACTACAAACACACACACCATTCATCAGAGCAGATGAGGCTAATTGGCGAGAGTAGCATTGCGGATAAGTCAGGTATGGATCGTGTGAAATAATGAAAATGTGGCCCGCAACCATATTGAAGTTTTAGCTTATGTCCCTTCAGGCCTTGCATGTTGGACGCCCCTGGCTTAAAGAATTTGTTCACAGTGAAAGTACCCATAGCGTGTGATGCGATGTCGGTCTGCAGAGGGCAAAATGTATAACGCCTATTCGGCAATCTTATCAGATATACTAAGTAGGGATGAAAATGCAATGTAAAATGATCAAAATAAATATAAAATGTAAAATATAATGGAAAAGTATACATACAAATAAAATCAGTAAAAATACGGCGAAAATATATAATAAAGAATTGTAATGCTTATCAATTACACTAGTAACCAATGGCCGATTTTAGATTAATCTTTCCTATATGGCCACTTGAATTGGTTGGACTTGCTTTTCTCTTTTGCAGTAATTTGTACCATATGGTTAATATATTAAAAACTCTCCACGGAGACGTAAAACATTATTTGGAGCGATTCATAGGTATCATTGTTTCCTTATTTCATGAAGAAATTGATCTCAAAGTTCCACAGAAAATAAACATAACAAAAACATATTTTACTCATCCTACAAACAAATAATTTTTTACAATTTAGAATTTATGTTCATTTTACCTTTTGACCTAATGTTCACGAAAAGTTGTTTTTTCGGACCATTCCTGAAATCATGTTGATCTCATCGAAAACCAATTATGGATTTATCTGAGATAAAGCGTTATAACTTTAATAGACTTTTTGTAGCCAAATACTCCTGACCAAAATCTACCACATCACATCAATTCAGAGACGAAGGAAACTTGTCTGCAAAGTCTACATGCTTCGCCGTTTTAACAGCAGAAAGCCGAAGCGTCCGTAGAATCTACGGCTTTAACTTCATCGGCGGGTAATCTGGTTTAATTTGAACAATTACTAACTAATATATGAGATGAAACGGATTATGAGTACAACAATAAAACGGATTGCCAAAGTTTTCGCGAGCTCTATTAAACCCGAATGAAATTAGAGATAATCAAGTTTCGATTCCCGCGCCCTCCCCGCTCGCCTTTGCAACACGGCCACTTGGTAGCGGCACCGTATCAAAAGTCCATCTCTCGCCACTTGGAGGCGCTGGAAAGAGGAGCGACGGCAAAGAGAAACTAGAGAAAGAGCGCGGAGTTTCGTGCGAGACCTCTCGGAGTACGCGGATAGTCGGGTGTGTTATTCGCATGACGAAACTGCGTTGTAACTTTCAGAAATCTTTGCCTTTATACCCGCGCTAATTCAATTAAGCTTACGAGACGAGATTTTTCGCTCGAAAAAAAAGAAGAAAGACAGGGAGAGGGTGATGGTGACTACGAGTGAGAGGGAGTAAGTGAGAGAGAGAGACGGGAAAAACGCGCCCGTATAAAGCGAGGAGAAGCTTCCTGTTTCCTCTGCCGGACGAACAGGCGCCCCGGACCGTCAAAGGGACCGTGGTGGATTTTAACCGCCCGACCAAAGGGAGTGTGGCCAGCGGAGTACGCGAGCTGGAAGCAGGAAGAAGACGCGCCCAGCGGTTGGAAGGGGGGCGGTTGTCACAAAAGAGCGGCTCTCGAAAGGACGATTGCAGCTGGGGCGCCGCAGGGGTCAAAGTGGAGACCGTTTCAGAGGACTGCGGAGTCTTTTTTGGAAGGTTGCCTTACTTGTCACGAGGTCCAAGAAGATTTCCAGTAAGTGATGTGGACTTGAGTGGGTGACATTTAAAAAAATATTTGTTTTTATATTTTGTAAACGTGGTTTCTGAAGTAAATAAAAATGCCCGATTCTATTGAAAATGTTTAATGAACTATTCCTATTATTCCTCTGAAAAGACTGTTAGCTCTCTTTTTTCGTCTACGAAAGTTAACATCACTTTACATATGGTCACATTCCTTAAAGTGGTACGGACTTCGGTAGTTGGATTTTGGAAACTATCTTAGCTGGTAACAAATTGCACATTTTATATGAAAAGTTACTTCATGTTCAATATTAATGTATTTTCCTTCATTTTTTCTGCAAGTATTGAATAATTCGTTGAATAATATCTAACTATATTGAATTACTAAATGCATTTTAAGCAGTGTGGCATCGGTTAGGACCGCACCAACAAGATCGAATAAGACCGCAGGATTAAAGAGATTTACTAAACCCCTTCCTTTCAAAGAGTTAGAAGAAATGCAATAACTTCATGAACTATATTACAAAATTATTGCTAATTATATATCATAATTAGTAATAAAACAAGCGTTATACACGAGATTCTAGAACGTTTTCTTAAAAAAATTATTTTTCAGACAAAACTCTGCACTTCCCAAACCCCAGAACACATTTTCTAAAAACATTGTAGTCTTAGATCTGCAATATTACGTCGTTATGCTTAATCGTGATTGTAGAAAATACACCTTCAAATTGCGTCAAATGTCTTAGCTTACTTGAAGGTATCTTACAAAATGTTCGTTTAAGACACTAAGGCTCCATTAGTGATAAAACGTTAGTGGCTATAAGGATAGTAATAAAATAAAAGTGCTAAAGGACAGCGCTAAAATGATGGTGCAAAATCTCTTAGTCATCGTCGGGAGTATCACTGACTGGATTGAGCTATTAATAAATGCACTGAACAACGCTGGACATTCTAACGATTTCGTTACAAATGACGCTTGATGAAAATGTGAACCTTCATGAGCTACAGAAACGCTAGTTTTCGAGTACAAATATACAAACATAACGTAAAACATATTTCAAATAAATTAACATGCAAGAATAGTCAACCTCTCAAAACCAGATCAAAAAGAACTGCTATGAGTGAAAAAACAACAAAATTTGTTGGGCATTTCGTAATGTGAGCCTTTATTTATCTTTTAATATTCGATATTACATCATGTTGCTAGCTTCAGGCATTTCGTTTCATGATTCAAGTAAATTATTACAATCACCATTCAACCTCTATATAGGTCTATGTCATATCGCCGAGAACGCCATTCAGAACCATTCGTTATGTTGTGGAGCAATAACTTGACTCACATGTTTGATGAACATAGAAGATAGCTTGACAATTTTCCAATTATGCCTGAACTTGAAAACAAATCATACCAGTTGTGCATACCTTACAACAACTGCTGTAGGAACTTGTTTCAGCTACATTATCGTTTATGTTGCAACGATTTCTTTAGAACACGTAATTTCCTTAGATTATGAAAAAATAAATTCCACTATATTTCCTAAGTAACTATTACTTAACGTAATTCACATAAAGAAATGGGATTCAGTATCGCCATTCATGCTACATTCCTGGCATTTACGCAGTATATTCCCATACCTTTCCAGAACTAACCTCTCTCTTCAATTGAAACCACCATAGATATCATTGGTGACGCAGAAGACAGTAACCAAAATATAAATATTTAAATAAATAAAAATATATTCATGTACGCTTCCTTTTAATGTTTAAAGACACATTTAACGGGCGTTTTTTTCAGCGTACCATCAACACTCAAGAACCATTGACAAACGAGCTGTAACACGAAACGCCAACAAATGCTTCGCATGTACAACCTCACATGTTATCGGTCGATCTGCGAATGGTAAAACGTGCAGAAAGCGAAGTCGTAAAGGAAGTTGTGCAGAAACGGCTCTGAGCGAATCGTAACGGCGCAAACGACCTCCTCGGGGAGACAAGCGAATAAAACCACGACCACTGGGGGAAGGAGACTGTGAGAAAGAACTGGTGAAGGTGGTCGTCGATATAGGATTGTGACCGAGAGTACAGAGAAAATGTCTATTGTCTACAGCTATTAGCGTCATTAGACTCATATACTGCAAATAACGGACGTGGTTGAAGATTTTAAACCGAGGTTTATATCCATTCAAGAAACAAGTAAAGTACACATTTTTTGGTGATATCGGCCGTGTGACGTTTAATACTTTTCGTAATATTACCTTCTTGTAATACAAAATCATTTAAATAATAATAATGATTTTAGAATACGAGTACTCGTAAGTCATAGAACAACTGAATTGTTTCGATTTTTGTTAAAGGATCGTGAACTGTTAAAATCCTTAGGCCCGTGTCACATGATCGTTGCGTTGACGCGTGTCATCTACCGCTGATGACAACAGCTGCGTCCACGTCCGTACGGACGTCGATCCTTGGAAGCCGTACTTCAGTGGAAGGTTTTATTTCTTCTGATTTCTATTAGTTATCTATTTAGTTACCTTTTTCAGAAATGGGCTATGTACTGAAATTTAATTCATTTTAGTGTTAAGAGCAACTCTTGCAATAATTCTTCATTCGAAAATAATCCAATATTTCTCTCTATCCTCTCTCAGCTTATTGAAGAGAGTGTAATAATCGCCCTCAGAGAGACTCTCTCTATTAATTGGGTACCCCCAATATTTCCTGAACTTTTTCCTTTCCTTGCGGTACCTAACACTTTCAGCGTCACATAATCTATAATAGTAGTTTCGACGGTGTCGATGTTAAGTAGCGAGTAACTCGCGAGACGCTCGGTAACCTACGCTCGTGTGCGCAGGTGTCGATGCCCTGTCAACATCAGCGTTAAGTGACGCGCGTCAGCACAACGCTCGTGTGACACAGGCCTTCACGTCGGACGTTAAGAGTGACTTTTAGTTCATCTCTTTTGTTGTAAAAAGTCGATATAACATCACCGTATTACGAAATAGTTACTTACGATGTTAGTGGTTGAATTGGAATTTTATTGCGCGAGCAGGAAAATACAAAACACGTAAAAACACATGTAACACGTGTGCCACACACAATTTTTTAAGCAGCCTTGCTGTTCCTTTTATTTTAGATGAAGTACACAAATCACTTAATTGTGTACTATGTTACATTTAGGTCAGTAGTAGCTATTGCGATTCAAAAAAAGTTCACTTTTAGCAGTAGTGCTATACGATGCTCAAATGTTCAGATAAAGTTGCAAATGCAACAAAAAAACAACAAAACAAATAATTTCGTCTGACCGTGTCAGCTACTACTGGCATTAAAGTGTAATTGCCGTACGTGATTTGAATACTTGAATAAAAGTAAAATGAAAATCAGTATAGATGTCAAAAAACAGACGGTAAATGCCACATGGCCTCTTGTGCACAGTACACAAAGACACGCGTTCTTATAATTCTACCGAAGTCAGTTATAAAGATATAGTAAACAATCCTATTTTAAAGAAAATAGAAACACTTGCATACGTACGTTTGAAGGCTTTCTGTTACACCTTGACTCGATACTCCTTTCTTAGATCCCCATTATTACGAAAATTTTGTTTCTAACGCAAAAGTTAAATATATTTATTTATTTTATGTGGAGATAAGATATTTTTATATATTAAAAGTTTTTTAGTTTAGTTTTTTTGTAATTAATGTGTTCTTGTAATTTTTGTTTTTTATTTTTTTATTTTTGAGTAACTGTATTGATATGACTATTTCATTGATTAATGATTTCCATAATTGTATACCGGCGTATAATTAAAGTTTCATGATAGAATGCAACTAAAAGTCATGGTTTTTGAAAACGCATTGTAACACATGACCTGTGAACGTGTAATGTAAATATACTAAAAGTTTTGTTAGTTTTATTTTGTAATTAATGTATTTTTGTGTTTTTGTAATTTCTGTTTTTTGTAATTTTTTTATGTTTTTGAGTAACTGTAATAATCTGACTGTTTCATTGATTAATGATGTACATAATTGTATAATGGCATATAATTAAGGTTAAAGTCAATAAAATATTCATTCATTCATTCATTCATATGGAGGTAACATGTCCAGAGTTCCATACCTTTCCAGTAATTGTATTTGGATTATTCAGGCATTTGTTCCACCTTCTCGCCTTTCTGAAACTGCCATGTACTAAATATTCGTTTAAGTTGCCCTACGTGCCCTCTGAAGCAACTGAGATCCTGGCGACAGATAGGCTGATGACGGCAGGACGGCGTATGAGTAACGTCAGTGAGCCTGGCGACGCGCGGCGATTTACACGTTTCGACAGCCGTACAATAAGGTCACAAAAGGTCTGAATACTAATTGTCGCAAAAGCACTACTTAAAATGCTACACAGTACTTAAAAAGATAGTTTTATAAGATTTTGAAAGGTGCTATACACGCTGGTAAAATTCCATGTCAATCCAAGTACTCAGCTCGGTGAGTGTTGGGGTTCCAAACCCCTCTCCAATAAGGCGAGGAGGTGGATAGTGACCAGTATACTTCGATTAAAACATTTAAATCAGTTGACACTTGATCAGCTGTGACGTTCTCATCCAATCGGGAGCTTGAACGTCACCATAGTGACGACTATAGTGACGTTCAAGTTCCCGATTGGATGACGGCATCATAGCTAATCAAGTGCCACCGGTCTCTTGTTTTAATCGAATTTAATCATTCCCCTCTTCTCAATCTCTCCACGCCTCGGATTCACCAAACTCTTCCATTTTTCGACCATTCCCTAACGCGAACTTCGCGAGAATCGTCCCGTGCGGGAGAAGTTTGAAAGCGAGATGAGGAAGAGAAAGGGGGAGAGCAAAACGGGCAATTGGCGACAATGAGATCATGCAAATACTGTGGCGAGGGCCCGTAGGCACGAGTGTTCCCGAGTCCACTCAAAGGGTTCAGAGATTCAAGAGGCATCTTGTTGCCCTTCGTGTACCCAGGGGACATGTTCTCTGCCTAAGTAAGAAGGTCGCATACAAAGGTGCAGCAGGAACTGATGATAACAGCAATGAACTACGCATATTTTGGGTTTTGGTTCGAAATCTCGAGTACAAAGAAGCATATGTGAATTCACGTCAATACTGATAATTAGGGAGAGGATTTCTATGATTTTGCATGTTTTTGTCCGTCGCTTTAGGACATAGCTAAGTGAAATTTCTTGACATTTGGTTAGAATTCGATGCTATGTAGATTAATATATTAGTGCATATTTATTTATTTATTAGTCAAAAAACAGTAAAAACTGTATATAACGTGTGGGGAAAGAGATTTACCTGCGCACGTTTTCTTGAGGCCTAGAATAAAAAAAATGGACATATTTGGACGATTTTTTTTCTTGGTGCATATTCGTGTAATTAGGCGCATATTTTGTCTATTTCATTAAAATGATCTTAAAATAAAGACTTAGACTTGTATCTCTGAAACGTTTTATCTGTTCATAGAATCTATTTATTTGTGAGAGTTCATTGATTAGAAAGAGCTTGACACGGTTTGCGTTTTCTTTTATTTCTTATAGATTATAAAATACTTGTGCAAATATAGGTTAATTCTTGATATCGAATATTTTTTAAACCAGGCAGAAAGATGCAACAAGACATACAATGTACTTCACTAAGGTGAATATTTCCTTCAATTATTTCTCCCGCATAGTAAGGTATAGTATATTATGTTTGCACAAAAATATATCTTTTCATTTCAAGAATGCTTCTCCTGAACTTTATCAGGAAAAGTTTATACAGTAATATAACTGTACTGGAAAAAATTTGGTACAACGTTTGATTGGTAAAACTTTGGTAAAACGTATAATTCACCAATGAGAATAAGATCACGATTCCCTAAGGACTCCCTTCGACCACCTTAAATCATGAACCTATTCCCCCTAAGCTACCTAAAATTCCACCCACTAACATTCTTTAAAAATTAATCATAAATAACTCCAAAAACTGACCTTTCCAGTTTCAATTCTCTGTCTAATAAAATGAATTATCAAATCCCTGAGAAAGGAGGTAACGCATGCGGATGTCCATCCCTAAAAGTTAATGTGTAAGATTAATGTATTATGAGCACCCCTGAAAGGCAGAAATGCCGAGCAGGCAGAAATAAATTAAAACAAAAATATCAACGCAAAACGTACCTACCGTAAGATATGTTATTACGATAAGAGATTGAGAAACTAATCTCAGTTTGATTAAGTTAGGAATCAATCAAAATAGATAAAATTTATTAACGGACACTTTGATTAGCGAGACAAAATATATGTATAATGTAATGTTTACAAGTATATAGACCAGTATTGTTTCGTTATTGTCGCTCACACAACGATTCCCAGTAAATAAATAGGTCCTTCGTCATCATTATGCGTGTAGTAATTCACCACTTCGCGTCCACTACAGCGTGGCAAGGGGCGGGTCGAGGCGGGTTAGAGGCGAGTCGGATGGCCTGGAGGTCTCACCAAGGACCTTTCGCGGAAACGGCTCGCGGTAATTAGGCGCAACCCCCGCCTCCCTCCCCTCGTTTCCCCGCCCCCTCACGCCGCCCTCCCCCCCTCTTCTCGCGACGCCTTCAAATGTTTTACGAGCGCTGGAATTGAGCTGATCTTCAGCGACCGTAAAAGCATTTTACTTCGACAATAACCCGACGGATCCCGGCGACGACTCTCTCGGACATGTCAACAGAGCCCGAGAATCCAACGGTCGTTCCCTGCCCCAAGTCCGCGACGGGTTTTCACAGTTTTACGGTCTTTCTTCGAGCGCACGACTCTTTTTTTCCCCGAATGTTAAATGCTTCGTGGCCTAGATTCCTTTTTCTCAGCTGTTGATGCAATAAACATGCGCGATTTTTTACATCCATCTATAAAATTAGACAAACTAAAGACAATCTGATGTCACTTACGCTGTGCAATGCTTTTTGGCGGCCTAAACTGTACAACCGTACGAAGAATCTCTGCGCGTTCTAAACAGCGTACATAGTCATGGTCGCTTCAGGTCGTTTCAGAACAGCCCTTTGAAAATTCGGTGTTGTCCATTATTTCTTGGTAACATGATATGTGAAGAATATAGATATGTTCCTTAACTTTATTTAGTATTAATTTACTATTGTTTAATTCAAAATACTTTTTAAGAAATCACTCAAAGTAACCAAATAATTCAATGTATATCTTTTGTTTACCTCGTTTAGGAAGGAAATGTACTCCAAGCTCATCAAAATGCAAATCTCAATCAAACATGCAACCACACGATCTCAAATTTTTGGTCATAAAATCAGTATTTAAGGTTATTTCGAGCTGCAACATTGCGCACACATCAAATCTAAGACCTATTAGTTGTATTTTAAAGATGGTTAAGATTGGTGCAGATGGCGAAGAGATACACGGAATTTTGCACCTGAATATCGGAATGTATACAGGCCGTCCAGGGAGGAAACGACAAAACTTCGAAAAATAAGCTCTTAAAAATAGGTAGTCGAATGGTGTAAATTGGGTGCTTCTTTATCTCTGTGTTAATGTTTATTTCTGAACAAATATATTAATTTCTTTTGTAAATAACAAACTGTTTCTGGAGTGTTTACATGTTTCTGAAATGCAAATGTTTGCATAGAAAGTATTTTTTCCAAACTAACTTTTGAGTGCTTATTGCGACTCAGCCATTCGGAGTATCCGAGGAGTTTATTACACAAAATATGCTTAAAATTGTCTGAAGAACTTATTTTCGAAGTATCAACGTTTCCCCCATGGACATCCTGCATGACTGTAGCAGGCGACACGCATAATTTGATCGGATTAGAAGCTTTTCAGCTGAAATTTGGTATAGTGGTGAGTTGTAAGAGAATTTGCGCCGTTCTGGAGATCATTAAGATGTTTTAATTTTTGGGGATACTTTACAAGAAGCTATTGTGATTTTTTCAAAATTTTTTGGAAAATGTCTACAAATATTTCCCTATTTTTCCTTCAGAATTACAAGAAAGTGCATTTACAAAATAAGTTTAGATCCGATTTTCATTTAAAGGAAATTGTGAAAACTGCTGAAGTTAAACGTATTTTCGAAACTGTCATATACCTCCAATGTAAAAATCAGAATCTTGTAAAAATAAAATCCTACTAACTTCCTCTACGTACTGAAAACATGATAAGCCACAACGTTAATATTTTACTGACAAACATTTTATAATTAAGTTTTATATTCGGTTTGCAACATTCCAAACTTCCTCCGACAAATTCAACATTTCTCTGCACAATAACTACATCACATGTTTGAAAAATCACCTGCAATACTTCTGTAGACAAAAGAATATTACTTTTATTTTTATAACATAACTTTAACGCAACACGCATTGCGTATCAGTTCGAAGATAAAACTTTTATATCTGAATACGATTTTTGGGTAAAGCTTCGTAACATGTCGAGTTGGCGATATTTAAAAAGAAAAATGACAATGTTTGATCTTTGTTACAAAATCTTTTATAGCTAGTATGTATAGCTAGTCAGGATGAGAACCAACTTTCAACTCATTCATCTACAGAGTTATATTAATTTTGAGTTAATGTAACGAAGGTAGATGAAGTATTTAGTGTTTTAAATGTTATTCCTTTTTTGTTTGTAGTATGTTTTTCATTAAATTGATTGCAATCCACTTCACTTGCAAAAACTGATTTAATATTGCTTATTCTTAATAACTGGTCATGGATCCAATTAGTTCGCAATTAGTTCTCGAACAAAGATTTCCATCTATTAGAACTCCGAAGTAGCGTGATTCAGGTACATCGAATTAAATTAATCAGAGCCATACTAAATGGTATTGTCATCTACTATGTACCACACGTACGCAGCACCAGAATAAATGCACGTCCAAGACAAACTTCGTATCGTCATGAAAGCCCTTTCTATCAGGTACGATATTTCAGCAGCAATACGATATCGTTAAGGTCGGACCGCAAGCGAGCTAATGGAGCCCGGTTCTTGCCGAAATCAGGTGCAAGAACCACCCGGACTCGAATAGCAGACGAGGTCCCTCAAACGGCACCTTTGGGAGAATAGAGCAGCGCTTGGGTCTTTGTGACGCTGGTAATGCTCAGCCTCTCCGCAGCGTGGGGCCCTCCGCTTGCAGACTCACTAGGAAGCGCCGCCGTGCGGTAGAACTGCCCTCGGAAACTCCAGAACGCAATTACTCTTGACTATCAAAAGACATCATGTACATCGAAGGTTGCGGATCCATCGGAGAGTACATGACGTGGGAGACGTATTATTCTGAAGGGAAAGAAAACGTCTCACCTTATTTTTTCAAAACAGACACACTCATGCTGTTTTTCAATAATTTATTGTTTCACATTTCGACCATTATTGTTTTGTTTTCAAAAATTATATCTTAGGCCTAGGATTGTATAATTACTTTGTAAAAATTTTAATACTATTGATTACCATTTTATTTGAAAAACAGACCTGGAGAACTCGGTAGTTTTTAATACTAATGACTTCTAATATTGGCAACTTTACCAACTAACTTCTAATATTGGCAACTAATATTGGCAACAATACCAAAGTATCTTTAAAATCCTGGACACATGGTATTACAAAAAATACCCGATAAGGCTCGAAACGTTGAACAGAATAAATTTTTGAAAAATAGTAATAAGTGACTCATTAAAAAATGGCAGAGTATTTTTACAATAATTACAGACGAGAACATATGCCTTACAAGCACTATGAAACCTAACAAGCATAAACCTTACATTACTTACATACACCTCACAAACACACTGAACGACCAAGGTTAAAGAAGAAAAAGAAACAAATCCGACATGGCGCACATTTTTTTCATTATTAAATTTTAATGAAAATGGTTTATTGAAAATTTATAACATTTAAAATGTTTTTGTGAATTAAAAAACGTAAGATCTTATATTTTTCATTTTGTTTATACTAATGAATACATAGAGAAACTTTGAAAGGGATCTGTAATTTCTTCGGTTGCTTTACATGAAGTTTCTACACTATTTTCAATTTTTTTGCGAAGTGGATCCATTTTTTAATTATTTTCTTTAATAGGTAATTATAACACATTGATACATAATTTCAACTCTTTTACCTGTATGGCTAGGCTGAAGGCCTTTAAGCCATTACAATACCTACATCCTACCGCATTCTAACCTTTCGAATTCTGGCATTCACCCCTAATGGTCTCTTCATCGCATCAAAGCCGCGGAAAGAAGACCATAAAGTACGGCTGAGGAAAAAACCCCTGAAGGGGAAAAACCTGCCGTCAGAAGACGAGTACATGCTAAACTACTAGTTTTTTTTTCCAACTATTTATTTATTTATTTCCTGGCATGGGCATCTTCTCCATTCAGACTTCGGCCTCCTCAGCCCCGAAATCAAACACCTCCACAGATGATCGCCCGTACCACCGCCTCTCCGAACAATTTACTACTGATTAACTTAATTATTGCTAATTGATTAATTTAATTATTATTGACTAACTTACTAATTAATATCAGTGGTTAGCATTACTGATTGTTTTACTAGTTAACTTAATTATCGCTTACTTATTGAATTAATTATTTCAACTTCAGTCTAGGTTCCGCTCGTACTACTAACCACTGCTGTTTTCCCACTCCCTGATTACCGTTTCCCTATTTTTTTACAGTTTTTTATACAGAGTTTTCATACAGAGTTTTTTTACAGAGTTCTTTATACAGAGTTTTTTTACAGAGTTTTTCATGATTTTTTTTTATATTTTAGAGAGATTTTTTTACATTTTCCTTTCTTTTTACAGAGTAAAGCACGTTACTAAATATGAAGAAAATTCGAATTTTATTAAAACTTCTGAATTTTCAAAACTGTAAACATTCAATTTATAAACTTTTTCCTTCGAAATCCATTACTAACTCTAGCATTGACTCAGAGGTCAATCGACGACTGCAAAACCCACTCTCGGCTCAGAGCGAAAGTTGCTTGCCTTTCACCAACGAGGTCCGGATTCTAGTCCCGGACAATCTCATATGAAATTTGTTCTGACAAAACGGACTTGGCTGCTTCATAGGGGCTTTTCCAAACCCTGGTAGGGTTTAAGACACTTTACAAGGGATAGTCCAACCTCTGTGAAGTGTCTTAATTCCTTCCCAATTCTGGCAGCTGGGTAGTGACACAGGAGTGAGTGTAAAGAGACACATACGCTACCTGGCGGTCCACTTGACAACTGAATACTGTCACAGATACCCTAACGTTAAAATCAATAATCTGGTCGTTAATGACCTCGAGGTTAATGTGATCTTAAATAAACAAATAAAAAATTGATGATGGCTTTTTATGCTCTTAAATCACATTCTCTTTCACTAAGCATGCTCTTCGTGAACCTGTGACTGACAACACCTACGCGCTACCAGACGCAGCCGACACATCCAACATAATCAGCCTCTCTTTTACCAGCTTTTTTATTCTTCTTGTTCTTCTTCTCCTCCTCCTCTCTTTTCCTCTTCATCCTTTTTTCTTTCCTACTCCTCTTCCTCTGCCTATTCTTACGTCTCCCTCCCCCATCGCCACCTCACTCTTTGACTCTTCCTTCTCAACGTTTTCCTTTTTCTTCTCGTCCTCCTCCTCCTCCACATCCTCGACCTTTTTCTCTTCCTTAGCCTTTTCCTCCTTCACTCCTCAACGTGTTCATACTCTCCACCCCCCGCCGTTTCCTCCTCCTCCTCCACTCCTCAGCATGTCCCTCCTCAGCCACCGCTTCCTCTTCCTCCTACTCCACTGCTCATCCTTTTCTTCCTTCTCCTCCTCAGCCTTTTCCTTCTCCCCCTCAGCCATTTCCTCCTAATACTCCTCATTTTCCTCCCCATCCCCTTCTTCCCCCTCATATTCATCCCCATCCCCTTCTTCCCCCTCATCTTCCTCCTCATCCCCTTCTTCCCCGTCATCTTCCTCCCCATCCCCTTCTTCCCCCTCATCTCCCTCCTCATCCCCTTCTTCCCTCTCATTTTCCTCCTCATCCCATTCTTCCTCCTCATCTTCCTCCTCCCCTCCCCACCCTCAGCCACCACCGCCGCCCCCTCCTCCTTCTCCTCCTCCCTGGAGGTCGTCTCCGCCCCTCCGCAGTTCGATCAGCAGAGGCGCGGCGGCGGCGTGGCGGAGCCCCGGCGCGAGCTTCATCTCGTATTCGCGTCCCGTGCCAAGTTAAGGGCGAGGGCCCTTAGTCTGTAATAAGCTACCTACCTCGCGGGCGAGGGCGGGAACCTCCCGGGCGCATTCGCACCCGCGGGCGGGGCGCGGGCGTGGGCGTGGGCGCGGGCGTGGGCGTGGGCGAAGGGCGATGGGGCGCGACCGCCCGCGGCCGTCCGCCTCTGCCCTTGCGAACGCCCCCCTCGCCGTGCCGCAATCCACCCCTCATGCGGTGAGGGTCTCGACAGAGGAAGGGCCAGCTACTAGGAATGCGGGGGGAAAGGGGACGTCACAAGGCGCACGGTGCATTCGAGTGATGAGAAAAAGTAATTTATCCACTTCGGTTATTTGAAGTCTAACGTTACGAAACCCTAATCAGTAGACCTCGAAAGTTTGGCAAAATGCCTTTTCGTTATTGTCACTATTTTATGAGTTTGTACAACAGGAATCACTGTACTTCTGGAGATGTTTTAGTAGCTTTTTATTTGTATTTTTTGCCTATTTTAGCTCCTGATGCCTATGTTTGTCATTTTGTCTTATTTTTGCTTTTTTCTGCCTTTTGCGTCATTAGTCTGCTTTTTTTCCCTTGCCTGGCACCGATCTCGATCAAGCTTGATGTAGACCTGCAGGCCTGGACAATACGAAGGCACGGTCGTGTTTACTATAGTAGAAGTACAGGTTGTGTTAAAAATATAAATGAAAAAGAAAGATAAAACCAGTCAGTTTTTTAAAAATTTTGTTCATTGTGCCGACAGGCTTTGTTCGCTCAGCTCAAATGTAGGAATCCCATCCAATTTTTTGAGTAAGGCCTCCGATCACTTTTGAGGCTCTCCATTTTCATATACCTTTTGCAGTGATGACGATTATACAAGTGCGAAGAACGGCAAATATAATTCCGTTTCTCTCATGCAATTACAAGTTTCAAAAGATATTTCGAAGAGACATCATGGCAAGTAAAACAAATTCGTAGCTATCATACCGGATGGTTACGTAGACTCAAAATTCCAAATAAAAGAGATTTTTTTACATGTTAAGTGCTAATGTAAATGTTAGAGTTAGAATGATAATATGAATCATTTTCATTATTATTTTATCTCAATAATTCCTTTGAAATATGATTTTTCGTTGTTTACATTCCTTATTACACCCCTACTTTAGCTAGAATAAATGCCTTTTTCATGCCTATTTTAATACAAATAAATGTCTTTTGGGTCTTTTAACCTGCTGATTGTACTACATAAAATAAAGAGCTGAGCTTCCGGACTGACCCCTCAATAAGAGACCTATTGTACATTAAATAAAGGATTTTTGGATAGAAATTAATTTAATGTTATGACAAGGAAATGACACATTTTTATATTTTTTTATTTTTCTTCTATCTCGGCTAATAAATTTTTAAAGTATTTTTTGAGGATTTCATCAATTTAATACCATATTTACAATATTTACGAGACGCAACAAATGTTTTTTACAGAATTTGTGTGCAGCCTATTCAATTTATTAGCCCAGAAATTGTAATGTAAGCAGTTGTGAGTATGTGATCTAAGATTTCTGGAATGTCTTCAGCACCATTGTCAGTTCGGCGGATTTTACGATAACAAAAGACAAAAAATCCTAACCCAGTCCAAACTAAAAGTTTACACGCTAAATTCACTTGAACAAAAGGAAGAAGCCTCGGTTATATCAGTAACATGCACAACTGCTTGAGTTCAACTGTACAACATTGATGAAATTTTATACGTCATTTTTCTTTGTTTATAGGGCGTTTAAAGACATTTTAAGAGCATTTTATTGAACATTTTACTATGTTTTAGGCCGTTCAAATACATCCACTGGTTATCATCTTTGACCCACCTACATGTTCTAGAAGTGTGTAACATTTATTTTCAAACATGCTGAATAAGATATCACAGTTCTAAATCAATATTAGATACTTCTAAAGCAAGTAGGGCAAAGTTCTGCCAATGTAATGGAAAAGCTCTCAAAATGAAGTTTCACATACGAAATTTTGAACACTGCGCGTCTGCTTTAAAGAAAAAATATCTATTTGAGTTCTTAATAGAATTAATATTGTTTGATAAAAATCCTAGAATTTCCTTTGAACACTTTTACAGCCAACTTTCAGATGCAGCTAGGTGTTAATATTGTATGCCACAGTGGACATCTAACTCTCAATTCCTATGGAAAATATTTCTTTCACTGAAGCACATTTCGATGGCTGAGAACCAAACTGTTTTAATTCCAATTTTGTAACAAAATGAAATTTCGGTTTCATTGTGTTGTATCTCCCTGTCTGCATGTGTGCATCAAACAAAATTGTAAATATTCCACTCTATTAGCATGCAACAATCTCATTGTATATTAACGTATACCAAACTTACCCACTGAAAACAAAAAAAAATTAAATTGCTCTCCTGAAAAATCTCGTAAAATGGACTTAGAACAGTCTGCTTCTCAGCCATCAAGACATAAAGGAATTGTTTATTTCGAGCTACGAGTTCCAAGCTATAGCAATTTCATTAAATGGGGAATGTGTTCAACAATTTCCCAAGCTTTACGATTCTTCTTGGACATTTCAGTTACTTTTTACAGCACAATGCACTTCGTTGACAATGGTACCAAATGTCTCATGTTATTGAGTGCAATGACTTTTAAGATAATAAATACATATCAAACAAAGCACTTTATGGACTACAGTCTGCAATGTAACTGCTAAAGTTGCTAAAGTACGTTCATAAAATAAAATGGATAAGCAAAGAATTATACATTATTAAAGCAGACGAGGCATTTTACAGAGATAGAAGAATCATGTTATCAAGCGTATGAGCCATATGGTATGGTACATTTCTTGAAAAAGTGGTATTGTTGTGAAATTTCCTAAATGTAAAATGATAGTAAGTTCACTACTCTGCAAGGCTAAAAGTAAATAATAAATTAATATTTTAAAGTTTAAAGAATATTACGTAATTGTGTACTGTGAGTTTCATAGAAGGATCCGGACATGTAATATTCCGATAATAATCTGACTTCTGATTGCCAATTTTTCTTTTCACAAGTGCCACAAAACATTCCTCATTCAATAAATTTCATCACAAATCTGATAAAATATTTTCCTATACATTTACGCACGTATAATTACGATCGATGCAAGTACCTAAAGCGATGACGAGCAAATGCTTGAAATTACTAAAAATATTTTATTTTCATTTACTTCGATAGTTCCTCTAAATATTTTTGCGTTCGTAAAACACAAAGCAACTGCTCACTTTTGTTCAGGGCCTATATTCCTAGATTTTTATGGCTCATTCTCCTTTTATGCAACACTGAAATCTTGTTGTTAATGCTTTTAATCTGCTGAAACATTGAAAAAACATGCTTGTTTTTTCTCGGAAAGAGTCCCATATTCTTGAGTAAGCGGAGGACCGGATAAATATCTTAACATGTTCTAAGCAGGGTTGATCTTTTCCCCACCTCAAAGATTAAACTAGAGGGGCTACAACAAGCACATACTTTCTTGCATTATTGAAAAAAGTTCAGGAATCTTGAAATATTGTAATTTCTGCCGCACTAAAAACTTAGTTATATACATGTGAAAAAGTCCAATTTAAACGAAGCGCCAGAGCCAAGATCAGTAGTCATTTCCAACTTTTAGAAATGAAACAAATAAGAATAAATGTAACTATTACAGTATTTGCAGCACATTCAGAAAATAAATAATAATGTTTCACACAAACGTGCCTTGTTTACACTGAACTGAGCTAACAATTTCCGAATATCATATTCAGGGAAAAAACTTCTTAAAGTGAAAGAAATGTACTTGTTAGTTTATGTTAAATAAATCACCCTCCTTCAATTTATTTCCTTTTAAAAGAATATTATATCCATCGTACGATTAACACGACAGGCAAATATCACAAAAATCCTGAACATTTCTAGCCATTGTTTTGCCAGTTTGCGAACAACATTTTGACAACGCATCGAAAGCGCATGAAATTCGAATTTACCATTACCATTTTTTTCAATTTTCAAAAATAGAGATTACGCCGCAAATGTGACTAGTACCATTTTTTACCGGTCTTTTCTACATAGGTGAAAAAAATTAAAGAAAAAATTCAAGCTGTTTCTGAGGAAATAATTGTTTAAAACTTAAAAATTGCCTATGTTTAACGCAAAACTTCTAATATTTTTGAAAAATTGAACATAACTTTCTCTGAATATCTATTTCTGATGAACACATTTCATTAAAAAAACTTAATTTCATAATTGAAGTTGCAAGAAGACGCCGAAAACGTTTGAAATTTTCAAAAAATTAGGGATTTTAATGAAAATGAGACCTGCACGATTCTCTTAAGTGTCCTTGACACTATCCTGCAATAAAAGTTAATACAAAATTTGGGGATTTTTTTTGAAAAGTTTGAAAATGTCCCAGGGGCTTCATGTAAAATACTGCCGAAATTAAAATTTCGGTTTCAAATTCAAGAAGCCATGAAATCAGCCAGATTGATTGGGGAATACCAGTTTTGGTAAACATCCTGCTTAGGGTTTAGCCGCTGTTGATCGCAGACACAGACTGACAGACGGGCAGACGGACAGACAGCTCCTGATTAAGCAACTAACTCACTATTTTAAGCAAGAAACAGATCTTTCTTTGAAGGGTAATAGGACCAATAATGTTTTATTCAGAACAAATAAGTATACAACTAGTAAAAGATTTGTACGTTTAAACATTATGCTTGTATTCTTTCATTAAGCACCTTTCTCGTAGTTTAAAAAATATTTCTGGATAATTTTCTATTACTTCCAGTATCAGTACACCAACGTAAATATTTTGGAGAATGTAAACTAATGGTTAAACTCTTACATTTGGTTTTAAATCACTGAATGTAGATTTTACATTTGTATATGTAATCAAAACATTGAAAGCAAAAGGTAATTTTATATAATTTATAATAATGATAAATATTTACACGGCCTTAAGTCATCAAAAACCTACAAGTGAAATTCCCATTCTATCTTCCGCTAAATTTGTTCAGTGCCTCATCGCGTTCAAAAGAGAATGTGACCAATTGACAAAAGCGACAGAACTTCATACAAGACAGGTATTATTTTCACTGTACGTCTCTGAAATTAAAGAGAAATATTTGGATTGGTTTTAACGTATTTTGTAAAATTAAGTGCACGAAAACCTCAGATCGAAGGCAAGTGATTCAAATTATCAATGAATTTACCAATCAGTCCCTAACGTATCGCCAAACCTTTGCTAACTATGGATTCTACCGTCAGCTACACTATATTGCTTCGTATCTAATGAAGAGATGCGACTCTGTATTTATTGTGCAGATGATTTTACGCTGGTCACATTCTTTCTCTTTTACCCACAACTTTTTCCTTCAATAATCCTGATTAAAAAAGTACGTCCTAGTGTGTCCTAAGCCTGCAGTTTAGCAGCCTCGTTCTCCGTGAGGCCTTAAAAACAACCATCTCTTCTAATTCTTCGTTCCATGATCGCAGACAATCATTTTACCACTATATCCTCTCAGTCGCATTAAGATCCAATCGCTTAGAAAGCCCACTAACCCACTGTTCGCTTGCGAAAGGTGACCGCAACCGCGAAGAAACCTCAACCGCGGCGTGTTAAGCTCTGCGGATAGGCAGGCTCTCGTATCCCCGGATCGTAATTACCAACCCCTTGCGGGCGAGTGCCGCCTCAGCAGATCCGCAGTTCCGGGCGTCGAGGACCCTCCACCTCGGCGAGGACGGCGCCGGGGAGTGAGGACAGAAGACTTCGAGGAGGGCGCGAAGAGGGACAACGAAAGCGTCAGGGGGGAAGGATCTTTCTTTCACCCGAAACCCATCGCGGCGCGGTGCCCCTCTTAGAACCTCACCTCTCCATCGTGCCGCAAATCTCTTCTCCCTTGCCATGTCCCTCCATCCTCCCGTCTGGCGTTCCCCCTCCCCTCCGCGTACATATTCACCGCCACCGTCCTCGCCGCTTTCACCCCGTCCTCTGAACGCCGCCGCCTCCTCCTCCTCCTCCTCTTCCTCAGCCCTTCGGGCTATTCAAGGGCGCTGGAAACCTGCCTCCAGATAATCCAGCTTATCTTAGCTGGATTGCGGGAGGAGATTGCCTGCCGTCGCGCCGACCGAGGAGGCGCGCTATGGTAATTCATGCACGCCCGTTCAGAGGGCGCAGACGACGCGACGTGGCGTGCGATCGTCGCATTCGATCGCCGTATGCGGCGGTCGAATGCGTCAGTCGCGGGAGGCTGTTGAAGGCGTCTGGCCTGACGATAACCAGCGTCGCGGTTTCTCACGCTTTTGAACTAGTTGGGCGATTTGCACGAACATGGTTCCGTACATTTGAAATATTAGCGATTCATTTATTCAATTCAAATGTCACAACCATATGAATGACGACACAGACGATGTGGCGGGCAATCTCGATCGCATGAGTGGCGCCCTTAACTTGCAGACATGTGCTGTGTACTTACTCATATCATAACATAGGCGAAGATGTTTCCAATCTCAACAATCAAATAATTCGCAAACAAATGATGGCAGATATGTGGTTAGTTACAGGTTCAGTTTTTGATGTCCGCACTCACTATATACTCTCGCCTTATTGGTGCGATAGTTTAAATTTGTATCGGCTAGTTATTTCCATGAAAATGATTAATATACAGTTGAGCATTTCAAAATCAATACTGAAGAAAGGAATATGTCATTGAAAGAAAGAAAACATGATTTACGAAGTAAATCTAAAGGAATATCATTATGTACAATAATTATACCGAAATAGTTCTCCAGGTTTCGTAGATGTTTTACGCGATTGTTTACTGTTCGATAATATGCGTAATTTAGCGTGAACTTATTGTTAACAACTAAACAAATACGAAAAGAGAATTTTTATCTATTTTTGTTGTTTACAATATAGAATGTCAGTAGTGTAAAATTTTAAATTGGACGATCGTAAGTCCGATAGTAAGTTTTCTACCTTCTTTATTCACTTTTCGTTGGAACTCGTTTTCGGAGAACGTTACAATACCAACCCATTCAATGAAGTTTAATGTGGCTCCTGGTTATCTTAGCGGTTGCAGTTACCTTCTCGAGCATTCAGGCAACTCTCTCTGTTGATTGGTTCTTAATGCTTCCGCCGAGAATTAGCAGCGTCGGGGCTGAACGTTTTCGGAGCGATTTCCTGCGAGTATTCAGACGCTTGATCACAGCGCAATTTTTTCATTTTCATGCTTCTCTCAAATTTTGAACCAGACGGTCTTCACAATGCGTCTTTCTATTTTCTGCGGCAGGCGGGGCTTACTTCTTATTTCCAAGTAGCGCGGAGGTGACGGGGTGGGGGGGATGTGGGAGGTAATTTCGAAAGAGTATTTCCAAGGAATTGTGGAATGCTTGTAGTCTTTAGCTCATTCAATTTCTTCTGAGATTCTTTTCAGTATTCCATTCACATTCTTTAAAATTATTGATAGTGTAATATAGACGAAATTGCACAGAAACTCAGCTTGGAAATGATCAAGATAAATATTGGTCATAAACATGTAAATATTTATTCATAAAATTGTAAATTCTGAAATCTGTAATCTAAAGGACATAAATGTAGTAAAAATACTTTCGAGTTCTAGTGAGAAAAACAGTTTAAAATCCATTTCAATTGATTCTGCTAATATATATTCTTTTTGACACACAACTGTGCATTCTCATGAATATTTTGCATTCAATTCCATTCTAATTTTGAGAAAAGCAACCCAATTACAAATGAACATTTTTTTCTCAATATATTTGACCAATGAAAATGCTTTAAATCACATCAATAAAATTAGTTCAAAATACACGAATGGGAATTTGAAATTATTTCCAGTATAAAAGCTTCTCTTTGAACTACGTTGCTAATCATCAAATAGTGTCAAGTAACTCTTAAACATATATTTTGTAATTGATTGAAGTACAGCTCCACACATTGTTCAAAAGTTACAAGGTGAATAGATGGATGGGAACTCCAAACATTCAAGGTACTAGTTTGTGAATGTGCAGCACATTATAGTGTTCGTGAATATTTAGATTTTTTCTACTTAATTAATAATTTCTAGTAAGCTGATAGATTAGAGAATTTGTTCTTTCAACACCATTGGAATACAATCATTTGTTGATTTCAATATTTATTCCATTGCTTCGAAATGCGTAGTGATCGTGGAAGGTACAAAGACGTTTATAAATCTTTAACGCTCTCTATCCTGATCATAATATACATCACCGGTAAATATGCAATGATGATTGTAAGGCAAATCCGCATGCGCTGGTGTTTGGCAGGCATATCTGCACGTTGGGAATCGTTAGAACATCGGAGAAAAAGGGCTCCACTTTGCGTAATGTATAAATCTTACACTGGTGACTCTGCATGGCAGTAAATACGGAGAAGGCTACATAAACCAGATTATTTTAATAGATTTGATCATAAATATAAAATTAGAACTAGAATTCAAAGAACAGACGTAGGCAAATTCTCCTTTGAGAGCGTAGGCTTCCGCGGCCGGAGTCAATATTAAGTTGGCTGTCCGGCGACCGAAACGTCGGCACCTTTGCCATGGACGCGGCGTCACCCGGACAGCCAACTTAATAAAATTCTCCTTTGTAAACAGAACAATTGTAGATTGGAACGATTTGCCTGCGACAGTTTTTGAGCCCTTTCCTTGCTCAGCGCGTGGTTTTAGAAAAAAAGTGTAGGAAATTAATCAATTGGGTGAAAACGTACAGTGAAGTGAAGTGAAGTGAAGTGAAAGGTGCGATTATGGGTAGTAAACTAAAAAGTATTGAGCTATTAGTATTTAGGTAAAGTTTTATGAGGTGCAGTGACGTGAAGTGCAGTGAAGTGATGTTAACGAGTGTTTTTACGTGTTAGAATGTAAAAATTATTATAAGTATTGTATATTATTATGTTGTAGGTAAAAGTGATTATCCATATTTGTCTGAATATGATTGTGAGTGAATACTTGTAGGATGGTGTGTATGCGAGTGTTCCTTT
Source organism: Acheta domesticus (assembly GCA_031308135.1). Classification (NCBI taxonomy): domain Eukaryota; kingdom Metazoa; phylum Arthropoda; class Insecta; order Orthoptera; family Gryllidae; genus Acheta; species Acheta domesticus. The sequence goes on along the minus strand of JAHLJT010009355.1, from coordinate 102,382,444 downwards.
GTCTTTGTATGATATGTATGTAAGCGTGTATGTTTGTATGTATGAATGTTGGTGTGATATGTAAGTAAGTTTATTTACTTAAATGATAGTATATATGTAGTTTCATTTGTTGTATATGTATAGGCATGTAAATGCAGTTGCATATTCTAGGTAATGAAGAAGATAATTCGTTGTTTTTTATATTGATTTTTTATATATTGTTTTTATAGTTAATTGTGTTTTGTAATTTTAATGTACTTTTGTGTTTCTGTATTCTGCCACCGGGCAACATCAGCCCAATTGTAGAATAAACCCTATCTATCAATCTATCTATCTATCTATATCCATGAAATCTCTTTGACTGCAAAACAACGTGGTCTGGTTGATTGATTGATTGTTCGGCATCCCGGGTGCGTCAACTACAGAGGTAATTCGCCCCGTAAGTGTAGTGGGTGTTTTTTTCCTCGGGAGACGGCGGTGATATTTTCCCCGTTGGATGGCGACCTACCGTCGACTAGCGGTGTTTTCCCCCAACCAGGTATCTCCCACCAGCATGTGTGGTAGTGTAGTGCTTGTTAGTGTACGTGTTTGTGCAAGGGATGATGATAGGACAAGTTCTCGCTTGTGGGAGACATCTGGTTGAGGAAAACCCCGCAAGCCGAGGTGTAGGTCAGCGTCGGATCTGGCCATCCAGCGAGGAAAGATCACCGCCACCACCCGTGATAAAAGCATTTTCTACACTTATGGGACCGAAGGACCGTATCAGTTCAGCAATCCGGAATCAATCCATCTCCCTGAAGTGCATAGTGATCGATCTGTCATCTAAGACAGTGCAGCACGCGTGCCTGTGGCAGGGCCGTGTAACACTTGTGCTCGAGGGTGTCACAGCAGGATACGCTACCGCCCCGACTACGGCGACCTCTGTAGCAACGGTCGAGATGAAAGCTGCCTTCCGGAGGCTATAGCCACCGGCCTAGAGCTTATTTTGACGCGCGTTCTCCTGGGAGCATATCACGTTAACAACACATCACATTTGGAAAATAATATTTCCAAGCACGTCAGTTTCTATGGTCATTAGTCTCGTCGTATTACGTATAGTCGATTGATTCAATCGCACTTGCCATAACGGTTTCGTTTAGTAATTATCCAATATCGTATTGTAATAAGATCTCATGCGAAGTTTATTTCGAAAATAATTTTTACACCATGCAAGTTGAATAACTTCTGCACTTACAGAAGTTATCATTCTCTTCTATGCATTATACACAAACGATATTACTAGCGAAAACAAATGCATATATCTTAATTTTCAGAAGGGATAGTGATGAGACGTGGCTGAATGAAGTCGTCGAAGGCGTCACTCGATATTGTTGTGCTCCCCTGTTGCACTGAAGGACAGTTGACGCTGGTAACTAAATACGTTTTTCTTGATTCGTATATAGTCAGATGATTTTACGAAGTGTATGTATTTTATGGAAATAAACTCTTGTTCTTGTTGAATGATATCACGACGTACATTATTCATTAATACCGAATAACAAATATCCGCAAGCAAGCTTTTGAAAAAAAAATACATCCACTTTCTTCATCTACGCATACGCACTGACTAAATTCACATCTGTCACGACATTTCACCTGCGTAAAAAAGACATCTGCGCTCTTGCTAGCCTCTGCATTATCTCCGCCCTCGGAAGCTCCCGGCGGGGGTCCGTCCGCTAAAAGCCGCCAGCGGGGGTTGGAGCGCTGCTGGCAAGAAAGCGACCTCGGGCGGCGGCGCCGGGACGCCGGCGGGCGGGCGGGCCTCCAGGAGGAGCCGAGCCCAGGGCGCGGCCGCGGCCCAAGTTTAGCCGGCGGTTAATCAGGCGGCCGTCCACTTGTCATGTCGGCCATCCGTCTCGCCCCGGGGGCCTCGACGCCGCGCGGCCTCCTCGCGCCCTGCCCGCCCGCCCGCGCTCCGACCGCCCGCCCGCCACTCCGCTCTCCCATCCTCTTCTCAATGACGGACTGCGGTGATGGTGATGCTGCGTCAAGTGCTATGGTCATCAGCCCCATAAGTGTAGTGTCGCCCGCCCCGCCGCTCAAGCATCCTCTTCTCAATGAAGGACTGATTAGTGGTTCCGCGTCAACTACTATGGCCACTAGCCCGATAAGTGTAGTGTATGTTTTATGGCAGGAGGTGATGGTAGCGATCTCCATTGCTGGTTGGCGAGATCCAGCGCCAACCGTAGCCTTGTGGAGTTTTCCCCAACCAGGTTTCTCCCACCAGCGTGGCATCTCCCCAGCCGGGACAAGTTCTAAGCTCCCGACTAATCCCACTGAGATGTAGTAGTGTAGCTGTGTGTAAGTGGGTGACTATAGGACAAGGAAGGGAGGAGGAGAGATCACGCGCGATTCGCTGCCCGTTTGATTGGGAGCTCCGCATCCGTCTGGTATTGATCTACAGAAAACTATCGATCAGAGCAGCCGCATAATTCTCATTTAGACAATGACTAAAGCGGTGCGGTATCCTCGCACCCCGCCGGCAGACTCGCCCGCCAACCCCTCGTCCTCTCGACGTTCTCGCTGATCACCAATCTCCACCTGCTGCATTTTTGCCGCTAACCCGACAATTTCAACGTCCTCCCCCGTACTCAACTCCCTTTCGTCCTTCGTCCTCCCTTTCGTCACCTGCTCACACTCTTCCTCAATCCTCACCCACCCACCATCTCGTCCTCGCAGTTCAGCTACCATTCGGCCCATCCGTTATAGTCGCTGTTCGCCGACTAGCTCCCTCTCCTTGCCAGTTATTCACCTATTGCCCGCTCTCTGCCTCCTACACAAGCCCTTGTTTCTCTCCCATCCACCACTCCGTCCCCACAGCGCATCCCTCTACCATCCTGTTCTCGTCGCTGAACCGAGCAGCTCTCCGCCCTCGCCGGTTACTCAACTACCTCCTGCCCTCACCACGCCGTCCCTTAAACTACTCTCTCTCTTTTTATGCCACCACCACCCCGTCCCCGCTGCGCACCCACTTTCCACCCCTTTCTCGTCCGAACCCGACCTGCTCCCCGTTTTCACCACTCACCTACTTACCCATCCTTACCGCACACCATCCCACATCCTCCAGCACCATCCCCCGTCCGCGCTTCTCATCCACCCAACCTCCGTCCCCACAGCTCTTCCACCAACCGCCCTGACCCTACCAATCACCCCTCCACAACCCTATCCAAGGAGTTCACCAGCCTCTTCCCCGTCCTCGCCTCTCACAGGCCCAACCTTCCTGTCTCGCCTCAGCTACTAAGTCCTAAATCTGGTAAACTGCTTCCAAGCTCACCCACCCCGCCTTTTCTTGTAGTCTCTTCTAGTACATTGTCTTCTCTTATTCTGCCCATCCACTCTACGCCACAGCTTCCAATTTCGCCAACACGTTCCGACTCACCCTGGGGTTCCCCGGCGCTCCTGATTGCACGCAATAGCGCCTCGACCTGTTCGACGACCCTCTTGCACCCCTGCCCTCCATCCCTCCACACTAGACGACGGCGAGTAGGTCCGGGCTGGATCTCGCGTTGTAGAGGTGAAAGAATGCCATCGCCTCTCATGAGCATGTACTACACTTGCGGCACAAATAACTTTACTAATTGCGCCTGTAAACTCGCCAAATGAATCAATCGACGCCACTTATCTATCTGCTCTATCCAATTTCTCATATTTTGTCTTAGCGTCATACATCTGATGATATGCAGTCGACGCACGTCCCTCTTCGTCCTCAACCGCCGCGCATCACAAGCGTCGCACATCGCCGACAGGTCGACATCCGCTGATTCATTGATTGATGCTGATTCATTGATTGATGTTTCAGAGCCCGTCAACTGGTATGATCATTAGTCCCGTTAGTGTAGTAAATATTTTACCTCTGTGGGTGGCAGTGATTGCTTACCCACTGTGCCGACCTGCCGACTGTCGATCTCTTGCGACCTACACGTCGACTTGCAGGGGATTTCCTACTTCAGACACCTCCCTCCAGCGGGACACGCCCCAGTCGAGACAAGCTGTAAGATCCCGACCGGTCTCGTGTTATATGTGGTATTGTAGTGCTAGTAAGTGTAAATGTGTTTGTGTGTGTGTGGTAAGGGGAGTTAAGAGAACAAGGAAGTGGAAGGAAAGGTCGTGAGTGGTCCGCGGCCCGTTTGTTAGGGTACTGATCACAGAAAGTGTATGGAAGTAGAAAGCACGGAAAACTTCCGATTACAGCCGCAGACTGCTGGAAATATTGTCCAGATAGCAGATCGATTCGATATAGCTATATAGCTTGAGTAAAAAATCCGTCATCATCGGGAACGGTAGGATCTCACGGTCAGATCCACTGCCGATGTAAACTTCGCTCTGCCGAAACATACTGAATTTCATGATGCTCCCCGTCACCTATCCTCCATTGCTCTGTTCCGCTCACTCCTCACTGCACACCTCGCCTCCCTTATCCAGTTCCCTGGAATGTTCCACCGCACGCCATCGCGCCGCTTTGCTCCACCCCCACTCCTCCCCGCCCGCGCCGCACTTGACCATTACCCGGCCCAACTACCACAGTCACATGACGTGTAAGCGAAACCAGCACAGACAAGAAACAGTGCACTAGGAAATGTGCGCGACGCGAGAGGAGCCAGAATCCCCTTGCCAGCCGAAGCGGCGGGGGCTCCCATTGCATTCGCATTGCATGGGCTGGTGCGGGGAGGAGGAAGGGGGATAAACCCTTCTGGCACGGGGCCTGGGCAGCGTGCAAGGTGACCTCGCGCCCACCCCCACCCCCATCCTCACCAGCGTACCCGACCGATCTTCGCCCAGTTACCCGGTTCTCCTGCAGAACTCTCGTGACGAGCAAACGAAACCGGCAAGGAGTACAAAACACTCAGGAAATATGTAGAAACTAAGAACATACAGACACGGAAATTGGAAGAATCTCCATTACCAGTCTCAAGGGAACAGTCCCTTGGTGTAGGTGTTAAGCTTAAATAGTCGACTGTTGCGAATACGAACTGCAAACTCTCTTTGCTTCATCACTCACCTATATTGGTTTTTATGTTCAGGTCCTCAAAATATCTCTGTTTCGCCCGCTTCTCCAGTCCTTGTTTCCCCCCCGCTCTACCACCTTCCTCTCAGTTCCATACCACACAGCTCACCTCCGATCCGCGCCATCCTTCCCCTCCCCTCGACATTCCAACGTCGTCCGCCCCGATGCTGCCCTCCCAGCCAGTACTCCATGACGTGCAAGCAAAACCAGCAGAGACAAGAAACTGAGCACTAGAAAATTCGCAGCGACGCGAGAGGTGCCAGGGTACCCTTGCCAGCCGCTGCGGCGGAGGGTCCGAGTGCATTCGCATCGCAGGGAGGGTTCGGGGAGGAGGAAGGGGTCCCAACCCTCCTGGCGCGGGGCCCGGGCGGCGTGCACGGTGACCTCGCTCCCGCCCACTCCCACCCCACCCCCGCTGCCGTTGACGTACTCGAGCGATCTCCGCCCAGTTCTCCGTTCTCCTACAGAACTCTCGTGACGAGCAAACGAAACTGGCGTAGAGCACAAAATACCCAAGAAATTTGTAGAAATTAAGAACATAGAGACATGGAAACTGAAAGCACCTGCATTACTAGCCGCAAGAGCGTGTCCCTTGACACAACTGAAAGGCTTAAACAGCCAACGATCGCAGACACGAATCGCAAACACTCTTTCTCTCGTGAATCAGCGCACCATATTGCATTGCACGTTCTGAGTTCCAAAAATATCTGTTCCGACTACTCTTCGCGTTCCTGATTCCTCTCCGCACTACCAAGCTCCTCACCGTTGTACACCGCACCGCTCATCTCCGTTCCGCCCCACCTTCCCCCTCTCCCAATACTTCGACGAACGCGCAAGCGAAAGCAGCACAGACAAGAACCAGAGCTCCAGAAAATTTGCAGCGACGCGGGAGGTGCCAGAATCCCCTGGCCAGCCGCAGCGGCGGGGCTCCCAGTGCATTCCCATCGCGCGGGGGTGGGGCGGAAGGCTCCTGGCGCGGGGCCCGCGCGGCGTGCATGGGCGACCTCGCCTCCGCCCACGCCCACCCCCACCCCCGCCCCCACCGCCGTTGACGTTGGGAGGCGGCCAAATTGCAGGCGCCCCCGCGGAGCGCCGCGCCCCCTGCCGTGATGGATGTCCACCTTTGTCTCGCGCCGCCACCCCCGCCCCTTACGACGCAACCGCTGCCGTAGCTGTGACCAGCCGCCATCGGCAAGGGGCATTGCCGCGCCCGCCGGATCCCCGGCGGCTGGAGGCAACAGCGGTGGCGAAGGACGATGATTGTGGGTGATGCATAGGAGAGGTGGTTGCTGACACGCAGCGGAGTTGGATTTGGCTTGGAATGAAATACATGGTGGAGTTCGTGTTACAGGTGAAGGGGGAGGCGATGGCGACGGTGATGTTAATGAAGGATAAAAGTGGCGAACGTAGAGGACGGTGGCGTTGGTGGAGTTGGTGTTGAAAGTGAAAGCGGTGGCGGCGGTGATGTAGTGGAGGAGGAGGAGGTGTTAAAGTACTGGGGGTGATGGTGGATGTGAAGTCGGTGGCGGTGGTGGAACTGGTGTTGCAGATGAAGATAGATGTGGTGGAAGACATACTGTATTTAGGGGATGAGGTGATGGTCTCTCGGAATGTGTGGTGCGTGTGTGTGCATGTAAGTGTATGTGTGTGTGTGTGTGTGTGTGTGTGTGTAAGTGAAGGGTGAGGATAGGACAAGGGAGAGAAAGGAAAAATCTCGCTGGTTCCGTGACCCATTTGTTAGAGTTCTGCTGTGTCATTTGCCTGACGTTGATCTAAGAAACCACGGGAGGTTGCCGTTATAATTCTCGTGCAGATGGCAATGGTAGCGGAGAAGATGTTTGTGGCAAATGGCGTCTGGACGATGTCGGAGATGGTAGTGGCGTCTGCGAGGTATTAGAGGGGCACTGACGTGGGACAATGGCGGGGTCAGGACCGGTGCTCGGGCGTTGGCCGGAGGGGCGGGTGGAGGCGGCAAGGTGTGCTAGCGCCAACATGACCGCCGGCGGCTGCCAGAGCTGCAGCGCCGGAGCGGGAAGCAACGGTGACGGGGCGGGGGACAGGGAACGGATGGACAGCTGTGCGGGGGAGCAGGTCAGGGGGCGGGTCAGACGGCGAGACAAGGATAGAGGGACGAGGGACACCAGGTACGGGTCAGAGGTCACTACAGGGGTAGCGCCGGGACGAGCAGTTTGGTTGATTGATTAATTAGTGATTCTTGGTGCGTTAATTGCTGAGGGTATTACTCCGGTAAGTGTAGTGCATGCCTTCTAAGGAGGTGGCAATGATCTTTCCCATATGGATGTCGAGATACAGCGCCGACCGACCCGTCGGCTGGCAGGGTTTTCGACAACCAGCGGGACACCGCCCCAGCTGAGACAAGTTCTAACCGGTCTCTCGGCATGTGTAGTAGTGTGCGTGTGTGTGCATGTAAGTGTATGTGTGTGTGTGTAAGTGAAGGGTGAGGATAGGACAAGGGAAAGAAAAGAAAAATCTCGCGCGCTCCGTGGCCCATTTGTTAAAGTTCTGCTCTGGCATTTGCCTGATGTTTATCTAAGAAACCAGATAAATATAAAATAAATTCATACCAAAACCCCCTACCAAAACAATGTATCTCAATAAAATCAACACCAGAGATTACCGTTATATTTCTCGTGCAGACAGCAGCCGAACTCGCCCTAGTTACCCGGCCAAACAGTTCGGAAGGATAAGTCAACAACGGTGGTGGGGACGGAAAGCGGGGCACCGGCGCATCCTCATGAGGTGTGGAAGCGGGCTGCCGCCTGCGGGAGCGGGGTGAGAAGGCGGGTTCAGTGAGTCTTGTGCCAATGAGGACGGGAGGAAGGACGGCTCTGGCGACGGCTTCAGCAGCGGCGGGAGAGGCGTCGTCTCCAGGTTCGGAGCGCGGGCGCCAGGGGGCGTGGCCGTTGCGGAGACGATCTGTTCCTTCCGGCGACGCCGCTTCCGCCGGGAGCCCTCGCGGGGGAGCAACCTAATTACAACAGATAACGCGGCTCGTCCATGCACCTGCCCCGGCGGCGCTGCCAACCCGCAGGGCTGAAGGCCCGTTTCCCGTCGCATCTCAGGCCCATTTGCTTCCTCTACGCGCGGTTTTATGTGCCGTTTCCTGTATTACTTCTTAAATACTTAGAATATCAAAGCTTTTTTCCTCAATATTAACATACAACATACTAGGATCATAAAAAAAGGGTAGCGTCAGGAAACAAATTATTGGCAGAGCAAATTTGAAAGTCATTCATTCACCCTGGATTTCGACCCACACACACATAATATATCGCTTTCAGTCTAATATATTGCTTCCAGAACGAATTGGATAACCATCGATGATTGCACACGTTTCCTTCCTATTTAATGGCACTTAATAACTTCAATTGTGAACTTGCATTACATTCATATACAGAAATAATTTAAACAAATGTTTTAATTTCCAGGTTTCTGTGGTCATTACACAGAAATACAAATGAAAGTTTAATTTAACTTATTTGTGAAATAATGATATCATATACTATTATTATTATTATTATTATTATTATTCCATTACATCACGACTAAAGATCTTATGAGTCGGCTGAATATAAAATCTACTCCAGGTTGCAACCAGCTACCTAAGGAGCAGATTCGGTGACTATCAGTGCCTCTACAATACTTTACGCAAAATGTGGGCTGTTCCAAATAAAGCAATTTCTTGCACTTCCCAGTCTTTTGAATTACCTGGGAGTTTAGACAAGTTCTTACTCAAATTTTGCGGAACAAATCCCAGAGCTCCGATAACTATCGGGACGACCTGTGCTTTTACGCCCCACATTCGGCTGATCTCGATTTCCAAACTCTTGTATTTAAGACGTTTCTCTGCCTCCTTGGTAACGACGTTTTGATCGCAAGGTACAGCAACATCGATAAGTAACACGATTTTTTTGGCCAAATCCCGGATAACTATATCCGGTTTGTTTGCCGCTATCGTGCGATCAGTTTGAATTTGTTGGTCGTACAATATCGTACACAATCCAACAGACGTCACCGGTTTCGGTGAGTGTTCGTACCACTTGGGGCATGTGTTTGGAACTTCGAGGGCGGTACAGATCTGCCAGTGGAGGTAGCTACACACCCTGTCATGTCTTTTAAGGTATTCGGTCTTTGCTAGGATTGGACAAGCTGAGACAATATGATCAATGGTTTCTACTTGCTCCAGGCAAATGCGGCATTTGTCATCTTGGGAAATTTTGAGAACCGCTTTATCATAATGTCGTGTTCTCAAGGCCTGATCTTGGGCAGCTATTACAAGTGCTTCCGATTCTGGCTTCATCCTTCCCCTTTTAAGCCACATAAATGATTGATCTTTATTGATCTGCACCTTGTCCATTCTTTTTAGGTATTGACCGTGGAGTGGTTTGTCTCTCCACGATTTCTTTAACATTTTTTGTGTCTCACACTTCATGTTTAGCAGCATCAGAAGTTCAGTGTCTGTGTTATTCGACGTGTCTTGCCTAGTTTTCTTTCGCAATGTTTCTTTGCTACACTAACAATGCCTCTGTTTCCCATTCTTTCGGTCAGATTTCATGACCTGCCTCATTAGAGGGTCGTCTTGATGGCTGACTACATACTTACCCAACCCGACTATTGCGTTGTGCCAGGAGGCCTCAATTTGTCTGAGGCCTCTTCCTCCTTCCTTACGTGACACATAAAGTCTATGTATATCAGCTCGAGGGTGGGAAACATGATGCATTGTCAGCAGTTTTTCTGGTTTTTTCGATCCATGGTGCGAATTTCTTGCTCAGTCCAGTCCACTAGTCCAAAACTGTATTCGGCTACAGGTACCGCCAAACTACCTATTGCAGATATTTTATTCCTGGAATTCAGAGCGGACTGCAGGACCAGTCTCACTCTTCTATAATACTCCCTACGAATTCTCTCTTTCATTCTGTCATTCGAGATGGTTTTCATTCTGTCATTCGAGATGGTTTATTTATTATTTTATGATTTTATTATTATTATTATTATTATTATTATTATTATCCCAATCTTTGTAATAAAAATTGCTTTAAAGAATGTGAATTCGGGCTGCATCTAAATTGAACATTTGAAAACCAAATCCTAATCTGATACGATCTTATACTTCTCTTTTTGATAACGTTTAACATATAACGCAAAAACTTAAGTGATGGCTTTTAACTCATCAGTTGGTTGTGCAGAGTTAACTCAGAAAGTATAATTCTCTATTTAAAAATACAAACAAAAATATTCCAGTTATCCAAATGTGCTACATTTAACAGTACATTTGAATGGTATTAAAATGTGTTAGTTCTGATCAATATTTTAAAAATATTTTACCTGAGCCCTTACAGAAAAGTATAGTGTATGTTCAACTTTCATCTTCGTTTTATAGTAAATTGTTAATACAGTAATTTATTAAAAGAGTATGTAAAGGCGTTGGGAAGACAATGAAAGATTACATCATCATTGAGGAAAATTGAATTTTTCTATAATTCGAACTTCATCTCATGAATTATCGTTGAATGTTGAGTATCATGTCTGCTTCAGCACAAATACATTCCATCAACGTGATATTTTTGCATTAATCATCGCACCAGTGGTCAAGAATAAGCAACAACTTCTAAGAACGTTTTGTCTCTTTCGCGCTATTCTGAAGTCTTTTCGTGGAAGATATAACACCAAGAGCTGACTCGGAAGACATGAACAAATTCGTCTACGCTCAATGAGAAATGTGGTAGTCAAATTTCTCAGACAGCTGAAATGGTAACCATTGTTTTTCATGTTCTCTCTGCTGTGAATATTGTTGTTTCCTTTCCAATGCTACTTGATCTGAACCAGTAGGTTTCGTGTGACTGTTACATGTACTTACAGAACCAAAAATGTTAGGAATTATAAAATTTACGAGCAGTGCAAAATAAACATTTATAAAACTTTTCTGAAAACAGAAACAACAGTAAAATCTCACAGCTGAATTTATTTGATTCTCTTCATTAGTATTTCTAAAACATAAAAAATATATGAGTTGTATTTTCAATAATTATTTATTGCACTTCTTTAAATTGTACTATACATTTCCCTTACTCTTTCAAACACCCGAACTGAATGGCACTGCTATACTGTAAATAGTATAATAATCTCACTTGCAATAACCTATTATTACTCCACTTTCATGTTGGAAATGACAAATACAAATAATTAAGACGTCATATTGTCTATAATTGTATCAGAACACATTCATTCAATTTTAGCAATTATGACGATATGTTAAAACGATTCAACACGTCACATCATGATGTTCAACACATGATGTCCAACACATCACGGCAGTGTGGTAGGCAGAAAAACAAAAAAATTAAAAAGGGAAAAAGAAGCCAAGAGAACAGAAAAGAAGAAGAAGGTATTATAAAGACAAATCGACAAACAAGGTAAAGACATGATACGGGAAAAAGAAAAGGGAGTGAGATGACATATTACATTTCCATTTAGACACCATCGTGAATTTCTTTATTCCACTTTTTTGTAACTCTTTTACTCTCTTTTATCTTTCACAAACTCACCCACACATTTCTGTGCACTCATATTAGTCGTGGTCAATTTTCCTCGTTTTATTACACATGAGACGAGCTTTCGATATTCTTCTACTTCTTCTCTGCTCTCCATGATCTCTTCCTTCTATCTTAGAATAATTAAGATTTCCGCAAATACAGAGAAAACGTTTCTAGTGGATAAAATTCGCTTTCAAAGAGCCTCATGAAATGGTAATAAAATCATTTCAGGAATGAAGTTGCACAGAAACATATCTGCGAAAGAAACGGGATATGTGAAGAAAACTAATTTCTTTTCTGTTTTTTTTCAAGTAATATATTTTGTAATAAGCATGATGAATGTTATCGGTTTTGTCGGAATTGTAGGTTTTAAAAATCACAAAAATTGTTATTTATAAAGTTAATTGCGGATATGTAATAGAAGCTTGTATTCTGAATTATGCTAACTTTTTTAATATTATAGAATAATTATTATTTAAACAATATAATTCTACGAGTTACTAATATTCTGAGTTATTTCGAAGATGCCCATTGCTTTGGGATATGAGACTGGAAGTAATCAAATTTAAAGACGAATAACGTGAGTCCATATGCCATATTTCGCAACCTTCACGATGTTCTTATCGACCAAGGAATACTTGCGTCGTGCAGAAAAAAATCCACAGACAACCCCCCCCACACACACACACACACACAGACACATGCAACAACTTCTACCGTAGACGCCACTCTCATCCACTCAAGAGCGGTCGCGACTTATTAAAACAGAATAAAGGCGAGAATGTAAAAACGCGTAGGTCGGAATAACGGCATATACCACCGCCTCCACTTTCACTCCCCTCCGTTTCCCCCTCAACCGTCTCTCTGCGTCCCGGAGCACTAAATCGCGTGCGGCGCCACGCCCACACATCCGCGTATTTTATGTCAACCGGCTACTGCCTCCCTGCAGCGACAATCGCCTGGATGAAAACTGATATTCATACGCAATGATTATTAAATGGTTTCATGTATTTTGTAGACTTCCAATGGGCTGGACATTTTTTTTGTCGCGCCTGGTCGTGCAATGAACAGATGCAGGATATATTGAGTTTAAAAATGTCGCCCCCTGAAGCGAAACGGACTAAAACTGGTCTATTAAAAATGAAAAAGAACAAAACTTGTTACCCGAAAATAATTTTTTTGAAAACATACAGTGAAATAATTACTTTTAGAGTAATTATATTTTTTTGTTACAGTTGATACCGGAGTAAAAGTTTCAACTGCAGATAAAATGTTTGCTTCGTTTTTGTAACAAACATGGATAAAAGTAAAATATTTTTATTCGACTATGGAGAATGGAAAACTACATAATGATTGAACACGATGCATATATTTTGTTAGTTTCTTTAGTTTAGCTCATCCTCCCTGCAGTTCTCTCCTGGCTCACTTTCAATTTGAACGAATTATTTCTGTCGCAGCGCGATCTCTTTTCAGTTTTGAGAAATCTCCCAATAATAAATGGGTGAAATTGTATTTCTGAAATACATACTATGTAAATTCGAATCATTAAGCATAGCGCAAACTGTCGTCAACCAACGTCTTGAGAGGAATCAGTACTGACTTACTTTTCACTTTTAATTAATAACTTTTGAACGTGCAAGATAAAAATAAGTATGTCGTTTAGTTCCATGTCTTTTCGAGAGGAAAAAACGGAACATTGAGAAGGGTGTTAAAAACGAGTAGGCTTTTTTAGGTTTCTTTATTTTAAATGACACAGGTAACGTTCGCTTTAATATTCGTCATTTAATACATTTCAATTGTAACAGAAGACTCAGAAAATACGCAAAACGTTCATTTGATTTCCTTTTGGCCCAATGTGTACCTCCAGCATTTCAAATGTCGCTGAGTTATTGAGGGAGGGTAGAGGAAAGAACAAAGAACCCCTAGCTAGAGCGCAAGAGCTGTGGAGTTGGTATGAGAGATCTGTACGATCCCCGTGACATGCCAGGTATTTCAGGCGAAGAAATATGATTTACGATAGACGTTTTCAAAATATTTATTCTCGCGGGAACCTTTCAGAGAATGTGCTTTCCGCGAAATTTAAAAGATGAAATGCATGTGTTTCATTCACAGAATGGACCAGCTATAAACGCGATTCCATTAAAGACGTGTTTTTATATAATAAAAAGAAATACAGCAAGCACTCCAGTCCTTTTTTCTAAAAAAGGAACAGAATGTTGCAAGGAATGAAAGAGATGAAGAGTTATTTCAATATGTCTGGCTGTAAATTTAGGTCTTTCCCGCTGGTCGGGAGACGATGTATCTGCAATTCAAATCGTGGAGTTTATGATTCTGTGAGTTGTCGCCATTTCTGCTTCTTTCTCTTCCACTCGTAAATAAACATCATTAAAGCGGATAGTGCCGGCTATGCAAAAAGTCATTTTCAGTCGTTTCCTTCGACACCTTTTGCATAGCTTCCAGGATTTATGTTGTAGGAAACCTTACACTAGGAAACCCAAGATATTTCAAGTTCGTAATAGCGCTCTAGGTAGAGTAATGAGAATTTCATTCCTGTTTCTTTTACGATGCATTACTAACAGCAATCATTCGTAATAACTTCTCGAAAATCTGCATCAAACAGAATATTGAAACATTATTTCTTTACATTAAAGAAATAGTGTTTCAATATTTCTGACTACATTAGTCGGTTGGGTTGCGGGACAAATCATACAAAGATTCAACATAACAGCTTTCAACATACGTTGCATTAAGGCAAAGACCTTCTGCAAACCTTACGATATTGAAATAGTTAATTCAAATCCTTAAGGTCCGCGTTTGTATTATTTCCCCTTTATGTGGCAGCGGTGCTCTGAATGTAAGAACTCCCGTTCCACCGATCTTGTACTTTCAGATTTTCAGATGATTTCATTCTACACTTCACTAACCCTCTAGTGGCACCCAAGTATTAAATTGATTATACTGAGATATTAACAAAGATTATTCAAATTATTTATTTCAATTCTAAACTATTTTTTTAATTGTTTCATTTCCTTAGGTCTTTTTAAATTTAATGATTAATTACAAATTAAACTACTACAACAGTTTAATGCAAACACTATGTCGTACACTTTCTTGAGAAAACCGATCTGCTTTTTTTTAATTTCCGCAGATGGCACTCCTCTGTCCAAATACCGGAACCAACTATTGGACCGTTGAGAATGTGTATCATAACCGACATAAAACATCTAACAACACGTTTTTAAGGAGATTATAACCTTTGGTACATGAACAAGTTCTCGTGAAAATTGATTGATTGATTAGTGTTTCCGGGGGCGTCAACTGTATTGTCATTGGTCCCGTAAGTGTATTGAATGTTTTACCGAGGGTGGTCGCGGTGAAATTATTCCGCTGAATGGTCCGACTGGTCTCCCGTCATCTGTTGTAATGTATTGCATGTATTAGGGCGTGTGAGTAAGGAGTAAGGAGAGAACAAGAAAGAGGAAGGAAAGATCGCGCGCGATTCGTGGTCCGTTTGTTAGGGCACTGTTCTGCGATTCTTCTGGTATTGATTGGAGATACCAAGCAAAATTACCTGTCAGAGGAGCCGGCCGCAATAATTTTCCTTGGGGCAGAGGATGAATTTCAACATGTAGCTAGCGTCGAAAATCCTGCTATCGTCAGGACTCGAACCCTAGGAACTCCCGGCCAGAGACACCGCAGTGACATAAGTTTATGACCTGAGCCACATGAGCTGGTTTCTTGAGAGAAAATTTAAGCTCGGACCGGCAGCCGAACTGAACGTGGATGAAAACCGCAGGCCTCCAAGTCTTACATGGGAGTGCGTCGTTCGCGAACTCCAGGCGCGCTAGCTAACCTACTTAAACCCGTCCGCACTTGAGGGGCAGAATGTTAAAGGGAGCTTCGAGCGAGATGGGCAAGAGATACGGTGGTGGGCGGCCGGGTGGCCGGAGAGGGGTGGAGAGAACGGAGGCAGGAGGAAGAGGGGGGGGTTGCTGGCGATTTTTCTTGGACGTCGGCCAAATTGAGAGGGCGGCCGCTCGAAAGACAGGGGCGGTTCAGACGTTGCTCCAACGTCGGCGGTGGAGGGGGGGAGTGAAGATGATGGGGGCGGGAGAAGCGAAGACAAGGGAGTTCCAAAATCCGGAGGAGCAAGATTCTAGAGGTCGATATGTACTACGAGGAGTCGAAGATATGAAAAAGAAATACTGCTTTACTACAGCAATGTTGGCGAAGGACGCTCTTATAACAAAATTGTTCTTAACTCATCTACAATTAGTAGCGCATTACACTACAAGGAGGTAAAGTGTCTAGTGACTGATGAGGTTATTTTCGAAACATTAACGGTGAATGAAATAAATTGAAAGAACCGTACAACTGAAGGAAAGGCTCATCAATGGTAGATCTGTCCAGACTGAAGACGTCGTGGGGGCCGACCACAACTTGAAAAAAGTACAATCTAGGCAAGGACATCGTACATGCCGGAAAAAGCTCTTCCAGAACGGGAAAAACTGTAATGGCGAAGGTACAAAAGAAAGAGTATTCTAACAGTTCAAGAAACATTAGAGACTGATAAGACTGCACTAATACTTTTGGTGTGTGAATAAAGCAGAATAAAGAATAAAGATTTTGAAATTTTGAATTCATGCCGAATGAATATTTTACTGTATTCTTGAAATAAATACAACCAATGTTTTCTTCGAAACTATTTATTATATTTTTGGAATTTATTTATTTATTTACTTGGTCAAAAACCAGTAAAAACTGTATATGACGTATGGGGGAAGAGATTATCTGCGCACATTTTCTTGAGGCTCAGAATAAACAAACACAAAATTAGAACATTTGAAAAATTAGAAAAAGAATTTAGAAAAAAATTTATTTTAGAAAAAATAGACATTTGAAAAATGATTGTTTTCGAGTTATAGAAAATTAATTTCAACAGTAAATGAACAGCTGATTAGATTTTTCTGCATTGCTAACAAAATAGTAACCAACATCAGTTCTACTCCTACCACCACAAGCAAAAGGTGTGCTCAACAAAACGTGCGCACAGTGAAGCTACATTTACGTCCAGAAGCAAAACAAGAGGCCATCTCAGCATTTCCTCAATGGATCAGGGAAACTGGACAAAAATCTGATCGAGATGGCGGTCATTGACCCGGAAGCTGAAGTATATTACATGTTACATGCGTATTAAATCTTTTTTTAATGTATACAATACAAATGTAAACTAATTCATTATATATCATTGTTTTGTTAAAATAAACATTATTTTTCATTTTGACGATCAGTAGTAGTACTTCATTGTATAGAATCAGAAGCAAAAAAGATTTTACTTTTAACTTAAATTTGTGTACCGACTTCAATTGTTTAATGTCATTTGGAAATAGCGTTGTAAAGTAACGAACACGTATTGTATGTAAGATTTCTTGTACTAAGCTATTGATACTGACACTTGATGCACGTGATTTCTACGACGTGTGTGGTTTATAGTGAACTTTTAATATAGTCAACACAATTATTAGTCCCTAGAGGTTCACTGTAACTGGAGTCGATTATATTTTTCATTAAGCTATCTCACAGTATTTTATACGTATCTAACGAAACATAATATCCAATAGTTCAAGCACCTTACGGCCACGAGCTTAACGTGAAGCTAATATTACCCAATCTACTACCTCTGCTGCATTTCACACTCGTCCCTCCACCCCATCAATAGCAGCTCACAGAACGCCCACAGAAGCGCGTACTCATTCAAACTGCCTGGTGCAGTGCATCTGAGTCACAGAGGTCCTAAGATTCGAGTTCTGATTGTGGACAGGATTTTCGATACTAGCTGGATAGCCAAGTCGAAGTCTGTCTAGAGGATAACTCTAGCAACCAGCTGCTCTGATCGACTATTTTTCCGTAGTTTATCCGATCAACACCAAGCGAATGCCGGAGAATTACCCTAACTAACGCGCCACGGACCGCGCGCGATCTTTCCTTCACCTTCTTTGATCAGTCCTCACCCCTTACATACAAGCACTACAATACTACACATGTCAAGGAGAGCAATCGGGAGCCTATCCCGACTGGGGCAATACCTTTCTGGTGGAAGGAGGTACCTGGTTGGAGAAAAATCTCCGGAAGCGGACTTAGAACGACAACGGATATTGCCAGCCGGACGGATCGCGGGACGATCATGGCTACGTCCCGCGATAAAAAATATGCACCACACTTACGGGACAAACGACCTTACCAGTTGACGAACCAGGAATCAGTAATCTAGCAATGAATGAATAAATTAATTAATCAACCAGCTTATGCGACGAACTTAACGTCAAACTAGTATTTCTAAATCCAGAACGTCTGCTGCATTTCGCACTCGTCCCACCCGCCGGTCGCACCTCACAGAACGCACACGAAAGCGCGCACTCCTTCAAAGTGCCTGTCCTTTCCCGCGCGACGTTCCGCGTCCCATCTCGCGCGTCCCCGCGGCGCGGCCAGCGCTAAGCCTTATCAGGGGACTTCGACGCGCGCCGATTTATCGGGGGCTGGCGCGTCGGGCAGAGGGAGCGCTGGACGCGCGAGAGGGGAGGAGAGAGGGGGAGGGAGGGGGCGGCGGCGACAGGCGCGCGCGGGGACGCGTGATGGATCGCCCCTGGGCGTAAAAAGCCCCCAGCGCCGCTGCCAACTCTTCGCCGCCACTCCCCCGCATCGCCCACCCGTTCCATCGCCGCAAGCGCACTCGGCTGGGGGAGGGGAAGGGATCTGCATGCGCTGGGACGATTGAAGCTGAGGTAGGTAGTGTTTTGTTATAAATGGTAGTAGCAACCTGTTATGCTGATATTCAAAGAAAGAACAAGAGGGTGCAATAAAGTTGGGCTGAAATTAACATTTAAAAAATAACGATTCTTCGCGGAACTACGAAAGAGGGAGTCGTATTTATGAATATATTTGGGCTTGTACAGTCGGATTAGTGCGACTTTCCCAGCTAGTGGTGTTCCCCTGTTTTTTTAGTTACTATCCACGCCTGGGGTAAGGGAGACATGTCGCGAACATGACATATTCGCAATCACAGTATATAACATACTTGGAATGCCTGATTTTTTCTTCCGTCACACAACTATAGAAACTGAGACTGTATTAGAAAACTACAACTCTATTCTTGTCCCGACCGGGAATCGAAACTGGAATTTCACAACAGAAAGCTAGCACTCTCTACATGCGACACCCGAGGGGCTGTTTATGAATATATTTATCTATATACTTATATATTTATTTATTTACTTATGTAATTTGGGCGTAGGAAAGCATATGAGCTAGTAATTACGCCACATCCCCTCCTAGAGGCAACTTTGGTTGGTTAACGGACAGGAGAAAATGCAGAAAGCTTCACTGATGCGGAAGAGAGTGGTACGGGGGCTTATATAAAGTTATATAAGAATAAGGTCGACATTATTTTTCGTAAAATTTCATCTATTTCATACCCATTTCTTAAATCGTCAATCATTCAAGCTAATAGTTAAAATTTAAACCTTCTTTAGATATAGTTATATGTTTATGTATTTTCAGATTTACAAATTATTTAGGTTTTGTAGCACTAACGCTGACCGAATTTTGACCGAATAAGCTTAATGTACCATTAAAAATATGATGATTGAGAGATTCCAAGTGATAAAATTATTATAATCCCCTTTACCCTTTCCTTTGTAGTAGCCATTTTCAATCAAGAGTTCATATTTTAAGTGAAAGTGTTTAGTATACAATGTACACTTGAATAAAAGAACGATATCCTAGCCGATATTTAAATATTGTGGATAGAAGGAGAAAAGAAGAAAATTCAAACTAATAGAAACGAATTCGTAGAAAAAAATCAAAAGAAAATTTAGAATTCCGTAAACCCAACTACAATCTCAGATAAGTCAATTTGACAATATAACAATTAAATTAAAAAAACGAAAGAAGCAAATGTGTCTTCAATAGCAGCAGATTTATGAAAATGCAAACTATCTAAAACTATATAAATGAAGAAAGTTCTCTGAATGATGAATTGCACGTTTCCAAAGCATTTTGATTCAAAAACAGAACATAGAACAAAATGGCAACGCAAACTTTAAACATGCAATTATTTTTTTCCGCTGGTTAACACATTATTAATTAGCTACGAAATACGTCTTTTAATAAATTGTAACAAAAATAATTTATAGAATCAACCTTCTCTCTCTTGAATTTAGACCGAGATGACAAACTTGCTCTTCAACTCTGTTGCTTCACAAAGCATCTTTCCCTAACTTCCTGACGTCCCTACCCCCAATGTAAACCCAGAATGTTGCACGAATTGTTATGTAAGGGATACAAACAATTACGTGTTGAATAACAAAAACTTCGCGAAGTTATATTTGTTGTTAGTAATCTAAATATTTATTCTCACAAAATTGCTCAACAGTAGCATGTTTTATTACATATATCCATGTTTGTTTGCCAGGCTTGTTTTCTGGTCAATATATGGCAGAGATAATAGTAGTAACATTTTGTTAGTTTCTGTATTTGTTTATTTAAATTACAATGCATATAATCAATGAAAAGAGCTCTACCTGCCGGGGAACAATATTTGCACATTCCCTTGATTTGAAATTACTTCAATGAATTAAAGGAAAACACAGTAAATAAGTCAATATGCATTGCAAATGCCATAAGTACCTTTTTAAGGTCAATATGCAAATATTTAAAAGTATCATATAATGGTACGTAAATACATAATGTGCTTGAGAAAATAAATAACTTCAACTTGTATTTCAAAATGAAAATGAATGAATGAAATTACATTATTCAATACATACACATTCTATACACAGAAAATATGTGTAGAGTCGTTCAACATGCTTCGAGGAAGTTTGGATGCACTTCTACAAAAAAATTCAAGTACCTCTGTTAGAACTAGACGAATTGAATGTAGGTTCTTTGTGAGCACAACGACATGACTATTCCAAAAATTCAGAGATAGCTCTCAATACTTTCTTAGTGCACTTAAAGCGAGAATAAGCCCAGAAAGTATATTACAATCCAAAAATATTACTTATACATACACATATTACATAAGGTACCATTAAAACCTATTTACACAAGAATACTGTATAATATAATGTATAAGATAATATAATATAATGTAATATAATTTATAAGAATATGTATTACATTAGCAGTTGTGTTGTGATAATAAAATGTCCTAAAAGTGCGTACACTCTAAACACTGCTCTGCAATATGAAAGTTAAAGAATCTTTCAAATAAATCTGGGAAATGTAATTTTTATGAAAAAGTAACAAGAATCAAAATTGTAAATCAACATATAGTGTAAACAAATTAGGTTATGAACATCAAATTACATGATGACTAAAGCAGAGACAAAAAACTGGTTCCCAGAATGAAGCCCATAAGAAGAAATTGATCAATTTCTACACTTGACTTGATGTCATCAGTTTTATCCTTTCTCGTCTTACGAAAGAACTTCTTAGGAAGAGAAAGTTATGTAATCGTGCGTCGGAAAACGGCGAATTTTCGTCATCTAAACTCTTATTTGTAATGCAGTGACTTAAGTTATAAAAAGTAACTCGGTTAAAAGGAGTAAGGGAACTAAATTTAACTACTACTAAATTATAAGACTGTGCAAGTCTCTTCGACTAGCAAATACATCGGCAACATATCGGTATGCGTCTATTTATAAATAACGTGACCAAAACTCAATAATTTATCATCCTTGGGATTTTGTTTTATTGTATCATAGCAGCTAGCACAGTAGCCATAGCAGCCAGTAACGTGTCAGAACAGTGAACATCAATGGGTCAAAACGCATTTCAACAAACCGTACAACCCGAATAAATCAACCACATCAGCCCAAATGCTCCAGAGCAGTTAGCAGCGGTGCGACACTTCAACTAAGGCCGGATTCACATGAGTACAACAGCCATTATAGGAATCACGTGTCAAAGCAGCCAGCACTTGAGTGCCAAAAATTATTTCAACTATCAGTAAGACCAGATAAGCCAGGCATACGTTAAACATGTTTCAACTACGACCACACACAAAGTAGCAACGACAGTAGCCGCAGCAGTCAGTGACGTGTCCGAACAGCGAACACCAAAGTGTCAAACCGCATTTCTACCAACAGTGAAACCCGAAAAAAATCAACAGCAGCAGCCACAAACGTGTCACAAAAGCCAGCAGCGGTGCGTCAAAAAGTATTCCAACTAAGCCCGGCCCCAGAGTAGCTACAACGGCGGCAGCCCGGGCCCCGGCGGCAGAACGGCTGGGAGCCGGCGCTGTCCGCCACTGGCCGCGTGATTCATGGACTGCAGGAGTCCTTTGTCGCACTCCGCGCGGGCGCACGTCTTTCATACACTGCCCGCCGCACCGCGCTCAGGAATTCCCTCCCATTTTTACGGGACGTTCCCGTCTCCCTCACTTCCTCGCTCTTTCTTCTCTCCTCCTCAGATGCGCTATTGTGGAACTCCGCCTCCGCCCCCTTCCACCCGCCGCCCTCGGCTCTTGTCGCCTTTCTCTCCCCCCCTTCCGCCCCGCCCCCTCTTGTGAATGTTTTCTCTTCCTCCCCCAGTAAACAGCAAACACACAGAAACCTTCCATGGGACTACCTCGTATCTTTGTGCTTCGCCGTCTCCTTTACCACTGCCTTATCCTTCTACGCCTCCTCCGTCTTCCTGCTTTGTCTTCCCCACCGCCCGCTCTGCCCGTCCGTTTTCTACTTCTACAAACTTTTTTTCTCTTACCTCACCTTCTGTTCCACATTTGTTTCGTTCACCACATCCTCTGCCGCTTCCTCAATCTTTCTCCTCGTCCACATCCATCTACTACTCTTCCTCCTTCTGTCCCTCCTTCCTCTCATTCTCCTCCTTCTACATCTCCTACACCTTCTATACCTCCCTTTTCTCATCCGTAATCTTCTAGTGTAACTCCTCGTCCACCACCTCGGTCACATTCACTTCTTTCTCCTCGTCCACCATCTCCACCTTATCTTTCCCGTTCTAGTTCATCTTCTCTGAACCTCATATTTCTCCCCCTCTCCTTCATATTCCTCATCAGCCTTCTCTTCATTCGTCTCCTTTAGTTAGCTTTCTCTCTTTTTATCCACACTTGTTTCAGCCTCAACCTTCTCCTCCTTGTCCGTCTCCTCTGGCTAGTCGCAAATGTTCTCTTTTCAGCCCAGCAAACAGCGCGCGAAGAAGCCTTCATGCAACTCCCCTTGGCCTTTCTTCTCCTTCTCCATTGACTTCCCTCGCCCGTCACCATTCCCCACATCGTGGACTACCGCTGTCTACGGGAACCTGGCGCTGCCACTTGCAAGGCCGTCCCGGCTCTCAAAGAAAGAAGCCCCGCCCACTCCCGGGACTTCTTTTGCGTCCCGGAGACTCACACTGAGTGTATAGGCACCGTCTCGGCTTACGCCCCCATTCAGCTGTGTGGGTGCTGTACTAACTCTCGCCGGATAGTTCCATTCACGGGGAAACTTTGTGCTGGAAATTTCGCTGCGGAACTGGTGGGTTGCCGGGACAAAAGTTGTGGCTGCGAAGATACTTCGTCAACAATGCTAGGCAACTTCTGTGATGTTCGGAAGCAAATATATTGCAGAAATATATTCCAATAACGTGAGAGATGGAGGAGTTTGAGTCTATTCATGAAGTACTTCGACATTTTTTAGCGCAAAGTATTAGAGTTTGCTCAAGGGGTTCTACTGAGATGTGTGTTATTTATCATGATTAGGTATTGCTAACTTACGGAGTTTCGAATTTATTGCCCTACAAATTTATTGCCTTAAGCTTTGTTCGTAAACTTTGTTTATGACCTAAAACTTACGGAACACTCCAGAGAAAAGCAAAGAAAAAATACCAAAATTTTCGAATGAAATAAAATAGCTTGAAAATTAGTTCCCATTGGCGGATACACAATTCGATACAACACGAAAACTTTGACGCCGTAGGAGCAGTGCATAGTAAACTATTGAACAAACTATCACTTCAGATAGTTTTGTGTATTCTGAACACATTTATTCGGATGTTTTGGTCCTTTCCCAAGCAGAAAGAATACTCAGGAAAACATTCATACAATAGAAGAAACAAATAACGAATGTATCGCTATATATTGAAGAAAGTCTGGCGTAAAACAGATAACTATAGTGTCGGTTTGTTGACGAAATACAAAAGTTAAGGCAATTGTTAAGTTAGTTGCAGGCAATAAAACAAAGGCAACACCTTCTTTGAAATAAATCCAAAAATAAATTGATAATACTGAGAATCATTGAAATATTCATTTAACCAATAAATTCATTTTAAAAAGTGTAATTTAATTAGACTTTAGATAGACTGTTGGTTAAGGTATCTCTTTATTCCCGGCAAAATTAAAGCGTCACATGTGGATAATATAGGTATCCTACTTTACTTCCAGTTTGGTATTATATTTTTAACAGAACGTCATTTCACAGGAAATGAACAAAATGCAATAAATATTTTGCGCAAAATAACTGAATAAAATGTCTATAAAACGCTATTTCATGCAAGCGCAGATATCTAGGAAATTTCATCGTCGATATTCATCAAATGAGATTTATATTTTTGCCTCCTACTCTGCCCCTCTTTGCGTTTCACGGTTCGCTATCGAATTTTCAAGCAATACCTTTTTCAACCCACTATCGCGAGGGATAACCCTCGACCAATAAGCGTGAAGCCAGGGGGTAATGGCTAAAATGAAGCGTAATAGGATATGGAAGGAAAGGTGGAAAATGAAGATAACCCGGAGGATGGGATAGGGCAGTAAGAAGACGCAGAGGGGAAATATAGTTACAATAGGAATGTAACACAGTATGTTGGAATAAAAACGTAATTCTGAAAAAGGGAATATTGAAACTGAAGTTATTAACACGAACAATAAAAACACTTTGCAGATATTTTATCAAGACGTGTAATAGTCATATCGAAATTTGAAATTCTACCTTATCACAGAGTAATTTGATGTGTAAATATAAATGATATAAATGTGAATCGAGGAAGTAACTACAACCACATGCGTGAACGGATGTACTGTAAAACACAAACACAACACAGTGATTTTAAACATTGTGGGCTTTATCTTTTATGAATTCCGGGCTATACTTTAGTGAATGTATTACATTAATGAATAATGGTGACATTTGTTATGGCAAGGGCCTGTACTCATTGCCAAGCGTAGGCAACGGAGGACAGTTACGTCTTAATGTTTTTCTCTTTCCTCAGCGTGTGCTCACAAAAGTGGTTTGCCCTTCTTTCACAGTATGAATAACAGAAAAGAGATCATAATAGGTGAATAATAATGAGAAATTAGCGACCATAAATTGAAGGATAGGATAGGAATTAGAAATCAACTACCCACAACCATATTACCTTCAGTGTGACTGGAATAAAAGTCTTAGGATTTTGAAGTGGATTTTTGCAGCTCCAAGCTCCTACGGCATCGTGTCCGACAATGGTGCAACTAGAGACAGGAAATTTGAAAACCAAAGAATGATACAGCATTGTTTCTTCATAAAATCCACACAAGTTGACGGAAAATGAAGCTCGATACCCAAAGATGGAAATCAGGCTCCTCGCTATTCTAAAGGTTGTGCCGCTGAGGCTATTGTCAGAAACAGGGGACTGCTTTGGAAACTGAGGAGGCGAAACGAGATGAGTGAGGTGACTGTCGTGGGACGAGGTAGGATGGCCGCGGTTCCCCGCTCGCTAACATCACGGACGACTGCCCCAGGGGAGAGGAAGGGTGGGAACACGAGAAAGGACGGGGAGCGGAGGGATGTCACCGCGACCAGAGGACGGAACGGGGCAGGGCGAAGCGGGGCTTCGTGAGGAATGAGAATAACTGGAGGCGAGGTCAGAGCGAGGTCCAGGTGGAAAGGGTGGAAACAGAGACGAATGAGGCGGGGCAAAGCGGAACGGTATGGTCCGAGGCGGGTCGAGGCAGGGTGGATCGGGGTGGGGCGGGGAAGAGCGGTGCGGGGAGGTGCGAGGAGGAGCGAGGCGAAGCCGGGTAGAGGTGTGCTGGACCGAATGGAACTGTGCGGTGCTGGGTGTGGTGGGGCGGGGCAGAGCAGGGCGGAGCGGAGTTGTCCGAGACGGGGTGGAGCGGAACAGAGCGAGGCTGAGCGAGACAGAGCGAGGCGGAGCAGGGGTGCAGCGGGGTGAGGCGGGATGGAGCGGGGCGGATCTGCACAGAGCAGGACGGAGCTGTATGGAGTAGGTTGAGTGGATGGAGAGCGGGGACGTGCGAGTGGAGCGGGGAGAAGTCGGGCGGAGCGAGTTGGGGAGGTGCGGGGGAGGAGCGCGTCGAGGCGAAGCGGAGCGGGATGGGGTCATGCGGTCCAGAGCGGGGCGGCCCGCGGCAGGGCAGAGCGGGAAAGCTGGGTGGGACAGGGCGCGGGTGGGTGCAACGGGGACGAGCGGCACGGAGCAGACACCGTGCGTCTCCATTAAGCAAGGGGATGCGTCTCCATTACAGCGTGACGGCGCAGGTGGGACGGTAGGTACCTCTCGCTTCCACTTTCCCTCCACCTCCGCTCCACCTATGACCCACCCAGACGCGACACACGAATTTGGCCGCTGTCCGCCCGCCAGCGACCATCCCCCACCGACACCTACTGTCGGACGCTTCTCTTTTCCTCCTGTTTCGTGCCGCCCACACATTCCTTTCTATGTACTCGCTATGACTGCACTTGCTACATTTTTCTGACTAGCCTGAGCACCCAAGTAAACAATTACACGTATGGACTTTCCTTCTAGAATTGGCATCACTAGTCTCTTTCTTAAATCTTTTTCTCCCATACTACCAAGAAGAAATGTATATTTTCATACCTTGACATGAAACGTCACAACATTTATTTCTGTCTTCGCAGTATTTTTTCTGTTTTCATTTCTTTCATGCAAATGATTAAAAGAAAGATATGTCCCACGCGCATATAGCAATGGCTCTCATCGCTGACTCATAGTTCTCTTTCTGAACCGCTTGTTCGCACTACTTTTAGCAGATTTAATTGCCCCTCCCTCTTTACTATCCGCTATTTCTCCCTCCTTTCCAACGCGTTGCTTTTCTCACTATTTCTTAAATTAAATCTGTTTCTAGAGTACTGCTCTTACTTTTCACTCTGAGCTAATCCCATGCACAACCAACACGATTCGATGACCGCCTCTCATTCTTGTCTGTCTGAAAGACGTCCCTCCGCTTTTTCTCATGTTCTACCTCTGCCTTTCCCTATCCACTATCCGACTTTATATCTCACTCTTCCACTCCCGTCCTTACACCCTCAGTCTTCACCCCTTTAAGTTCTCGCCCTCCATTTTGAATCATTCTCAACCGCCGTTCCTCACCACTCCACAGCACTCCCCATACTTCCAACCCTAGCCCTTGCAAATCCTGAATCCTGTGATCATCTCCCTACGTCCGAACTTCCTCCCTCTGCTTCTTTAGTCTCCGCGGTGGAACCACAGCCCCCTTTCGACATAAACACAGTCCTTTTCTCCCGCACTGTCCTCTCCCAACACTTTCATCCTCAGTTCTTCCAATTCGTGGGTCTATTCTTATATCTCCATGCTCATACCTCCTCTCCCTGCTTCTCAGGTCCCCGCCCTAACAACCTGCGCTCCTCCGTTCCGTACTCTCCACATTCCCTCCCTTTTGCCCCACCACTCTCCATACTTCCAACCCAATCCATTCCAAATCCTGGACCCTACTCTCATCTCCCCATGTCCGAACCTGCTCTCCCTACTTCTCTAGTCCCCTCCCTTGCCACCTAACCCGTCCACACTCCGCCTTCCGACCAGCCGCCGCTGCTGCCACCGCTGCAGCCGCAGCCGCAGCCGCCAAGGCCGTGTTCAACACGGCCCCAGGAAGAGCTCTGAATTATTCAGCCGCGGCGAGGTCGAGGAGGTCTCGTTTTGACGTCCCGCGGGCCGCTAATGGAGGGGAGCTGTCCGCGGACGCGGCCTCCGCGCGATTCGTCTTCAGCGTCTGACGCGCGAAACCGCTTTCGAACCAGCCACCTCCCCGCACGCCCCACGCACGCCCAACACGACAGCCCTAACAAGTTCACGCTTGGCAGAATAACCAGCCATCTAAAGCTAGGTGTGCCCAAAAAGTTATTATTTTCTCACGCTGAAATGTTCACATCAAGGAATCTAAATGAAGAGAATTGAACGAAACGTTCTCGAAATCATTCTTATTATTTATTCAGACTGTTGAGAAAGCAAAGATTCTCCTCAATTCTCTCATCAACTCTTCTTTTCGTCCCTTTATGCCATTGAGAAAACAATCCATCACCGCAGTACGTACTTATTCCAGCCATTTAAAGTTAGCAATGCCAAAAAACCGATCTCAACCAAACCATATACAAAATGTTTGGAATATAAGTGCCAGAATATATTTATTCTAGAGCCGAAAATTTTAGATTGTGTTTCATATTTTTTTCTTAGGTTTTTGGATTTTGGTGTGAATTCGCCCATAAGAACGTATGTTAACTGTATTCTTTGTACAGCCCTGATATTCGGAATATATTAGCGGAACGTTTTTTTTCCTTGTGCTCAAAATTAGCCTTTGATTTTGGAAGCATTTTCGTTGTCTGCAGTGATGAAAGATTGTATTTTCTAGGCAGACGCTGTTAGCTTTAGACGAACGCTAGCAGCGCTCACAAATTTGGAAATTAAAAAAAAACGAAAATTCTGGAATTTGACATTTAATTAGTCTAAAATTATCATTTAATTTCTGATATGATTTGACCGATGGTTTTTGGGCACTGACATAAATGCGTACTGGCGTTTGATGGCTAAAATAACTACGTACATTGGGGATAGATTGTTTTCACCACGGAGTAAAGGGAGGAAACGAAGAACTAAGAGAAATGAGGACCATATTTGGCTTCACAAGAGTCTGAATGAATCCTACGAATAATTTCGAGAAGGTTTTGTTCAATTATCTTCATTTGGATTCCTTGTTTTGAACTTTTGAGAGTGAGAAAATAATGAAGGAATCCCTTTAAATGGAATATCTGATTCTCTGGCAATCAAACATTTCTACTTTTCCAGCAGGGACATTTGTAGTGATACAATTTCATTGGGGGATACGTTCCAGTCATTCTGTGTGTACTACGAATATTCTGTCAATATAAATACAACTACTGTGTTATTTTTCTTTGAAGCTCTCGTAATAGAATGAATAACATTCATTCATCTTTATTTGGTAATTTTGCACTCTATATTTTCATCCAGTTCTGAAACCCTTATTTCGGGAACTTTTTTGTCTCAAAAGTCCTGATATTTATTTCAAAAATTATTCATACTGCCTATTATACTGTCTTGACCACAGCACCACATTCGGCTTTTCGGGTGTATGAACGAATTGTCTTGGACTCCTTGCTTCTACTTCCATGATCGCCTGCCACTTTTCGATTTTTTTATCAATATGGAGGGTTTACCTAAACAGCTTTTGGGGTTGATGATCTGTTTATTCCACGCGAGTAACCTAATCCCTATTACGAACGGGGTAAATGAAATGTAAAAATGCTTTCAAAAGAAATTGAATATTTCCCATATTTTTAAACATTTTTCCATGTTATTACCCAAATAAATATGTTTTTTCTGCATCATGATGCAAACGTAAAATAAGTTTTCATAAATATATTCACAGTGCAACATTGGCGATTGGCTCTGGAAAAAGATGTTCAAAACTACAGTGAGGGGAGGGGAAATTGGTGAACTGAATGCAATGAACGCTGTATTCGCTTATGCAGCACGTTTCGAATAAATTATAAGAATGCTCTTTTGAAAGTTTGTTTCCATGTTTTGAACACTCAAACTGGGGAAATGGTAAATGAGACACATAGATTATGTGACCGTTACTTACGTACACAATAATCATTTACAATGAAAATAAAAAAAATGAACCTGAGAGGGGCAGGAGTCTTGGCTGGGAAAACCCGGATATCGGTTATTTGCGAATAATTCACGCTTACGCTGATATTTCTGGCAAAACAAATCAGTTTTATTACAAAAAAACTAAACATGTAATTAACTCACTCACTTTAACAAAATCCAATGATTCTTGAGTCTTTCATGCCAAAACCTGTACTTATTCAGTATGCTCGATCACTAGTCTCACTTCAAAAAAAAAAATGGGATCCCATGTGAGCTTAGATACCTTAAAACTTTCATTTACTTTAAATTGCTAATCTTTACTTGTCATCTGGTTATCTTTCATATCTTTGAACCAAAATTTCACATACTTAATTACACCTTCCAAAACACAGACAATACCCATCCGAAAAGAAAATCTCTCATTAGCTTATTTACAATAATTCAAAATGCACTCCAAACTTTCTAGCATTGTTCATAGTCTGTTTAACTGTTTGAATACATTTTCATTGTGCGAACTGTGTCTCCCTTTCAGAAAATATGCAATTACTTGGCTCAACGCCGTCTTAGTTATGACTGCCTCTCGTTTGCCTATCTTCCAGTTACACGAGTATTCAAATCTACAGTCCCCGCTACGTCGACGTTTCTTTCGCCTAATTTCAACTCTAGTTTTCCAATACTTATCGTGCGTCGAGAACTGCTTCCTGCTGCAAAAGGTCGCTCACTCGCCCCAGGTGGCGGCCGCGTGCCGTGGCGATAAGTAGACCT
This sequence comes from Acheta domesticus, assembly GCA_031308135.1. NCBI lineage: Eukaryota > Metazoa > Arthropoda > Insecta > Orthoptera > Gryllidae > Acheta > Acheta domesticus. The sequence continues at coordinate 102,352,180 of JAHLJT010009355.1, read as the reverse complement.
TGCTCGCTTCCCCGTCCGCGCGTCCACGCCGTCCCGCGCTGTTCCTGAGGTCACTCGGGCCGCTCACTTTCGACCCCAAATCCTCTTCCGTCCTATTCGTGGTCGTCTAGTCGCCGTCTTCTTCTGCTCGTCCCCGTTCCGTCTTCTAATACGGTCCCCTTCTTTCTTGTACTCGTTCCACCAATTCTTCTGAGCGGTATTCTTACACGATTGGACTTTCGTGTGCATTTAAAATAGTTGTTTATCACGCTCACTGCCTTTTAGTAGTTAAATACTTTACGCAATTGTTCATTAATAACTTGTCCAAGTTCTCAATCACTTCCTGGCCACTCGGTACTCGTAAGCCTCTAATAACCATTAAATCCCTCCCTTTTACTAACGACTCTCCTACTCTGCTCTAACGGTGTCTGTCCCGCACTCGCAAAACGCCAAAATCCATAGCCTCTCCTCACAATGTCTCTCTCTACGTCCGCACTCCTCGAAAAAGCCTCTGGAATGGCCAATCATGCCACCTCCTCACCTTTGTCCGTTTAACCGAAATTCCCTCCTCTCCACTTCTCCTCGTCTCTCTGGAGTCAAATGGGTTGACCCCGTCGCTCCACCCTCAAACGACACCTGATGTGACGTAATTCTTCCCACTTCGTTGCTCGTGCGACGCCTCCTACTCGGCAATTTCGAACGTATTGGTTTCCTACTAAATGTTGTACGGGCCTCCCACGCCCACATATGATCCACATATCATAATATGGATTGTCTCCCTCGCAAGTACAAAGTAGTACTTTTCAAGTAGGTGATATAAAACACATCAAGGTGCCTTGATTTCCGACATTCGCCCGTTAATTTTCCCCTTGAT